>OY882863.1:86599254-86915769 GCA_963693515.1 Pipistrellus nathusii
TGCCTCCAGCCCACAGGCCCCAGGCCAGCGGGGGACTCCCCCCACCCCATCACCCTGCAGAGGGAGGTGACCTGCAGTGGTGGCAGGGCAATGGGGGGGCGGGGCCAGCCAGCAAGTGGGTGCCTCCACCATCTCCCCTCCCATTGCCTCCACCTCAGAGGGAGGTGACTGGTGGTGGGGGTGGGGGGCCAGGCCAGTTAGCAGGTGGTGCCAGGCCAGCCAGGGTGGGTGCCAGCAGCAGCCCCCTGATTGCCCCGCTGGTCACACCACAGATCAGCCCTGATTGCCAGCCAGGCCTAGGGACCCTGGGCATGAATTTCATGCATCATGCCTCTAGTATGCATGTAAGTTCATTGCTTAATCTCTTCCCTGTCCCTCTACCTCCTTCCTTCTGAGATTTGTCAGTCTGTTTCATGTTTCCATGCCTCTGGGTCTATTTGTATATTAGACTTCTTGTTTGTTTACATTGATTTTTAGATTCAATTGTTGATAGATATTTATTTATTGCCATTTTAGTGTTCGTATTTTGATCTTTCTTCTTCTTCCTCCTCTTCTCCTTCCTCCCTCCCCATTCTCCTCCTCATCTTTTTCTTCTACTTCTTCTCCTTCTCCTCTTCTTAAAGAACACCCTTTAGCTGAAAACCGGTTTGGCTCAGTGGATAGAGTGTCGGCTTGGGGACTGAAGGGTCCCGGGTTCAATTCTGGTCAAGGGCTTGTACCTTGGTTGCAGGCATAGCCCCAGTAGGGGGTGTGCAGGAGGCAGCTTATCAATGACTCTCTCATCAATGTTTCTAACTCTCTATCCCTCTCTCTTCCTCTCTGTACAAAATCAATAATATATATATATAAATATATATATATATTTTTTTTTTTTAAAGAACACCCTTCAATATTTCTTATAATACTAGTTTGGTGGTGATGAACTCCTTTTGTTTTTTCTTGTCTGGGAAGCTCTTTACCTGACCATCAATTCTAAATGATAGTTTTGCTGGGTAGAGTAATCTTGGTTTGGGTCCTTGCTTTTCATCACTTTGACTATTTCTTGCCAATCCCTTTTGGTCTGCAAAGTTTCGGTTGAGAAATCAGCTGATAGTAGTATGGGCAATCCCTTTAGGTAATAGGGGGCTTTTCTCTTGCTGCCTTTAAGATTCTGTTTGTCTTTAACCTTTTGTCATTTTAATTATGATGTGCCTTGGTGTGGGCCTCTTTGAGTTCCTCTTGTTTGGGACTTTGTGTTTCCTAGGACTTGCATGTCTATTTCTTTCACCAGATAAGGGAAGTTTTCTGTCATTATTTCTTCAAATATGTTTTTAATATATCTTCTCCTTCTGGCAACACCACTATGCTAATGTTGGTACACTTGAGGTTGCCTCAGAGACTCCTTATACTATCTTCATATTTTTGGATTCTTTTTTTTTTCCTTTCCTTTTTGCAGTTCTGATTGGGTGATTTTTGCTTATCTAAATTCCAAATCTCTGATTTGATTCTTGGCATCCTCTACTCTATTATTGACTCCGTGTAAATTATTCTTCATTTCGGTTAGTGTATCCATCATTTTTAATAATTTAATAAATCTTTATTGTTTGGATTATTACAATTATTCCTCTTTTTCCCCCCCATAGCTCCCCCTTCACCCAGTTCCCACCCCACCCTCTGCCCTTACCTCCCTCCCACTGTCCTCATCCATAGGTGTACGATTTTTGTCCAGTCTCTTCCTGCACCTCCCACACCCTTTTCCCCTAAGAATTGTCAGTCCACTCTCTTTCTATGCCCCTGATTCTATTATATTCACCAGATGATTCTGTTCATTAGATTTTTTATTCACTTGATTTTTAGATTCACTTCTTGATAGACATATATTTGTTGTTCATAATTTTTTATTTTTATCTTTTTCTTCTTCCTCTTCTTAAAGAATACCTTTCAGCATTTCATATAATGCTGGTTTGGTGGTGATGACCTCTTTTAGCTCTTTCTTATCTGTGATGCTCTTTATCTGACCTTCAATTCTGAATGATACTTTGCTGGGTAGAGTAATCTTGGTTGTAGGTTCTTGCTATTCACCACTTTGACTATTTCTTTCCACTCCCATATGGTCTGCATAGTTTCTGTTGAGAAATCAGCTGATAATCGTATGGGTGTTCCCTTGTAGGTAATTAACTGTTTTTCTCATGCGGCTTTTAGTATTCTCTCTTTGTATTTTGCTCTTGGCATTTTAATTATGATGTGTCTTGGTGTGGTCCTCTTTGGATTTCTTTTGTTGGGGGTTCTGTGCGCCTCCTGGACTTGTAAGACTATTTCTTTCACCAGGTGGGGGAAGTTTTCTGTCATTATTTCTTCAGGTAGGTTTTCAGTATCTTACTCTCTTTTTTTCTGGCACCCCATAATTCTGATATTAGTACATTTGAGGTTGTCCCAGAGGCTCTTTATACTATCTTCAAATTTTTGGATTCTTTTTTTCTTCTTGTTCTTCTGGTTGAGCGTTTTTTGTTCTTTGTATTTCAAATCTTTGACTTGATTCTTGCGGTCTTCTAGTCTGCTGTTAGGTCTCTGTATAATATTTTTTATTTCAGTTAGTGTACGCTTAATTGCTAGTTGGTCCTTTTTTATATCCTCTAGGGTCTCGCTAAATTTATCAGCCTTTTCTAGAAAATTCTTTAAAAACCTTATACCCATGGTTTTAAACTCTATATCCAGTTGTTTGCTTCTCTCAATTTCTTTCATTTGTGACCTCTTTTTTGTCTCCACATTTTGGCTGCTTCCCTGAGTTGATAGAGTGGCTTTGTGTGCCAGGTGTCCTATGGGGCCCAGTGGCTCAGCCTCTCCAGTTACCTGAGGTGGACACTTTTGGTGCAGCCCTTTGTGTACAGCCTTGTTGTAGTTATGTCTTTTTTTATGTTTCAAGCTGTAGTGGTGCACAACCCACTATCAGATCATTTATTTATTTATTTATTTATTTATTTATTTTTAATCAATCTTTATTGTTCATATTATTACAAAGGTTCCTCATTTCTTCCCCCCTCCACCAGGTTCCCACCCCACCCTCTGCCCCCTCCCCACCCCCCATTGTCCTCATCCATAGGTGCACAGTTTATGTTCAGTCTCTTCCTCCTTCCCTTTCCCCAATAGTAAATCCCTTTTCAGATAGTAAATCAGTTACTTAGCATTTTCTCATATCAATAATACCTCCACATGCCCAATGATACACTTCACACAAAAGACATTGTAGTTATGTCTTGATTGTTGTTATCACTGGGAGGAATTGACCTCCAGTCCAATTGGCTGTGAGGATCAGCTGTGTCTACCTTGGAAGAACTTCTGTGCTGGAGACAGCCTTATGGGACAAGACTTGCAAAATTGCAAAAGCCTCTTTGCCAGCTAGGATGGAGTGGAGTCTCAGGGCTGAACCGACAGCCTTGGCTTCCTGTCAGCCCTGTCCTATGATGCCCCTGGGTCTTAGTGTCCCTCGGGAATTGCTACAAGTACCTCTGAGCTAAAGTCACCCTCAAGTTTCACCCACTGCCAGACAGTCCAATTTCTCTCTGAATGGGTTTGGGTTCCCAGAGTCTCGCCCAAAACTGGAGCTCAGCACAGTTGGGAGATTCTGTCTCCCTCCCACTTTAGAAAGCCAGCCACACACTCAGCCCCCATGCACTCAGCAGTCAGTCTTCTGCACATGCGCCTCTGGATCTCTGCCTTCCACAGTTTCTGAGTTTCAGTGTGCTTTCTCTTTTCCTGATAGTCCAGATTCCTCCTGAATGAGTTTGGTTTCCCCAGAATCTCGCCCAGGACTGAATTTCAGTGCACCCATGCACTCAGCCATCCGTCCTCTACTCACACACGCCTCTGTACCTCAGCCTTTTGCAGCTCCTCTGAGTCTCAATGTGCTTTCTTCTTTCCTTCTAGTTGTGGAATTTCCACTCGGCCAGCTTTCCTGTGGTTCTGGATGGTGTCTGTTTTGTCTTTTAGTTGTAATTCTGATATTGTTGTGTGAGGCAGTAGTTTAGGTGTTTACCTATGCTGCCACTTTGGTTTCTCCTTGTATCCATCATTTTTAACTGCGCCTTTTTTATGTCGTTGACATTCTTACTAAGGTTCTTTAAGAACTCACTAAATTCCTTGAAGTTCTCTTGAAGTTCCTTAGGCACCCTTGTAACCATTGTCTTGAATTGTGTGTCTGATAGCTTGTTTGCTTCCATTTCATTCAGTTCTTCTGTTCTTTCGATTGTGACATGCTTGTCTTCACATATTGGCTGCTTCACCGTGTTTGTTTCCATGTATTAGGTAGAGCTGCTATGTCTTCAAGTCTGGTAAGTAGCAGGTGTCCAGTAGGGCTCAGTGGCTGAGCCTCCCCAGTCATCTGAGCTCCACTGTGTGCACCACTGTGTGGCCTGTGCGCACAGCCTTGTTGTAGTTGAGCCTTGATTGCTGTTGGCACAATTGGGAAGGATTGACCCCCAGGCCTACTGGTTGAGGGGACCAGCTGTGACTACAGTGGAAGAGCTATTGTGCAAGAGACCCCCCTTCCTCTGGAGCAGGACTTGCTTCTTGAGGCTTTGCTGCTTATTGAGTCAGCTCCTTGAAAACGTCATTCATGTATGTGGTGGGATTAGGGTTAGGGCCGGCACAAGCTACAGAGCAATCTGCATATTGCTGCTACTTGTGCTGGGTTTGGAGGTACCCAGGAGAGGCCAAGCTATGAACCAAGGGAGGCTGCTGCTAGTGCAGGGCCTGGGACCACTTGGCAAGAGGTATGGGACACACGGAGGCCAGCTGTTGCTTGTTTAAGAGATTTTAGAAAAGTCTGAAGCCTGAGTCAGGACGGGTTATTCATATGAAAAAGCCATTGCAAATTGGTGGGGCGGGGCCTCAGGGAATCACCAGGGCTGGGTGAACAGTGTGGGCCAGGGTGATGGCGACTCCCTGTTGGCATTGTGGCAAGGAGGTCTCAGCAAGGAACACCGGCCTCCGTCAACACTTTTGTCTGGGAGAAAACTGCCCTCAGTTCTTGTCCTGATTCCAGACTATTTTGTTCATCTCCATATGTCCCTGGATTTTAAAAAAATATATATTTTATTGATTTTCCACTGAGAGGAAGGGAGAGGGATAGAGAGTTAGAAACATCGATGAGAGAGATACATCAACCAGCTGCCTCCTGCACACCTCCTACTGGAGATGTGCCCGCAACCAAGGTACATGCCCTTGACCAGAATCAAACCCAGGACCCTTCAGTCCCCAGGTTGACACTCTATCCACTGAGCCAAACCAGTCTTGGCTGTCCCTGGATCTTTCCAAGCTGCTGCCTCAGTACTGGAGCTCAGAGGGAGTAAGTCTGAGTAAATCTGTGCACTGGTCCTTTAAGAGGAACTGCCTGGGTCTCCAGCAGCTTCTGTCACTCAGCCACAATCCCCACTGGCTTTTACATCCCAAAGTTATGGGGACTTCTCTTCCCAGTACTGGAACCTAGGCTGAGGGTTCAGTGTGGGGGTGGGACCCCTTGCTTCTCACAGGGGCCTTTGCAGCCAAGATATCCCTCCCAATGTGCTGCTTTTACTGCTCTTGTTATAGGGTTTCCATTCAGCTGGATTCTGAATGATGGCTGTTCTGGGGTTTAGTTGTGATTTTGACGTGGTTGTGGGAGGATGGGAGTATCGATTCACCTTCATCGCCACTGTGGCCCCTCCCCTCTTTGGTGATCTTTTATTAAGCTTCCAACCAGAGAGCAGGCACTGTTCAGCTCTTGTAGTGGGAATGCACTGAGCACCACAATCAGGGGCCCTGTCTTTGCAGGGCTTAAGTTCTGGTCAGGAAGGCAGATATTATATAAGTAATTCCATAATTATTTTAACTGCCACTGAATGATGACTACAATGTGCAGGGTGAAGTGTGGGGTCTAGTCTGAGGAATTCAGGGAAGGCCTCCCTGAGGAGGTGACACTTAAGCTGTTAATGAGGTAAAGATGGCTTGGGGTGAGGAGGCTGTGGGGGACACTTTCAGGGAAAAAGAGCCTGGTGCTACTGGAATGGGACTTGAAAGTATGTGAACAAGTTAAAGGAATGCGGCCAGCAAGCACGGCTGGGCATTGGAAGTGAGATCAGCCCCTTCTCTGTATCTTCGTTCTCTGTTCTCTCTGTTCTCTGTTCTCTCCGTTGGTGTGTGACCTTGGGCAGTTGATTTAAACGTCCTGAGCTGCAGTTCCCTCATCACGAAGTTACTGCCACACAGGTAACGGAAAGCATTAGCGCCATGTTAGGTTTCTGTAGTTATGCACCAATTCGTTCTGTGCTTCTGTGCTGGCTGAAGTGCAGGATACTGAACGCATCTGCAGGCTCTGCTTGTCATGCTGGCTCCTGGCATTGCAGACGAGGCAGGAGGGTTAGGAGACACTGTGGACTCTCGATGCTAAAGAGCTTGCTTCCCATCAGCTCAATACCCCTTCTGCACTATCGAAATGGGATGTCCGGGCCCCTGGGCCTGGCTGACCCTCTGCAATAGGGCATGGTTTCCAGAGGTCTTTATGTGGTTCTCGCGGGGGTTCCAATGCTGCTTCTGAGTAGAATTTCTATTCTGTTCCTCAGCTTTGTTCATTTGACTTCTGGAACATCTATTTGTAAATATTCCCTCATGTTTATACTTTCAGTTCCACACACCCTTTTCTGTAACTCCAAAATTCACAATGCTCTGTATTTTGTTTCCAACTAATTTGGTGGAAAACCTACCCTGATTTGCATTCATTTTGTTGCAAAATCAGATGTGAAGCTATATATAGTCTTCGTTTACTCTACCTAATGTTAATAATCACACATTTTTTTTTTTTTTCTGGAGAAGCACAACTGTGCTTATGGGGATTAGACCTGCATATACATATGAAGTATTGGAGTCTTCAAGCTTCCTGTACTTTCTAAAAAGTACTCTCATACAAAACTATGAGAGATGTGTCACTTTTACTGTATTATTTGGGCAGTGTGCTATGTGCTTTGAATAAATGTACAAAGGTAGATGACTTTGACATAGTGACAGAGACAATTTTATTGCAGCTAAATGAACAGACTAAATTCCTACCAACCAATTGCATACACATTTTATGCTGCATATGCTTTTCACACTGGTATGAATGATTGTGTATAGATATTCAAATTCTGTTTGAATATAATTATACTAAAGGTCCAGTGCAAGAAATTTGTGCACTGGGGGTGGTGGTGGTGTGTCCCTCAGCCCAGCCTGCACCCCCTGCAATCTGGGACCCCGCAAAGGACATCCCTCTCACAATCCAGGCCTGCTGGCTCCAAACTGCTCACCTGCTGATTGCCCCTAACCTAACCGCTTCTGCCTGCCAGACTGATCACCCCCTAATTGTTCCCCTGCCAGCCAGATTGCCCCTAACGGCCCTCCCTGATGGCCTGGTCCCCCCACCCCCAAATGCCCCCCCCCATGGCCTGGTTCCCCCCCAACTGCCCCCCTGATGGCCTGGTTCCCCCCCAACTGCCCCCCTGATGGCCTGGTTCCCCCCCAACTGCCCTCCCCTGATGGTCTGACTGCCCACAATTGCCCTCCCCTGCTGGCCATCTTTGACCACATGGGGGTGGCCATCTTGTATAATGGAGTGACGGTCCATTTGCAGTTCTGGGCGATAGGCTCTCAGGGTTGGTAGAATATGAAGAAGAGAGGAAAGAGAGTGGAAGTATGGGACACAAAATGAACATGAAGTTTGATAATTCTTTTTTTAATTACTGGTAAAATATATTTCTATTGATTTCAGAGAGGAAGAGAAAGGGAAAAAGAGAACCATCAATAATGAGAGAATCATTGATCAGCTGCCTCTTCCACGCCCCCCACTGGGGACTGAGTCCACAACCTGAGCATGTGCTCTGGACTGGAATCGAACCTGGGACCCTTCAGTCCACAGGCTGACGCTCTATTCACTGGGCCTCACCGGCCAGGGCAGGTTGGTAAATCTTAAGTAATCTGAGTGGAAACTCCACATCTTTATGAAAACAGCCAAAACCTACAGGAGGAGGTGTGTCACCAAGGGCACAAAGGGCACAGGGTCCTCTCAGATCCTCGGGGAGAGGACTGTGTGTCCAGGAAGAAGGAAGGGGGCTGACGGGGGAGGTGGGGTCACCTCAAACAGCGAGGGGGAAGGACCTCGATAAAGGAAGAATGTACGGGCCAGGAGCGCGGAGAGCGGTGGGGATGAGAAGGCGAAGGGAGCGCTGTAGCTCCTGGCGGAGAAGCTGAGCACTTGTGAGGTGAGAGCACTGGCGCCACGTCCACATCCACACGGTTTGACGGGGGCTCCGACCGCGGGAGCGGCAGCTGCGCCCGCCTCGCGGATGGGCCGGCGCCCAGGGCGGCGCTCCGCACACGCGGCTGCTCGCGGGGGCGCGGCCTGCAGGGGGCGCTGCCCCGGCTCCCCGCGGCTCCGGGAGGCGCGCCAGGCCTTTGTGAGGGAGGCCCGCCGGGCCGGGCTGACGGCCGCCGCCCCGCCCGGGCCGCTCCTCACCGTCCGTCCGTCCGTCCGTCCGTCCGAGCGGCCTCCCCGGCGCCGCACCCCGGCCGCAGGGCCGCCTCCGCGCTGGGCGGGCCCTCGCCGCTCCCCGCCCCCGGCCCGGCCTCCGCCCGCTTCCCGCCGCCCCTGCGCTCCCGCCGCCGCCGCCGCGGGGAGGGGACGGGGCGGGGCCGGGCCGGGCGGAGGCCGGCGGGGCGGGGAGGGCCCGGCTCGGGCCTGAGGGACCGGGGAGCCGGCGCCGAGGTAGGAGCCGGGCGCGGGGCGGGGCGGGGGCGGGAGGAGGAGCCGAGGGCGGCGGGCGCGGCGGGCGCTCCCCGCGCCCGGGCCGCCGCCTCCTGGGCCCGGCTCCCGGCGCGGCGGGCGGAGCCGGAGGCCTCGCAGCGCCCGGGCTCAGCCGCCGCCTCCCGCGCAGATGCCGCCGCCGCCGCCGCCGCTGCTGCCGCTGCTGCTGCTTTTCCTGGGCCCGCGGGGCGCGGGCGGGGCGCAGGCCCCCAACGCCAGCGCCGAAGGTGCGCCCCCGGCCGCGGCCCCCCATCCCCGCGGCCCCAGCCCGGCCCCGGCCCCGCGGCCCCATCCCCGCGGCCCCCCATCCCCGCGGCCCCATCCCCGCGGCCCCCCATCCCCGCGGCCCCAGCCCGGCCCCCCATCCCCGCGGCCCCCCATCCCCGCGGCCCCATCCCCGCGGCCCCCCATCCCCGCGGCCCCAGCCCGGCCCCCCATCCCCGCGGCCCCATCCCCGCGGCCCCCCATCCCCGCGGCCCCAGCCCGGCCCCCCATCCCCGCGGCCCCAGCCCGGCCCCGGCCCCGCGGCCCCCCATCCCCGCGGCCCCAGCCCGGCCCCCCATCCCCGCGGCCCCCCATCCCCGCGGCCCCAGCCCGGCCCCCCATCCCCGCGGCCCCATCCCCGCGGCCCTTCGCCGCCCTGGGCCTGCCTGCGACCGACCGCTCAAGGCCTCCGCGCCGCCCGCCCTCCCGGCGGGTCGGCGCCAGTCCTGCCCTCCCGGGGCCCCACCCCCGGCCCCCCTCCTCCCGGCCTCTTCCCTCCCGACCCCCCTCCCCCTCCCTCCCGGCCCCCCTCTTCCCGGCCCCCTCCCTCCCGACCCCCCTCCCCCTGCCTCCCGGACCCCTCTTCCCGGCACCCTCCCCCTCCCTCCCAGCCCCCCTCCCCCTCCCCCTCCCCTGACCCCCCTCCCCCCTCCTTTCCGTCACCCCTCCCTTCCCCCGGCCCCCTCCCCCAGTCCCCCTCCCCCCGGCCCCTTTCCTCAGTCCCCCTCCCCTCGGCCCCCCTCCCCACGGCCCCCTGCCCTCGGCCCCCGGCTCCCTCCCCTGGTCCCCCTCCCCCAGGACCCCCTCCCTCCGGCCCCCTTCCCTCGACCCCCTCCCCCGGCTCCCCTTCCCCCCGCCCCCTCCTCCCGGTCCCCAGCCCTCCCAGCCTCCTCCCCCCCCCCCCCGGCCCCCACCCCTCCGGGCCCCCCTGCCGCCCCTACCCCCGCTCCCCCCGGACCCCGCCCCCCGGGGCCCGAGCACCTCCCAGTCCAGCTCCCAGGCCCCCCTGCCCCGCAGCCGCAGCTCAGCCCTCTGCTGCCCCCCCCCCCCCCCAGGGTGCCAGATCATACACCCGCCCTGGGAAGGCGGCATCCGGTACCGGGGCCTGACGCGGGACCAGGTGAAGGCCATCAGCTTCCTGCCCGTGGACTACGAGATCGAGTACGTGTGCCGCGGAGAGCGCGAGGTGGTGGGGCCCAAGGTCCGCAAGTGCCTGGCCAACGGCTCCTGGACGGAGATGGACACGCCCAGCCGCTGCGGTGAGTGCGCCGCGCCCCCTCGGCCTCCCGCCTGCGGCCGGCGGGAGCTCGCTCTCCTCGCAGGCCGCCAGTACAGGGGTGCAGGGCATCTGAAATGGGGTGCCTGTCTCCGTGCAGACTGCACCCCCAAGAGACAGCCAGGGTAGCGCGCACACAGCCGCGGAGAGCACACAGGCCGGCTGATGCCTGCGGTCCCTGCCGCCGCCGCGGAGAGCCTTTGGCGGGCGCCTAGCGCCCTCTGGGGGCCTGCCCGGCAGCGCTGCCCTCCCCCGCAGGCAGGGGCTCGGGCAGGGGCTGCCGAGGCCGGGAGGAGCCGTCCTCACCCGCCTCTCTGCCCATCTCTCCGCAGTCCGCATCTGCTCCCGGTCCTATCTGATGCTGGAAAACGGGAAGGTGTTCCTGACGGGCGGGGACCTCCCAGCCCTGGACGGAGCCCGGGTGGACTTTCGGTGTGACCCTGACTTCCATCTGGTGGGGGTCTCCCGCAGCGCCTGCAGCCAGGGCCAGTGGAGCAGCCCCAAGCCCCACTGCCAGGGTGAGGGGGCCACTGCGCACGGGAGGCCAAGGCCCAGCTTCCTCCCCCCCCCCCCTCCCGCCGGCTCCTGGGTCCCCCCCAGCCGCTCCCTCGGAGCCGGTGTTGGGTGGAGCTTCCTCTGTGTCCCTTCCTCCTCTGTCTTCTGCTCGGCCTCGCCCTTTTTTCCTTTAGGGACCTCCGTTACCCTCCTTAAGGTTTAAATTCCCGGTTTCCCTAGCCCCAGTCCCTTTTCCTTTTTAAAAAAAATACATTTTATTTATTTTTTTTACAGAGAGGAATAGAGAGGGATAGAGAGTTAGAAACATCATCCATGAGAGAGAATCATACATCTGCTGCCTCCTGCACACCCCCTACTGGGGATGAGCCTGCAACCAAGGTACATGCTCTTGACCGGAATCGAACCTGGGACCCTTCAGTCCGCAGGCCGACGCTCTATCCACTGAGCCACACCGGTTTCGGCCCCAGTTTCTTTTTCTAAATTTCCAACTTTCTACGCATAAGCCGCCCCTCCCCATTTGTTGTATGCTGGATCGTTGTACAGGTTCAGGAATAAATCGCATCACACTTAGAGGAGTTAGTATTGGGAAGAATACATGCGTGGGAAGTTATCAGGATAAAATTAAAAAGGCTTAAAACGGGCAGGACTGTCAGAGCACAAGGAGCCTCTGCCCGGGCACTGCCCGGCCCCCTCCCAGGCCCCTCCCGCTAGTCCTTGGGGTCCAGGCCTCAGACTGCCCTGTGACGCCCTCAGGCAGCCGCTCCGCTGGGGCAAGGCTTCGCTTTGGCTTCTCACTGACTGGTTGTGCTTGCAGTTTATCAGTCCGTTCTGGCAGGTGGGCGTCCCTCTGGGCTGGCTAACCAGGGAGCGTGAGGCGAGCGTCCTTGTGCTCTGACCGCGTCCGCATGGCCGCAGCGAGCACAGCCTAAAAGCAACCGCATTGTCAGTGTTTTCTCTTAAAGGGACCCCCGCAACCTAAAATGTTTACGTTCCACCAACAGGATCTGCCCATGTCTTAGCTGTAGGCATTTCTGCCTCAAATTCTGATGTCCTACACAAAACAAACAAACAAAAACCACAGAAAAACCCAGGTCCTGACCCACAGTCCGCCTCCTTCATCCCAGGGCCCCGAGAGGCGGCTCCCCGCCTCCGCCCACAGGGGGGGGCGGGCCGGCCGGGAGCCGCCTGGTAACTCTTCTCTGGTCCGTCTCTCCCGCTGCCAGTGGCCCGACCGCCGCACTCAGGTGAGAGGACCCCCCCCCCCCCCCCCCCCGTGCCCACCGCCCTCCACCCAGCCGGCTTCTGCCCTCCCCGCCCCCACCCATTCCGCAGCCCCTTTTCCTACCGGGTTCCCCTCACCCCAGGTCCTGGCGCCGCCTCCTCCCGGGCTCCCCATCCTCCCCCCCCTCCATCCTCATCACCTTCCTTCCCCAGAGGACACCCGCCCCTCCACCTTTCCCAACCCGAGCACCCACTCTGCACAGCCCCACCTCTCCCCTCTGCGCTCCCTACCTCTCCCCTCTGCACCCCCCACGTCTCCCCTCTGCGCCCCCCATCTCTCCCCTCTGCACCCCCACCTCTCCCCTCTGCACCCCCCCACTCTCCCCTCTGCACCCCCACCTCTCCCCTCTGCGCCTCCCACCTCTCCCCTCTGCACTCCCCCACCTCTCCCCTCTGCGCCCCCACCTCTCCCCTCTGCGCCCCCACCTCTCCCCTCTGCGCCCCCCACCTCTCCCCTCTGCACCCCCCACGTCTCCCCTCTGCGCCCCCACCTCTCCCCTCTGCGCCTCCCACCTCTCCCCTCTGCGCCCCCACCTCTCCCCTCTGCGCCCCCACCTCTCCCCTCTGCGCCCCCCACCTCTCCCCTCTGCACCCCCCACGTCTCCCCTCTGCGCCCCCACCTCTCCCCTCTGCGCCTCCCACCTCTCCCCTCTGCACCCCCACCTCTCCCCTCTGCGCCCCCACCTCTCCCCTCTGCGCCCCCCACCTCTCCCCTCTGCACCCCCCACGTCTCCCCTCTGCGCCCCCCATCTCTCCCCTCTGCACCCCCACCTCTCCCCTCTGCACCCCCCCACTCTCCCCTCTGCACCCCCACCTCTCCCCTCTGCGCCCCCCACCTCTCCCCTCTGCACTCCCCCACCTCTCCCCTCTGCGCTCCCCCCACCTCTCCCCTCTGCGTTCCCCCCACCTCTCCCCTCTGCACTCCCCCCACCTCTCCAGCCGCACCACCACCTCTCCCCTCTGCACCCCCACTCTCCCCTCTGCACCCCCACCTCTCCCCTCTGCACCACCCACCTCTCCCCTCTGCACCCCCACCTCTCCCCTCTGCGCCTCCACCTCTCCCCTCTGCACCCCCCACCTCTCCCCTCTGCGCCCCCCACCTCTCCCCTCTGCGCCCCCCATCTCTCCCCTCTGCGCCCCCCCACTCTCCCCTCTGCACTCCCCCCACCTCTCCCCTCTGCGCCCCCCATCTCTCCCCTCTGCACCTCCCCACTCTCCCCTCTGCACCCCCCACCTCTCCCCTCTGCGCCCCCATCTCTCCCCTCTGCGCCCCCCCACTCTCCCCTCTGCACTCCCCCCACCTCTCCCCTCTGCACTCCCCCACCTCTCCCCTCTGCACTCCCCACCTCTCCCCTCCGCACCCCCACCTCTCCCCTCTGCATTCCCCCCACATCTCCAGCCGCACCCCCCCACCTCTCCAGCCGCACCCCCCCTCTCCCCTCTGCACCTCCACCTCTCCCCTCTGCACCCCCACCTCTCCCCTCTGCACCACCCACCTCTCCCCTCTGCACCCCCCACCTCTCCCCTCTGCGCCCCCCACCTCTCCCCTCTGCGCCCCCCATCTCTCCCCTCTGCGCCCCCCCACTCTCCCCTCTGCACTCCCCCCACCTCTCCCCTCTGCGCCCCCCATCTCTCCCCTCTGCACCTCCCCACTCTCCCCTCTGCACCCCCCACCTCTCCCCTCTGCGCCCCCATCTCTCCCCTCTGCGCCCCCCCACTCTCCCCTCTGCACTCCCCCCACCTCTCCCCTCTGCACTCCCCCACCTCTCCCCTCTGCACTCCCCACCTCTCCCCTCCGCACCCCCACCTCTCCCCTCTGCATTCCCCCCACATCTCCAGCCGCACCCCCCCACCTCTCCAGCCGCACCCCCCCTCTCCCCTCTGCACCTCCACCTCTCCCCTCTGCACCCCCACCTCTCCCCTCTGCACCACCCACCGCTCCCCTCTGCACCCCCACCTCTCCCCTCTGCGCCCCCCCACTCTCCCCTCTGCGCCCCCCCACTCTCCCCTCTGCGCCCCCCCACCCTCCCCTCTGCGCCCCCCCCACCTCTCCCCTCTGCGCCCCCCCACCTCTCCCCTCCGCACCCCCACCTCTCCCCTCCGCGCCCCCCCACCTCTCCCCTCCGCACCCCCACCTCTCCCCTCCGCACCCCTACCTCTCCCCTCTGCACCCCCCACCTCTCCCCTCTGCACCCCCCACCTCTCCCCTCCGCACCCCCACCTCTCCCCTCGGCGCTGCCCCCCAGCTGTCTGTTCCAGAACCCTTCCCGGCTTGCTCCCTCCCCTCCCCCACCACGCTCCCAGCAACCCCCCCCCCCCTGTGGCCCGCCCCTTCCCCCTCCTCTCCGCCTTCCTCTCCCCTCCCCTCCCCTCCCCTCCCCTCCCCTGTGCTCTCCTCTCCTCTGGGCTTCGGCCTCCCTGCCCCATGCGCTCCACCTCCAGCCCGCTGCTCGCCCGCCCGCCCGCCCACCGAGCCCGCCCCCTCCCCTCCCCTCCCCTCCCTCCCTTCCCCTCCCCTCCCCTGCCCGTGACGTCAGAGCCCCGCCCGCCCGTGACGCCAGCGCGCGCCCCGCCGCAGCCCCTCGGCCAGTGGCGAGCGGAGTCCGCGGCGGAGGAGCAGGAGCGGAGTAGCGGCGCCGCCTCCCGCCCCCGCGGCCCGGCCCGCGCAGCCGGGATGGAGGCGCCGCGGCCCCCGCCGGGCAGCGCCCGCGCCGCGCCCTGAGCCATGGGCCGGGGGCCCGCGCCGCGCTGGCTGCTGCTGGCGGCGCTGGCGGCGCTGGCGGCCCCCGCGGCCCGCGCCCCGCGGCCTCACGCGCGCCCCCCCGCAGAGCGGCGCGCCGTGTACATCGGGGCGCTGTTCCCCATGAGCGGCGGCTGGCCCGGCGGCCAGGCCTGCCAGCCGGCCGTGGAGATGGCGCTGGAGGACGTGAACCGCCGCAGGGACATCCTGCCGGACTACGAGCTCAAGCTCATCCACCACGACAGCCAGGTAGCGCGGGGCGCGGGCGAGGGTTTGGGGGTCACTGGTTAGTCCTGCTGCCGCGGCCCCCTGCTCTCGGCCCGGCCGCGCTCCGGTTTGGGGAGCTGGGGGGTTAGGGCCCCAGCGGGTCCTGGTCCTGGGGGGAGCCAGTCTGGGATGGGGATGGGGGGCGGGGGGAGCCAGTCTGGGATGGGGGGGGCGGGGGAGCTAGCCTGGGATGGGGGTGGGGGGCGGGGGGAGCTAGCCTGGGATGGGGGTGGGGGGCGGGGGGAGCTAGCCTGGGATGGGGGTGGGGGAGCAGGGGGAGCTAGTCTGGGATGGGGGGCAGGGGGAGCTAGCCTAGGATTGGGGTGGGGGGCCAAGGGGAGCTAGCTTGGGATGGGGATGGGGGAGCAGGGGGAGCTAGTCTGGGATGGGGGGCAGGGGGAGCTAGTCTGGGATGGGGGTGGGAGGGCAGAGGGAGCCAGTCTGGGATGGGGATGGGGGGGCGGGGGGAGCTAGTCTGGGATGGGGGTGGGAGGGCAGAGGGAGCCAGTCTGGGATGGGGATGGGGGGGGCGGGGGGAGCTAGTCTGGGATGGGGGGGGGCGGGGGAGCTAGCCTGGGATGGGGGTGGGGGGCGGGGGGAGCTAGCCTGGGATGGGGGTGGAGGGCGGGGGGAGCCAGTCTGGGATGGGGGTGGAGGGCGGGGGGAGCCAGTCTGGGATGGGGGAGCAGGGGGAGCTAGTCTGGGATGGGGGGGCGGGGGAAGCCAGTTTGGGAAGGGGTTGGGGGGCAGGAGGAGGGGCTGTGAGGGCTGGCTCCCTGGGAGCTTGAGCCTTGAGCAGGTCTTCCCAGCTTCACAACATGTGGTCTCTCAGTGGGCAGAGGGCAGGGGGGAGGGAGAGGGAGTGGGCAGGGGGGGAGGGAGAGGGAGAGGGAGTCAGGCTGGGGGAGGGAGAGGGATCGGGCAGGGGGAGGGGGGAGGGAGAGGGAGCGGGCAGGGGGGAGGGAGAGGGAGAGGGAGTCGGGCAGGGGGAGGGGGAGGGAGAGGGAGAAGGAGTCGGGCAGGGGGAGGGGGAGAGGGAGCCAGAGCCGGGCAGGGGGAGGGAGGGGGAGCCGGCCAGGGGGAGGGGGGGAGAGGGAGCCGGGCAGGGGGAGGGGGGGGAGCCGGGCAGGGGGAGGGGGGGAGTGGGAGCCGGGCAGGGGGAGGGGGGGGAGCCGGGCAGGGGGAGGGGGGGGAGAGGGAGCCGGGCAGGGGAGGGGGGGAGCCGGGCAGGGGGAGGGGGGGGAGAGGGAGCCGGGCAGGGGGAGGGGGGGAGCCGGGCAGGGGGAGGGGGGGGAGCCGGGCAGGGGGAGGGGGGGAGCCGGGCAGGGGGAGGGGGGGAGCCGGGCAGGGGGAGGGGGGAGCCGGGCAGGGGGAGGGGGGGGAGCCGGGCAGGGGGAGGGGGGGGAGCCGGGCAGGGGGAGGGGGGGGGAGCCGGGCAGGGGGGGGAGCCGGGCAGGGGAGGGAGAAGTCTGGTCCGGTGTGGTAGGGTGGCCCTCCAAGACAATGTGTGTCCCAGAGAAGGGAAGCTTGGCGCTCACCCTGACCTCTGACCTGTGTGAGTGTGAGTGTGAGTGTGAGTGTGTGGGGGGGGGGTTGAGGGAGGTGAGGTGGGGTGGGAGTTGAGGGGAGGGGCGCCTGGCTGGGTGCTGAGCATCTGCCTTCTTGCCAGGGCAGCCTGGAGGGGAGGGGAGGGGAGGGGAGGCGGCTGGGCCCCTCTGAGGTGCTTCTCCCACCTCGGGCGCCCACAGCCGCCTCAGCCTCACTGAACGCACAGCCTAACTCCTTGGTTGGGGATGAATCCCGAGGACTTGAGGTTTTACCCCAAAATCCAGCCCTTGCTGTGCCTGTGCAGCTAAACCCCCATGTGAGTGGGAAGAGCAACAGGCCACAGAGGAGTCAGTGTTGGCCTGGGGGCCCAGGGGGCAGGGGGCAGGGTGTTGGCCTGGGAGCCCAGGGGGCAGGGGCAGCTGAGCTTGGCTGTGGGAGGTGTGAGTGGGGGTGGGGGTGGGCTTTATGGTGGGAGCGTGGGGGGCTGAGGGGGTGCAGATGCATCCACCATACAGGTGGGGGGGACTGAGAGAGGGAGCAGGGGAGGACGTAGCCAGGCAGCAGGGGGAGATGGAAAGGCAGAGGGGTACCATTTCCTGTCTGCACAGCTGGGTCCCTGCAGGGGCAGAGGCAGGAGCCCTGCTGGAGGTGGGTGCCTGGAGGCATCCCGGGGGGGAGAGCAGCAGGGGAGGGGGCAGACACCGGGAGGAGCACGCGTCCCTCTGTGTGTATCTTCCATGTTCTGTGCCCTTCCTCACCATCTTCCTCCAGCAGGAAGGGGAGGGCGGGGGGGGGGGCGGCTGTGGGGAGCGGGCAGGGCAGGGGGAGCAGATCCTGGGGAAGATACACAAAGACGCCTCAGGGGAGAGAAGCAGCAGCTTCAAAAATCAGCCGTCCAGGGGACACAGGACCTGGCATGGGGGCAGGTGGGCGCTTCAGCCTGCCGGCCCCCCAGGCCTGAGCTCCGCAGTGCCCCTGGCTGGGGGGGAGCGCAGGCCTGAGCTCCGCAGTGCCCCGGGCTGGGGGGGAGCGCAGGGGGCCTTCTTTATTTCCCTCCAACTGGCTCCTGTCTGTTTCTCTGGCCTGGCTCCCCGCTGGCTTCCTTGGGGCTCCAGCAGCTTTTGAAAGGTCATTCAGCAGCCGGCCGCGGGCAGGTCCCCCGCCCCCCAATCCTTTTCTGCCTTTCTGTGTGGTTACTTTCCCATCCCCGTGCTCTCCTCAGGCACCCCTGAAAGTCATCTCATTTCTTGAGAGTCATGCTGTTTATTCTCCCCAGTTCTTCTCCCCCGCGGCTGCCCTGCCTGTCTCTCTCTGTGGACCCAGCAAAGGTCAGGCCCAGCAGGAGCACACCTGCTGCGGCTCTCTCCGGCCCAGTCCGGCTCTCTCCGGCCCAGTCCGGCTCTCTCCGGCCTAGTCCGGCTCTCTCCGGCGGGTCCGGAGAAGCGGGGAAAGGAAGGTGGAGAGGGGGAGTTTGCAGGTGTGAGGGAGGGAGGGGTTCATAATGGCTTTGAGGAGCTGCCTGGGAGGTGGGCAGAGGTAACTACTTTCCCTCGGACTCTTCTCCCCATCGGTGCTGGGAGCGGAGGAACGGGATAGGAGGCGGGCGGGGCCAGTGAGCTGGAGGGTGAGGTGCGGACATGGGTGCGGGGGAGGCGAGGGTGTGGGTGAGCAGCAGCTGGAAGGCAGTTATTTAACGGGAGAGGGGAACCGAGAAGACGGGAAACTACGCTCAGAGGCAGAACATGGCGATGACAAAAGGGTTTCCGCAGAGGGGTGGGCAGTTGGGGGAAGTGGCTGGGTCGCAGGGATGGGCGGAGCGAGGAGAGCCGGCCCTCACCGTCCTCCCCTCCCCGCTCAGTGTGACCCAGGCCAGGCCACCAAGTACCTGTACGAGCTGCTCTACAACGACCCCATCAAGATCATCCTCATGCCGGGCTGCAGCTCCGTGTCCACGCTGGTGGCCGAGGCCGCCCGGATGTGGAATCTCATTGTGGTAAATGGGTGGGGTCGAAGGCAAGTCATTTTTGGGGTGTGTTTAAGGGGATGGCTTCCAAGATCCAGGGCCCTTTGCAGACCTGATGATCCGCCTCCTGGCACCAGCCCCCCCTCACAGCCACTAGAAGGCGCCAGCGAGGGGCCAGGCCTCTGACCTTGGGTGCGGGGGAGGCGGAGGGTGGGAGGCGCCCTCGGCAGCTGCTGGCATGTCCGTGGACGATGGCGCCCGCGTCCTCCCTGCCCGTAGCTCTCCTACGGCTCCAGCTCTCCGGCCCTGTCCAACCGGCAGCGCTTCCCCACGTTCTTCCGGACGCACCCGTCAGCCACGCTGCACAACCCCACCCGCGTGAAGCTGTTTGAGAAGTGGGGCTGGAAGAAGATCGCCACCATCCAGCAGACCACCGAGGTCTTCACGTCGGTGAGGCACTGGCCGCGGCCCCACTCCAGCGTGGGCGGAAGGAAAGGGGTGGCCTGGGAGCGGCCTGGTTCTTTGTCACAGAGAACGCAGCCCTGGGGATGCTCTTTCCGTGCCAGGGGAAGAGCACGTTGAATTTTAAGGATTATAGGTCTCCCCCTTTGGTGCTTTGTTCCCCAGACAGGCAGCCCCTGCATGACCCAGTTCACTAAAGCAGGCTCACTCCAAAGTCGGACCCAGGGAGGGAGAAAGTCTGCGACAGGAGCCAGGGAGGTAGCGATTCTGAGGCGCTCCCAGGGCTGGTGTGTGGCCGGGAGGGGGTGGAGCTGTGAAGACAGCGAGGGAGAGAGAGATGGAGACAGAGACAGAGGTGAGGAGGGAGGGGGAGAGCAGGCAGGCACAGAACGAGAAGTATGAACATGGGTCAGGTAGCTGACTCGGGGATGCTGACAAGGCCAGGGGGCGGGGGGGGGGGGGGGACCTGTGAGAAAGAAGACAGAGAGTTTCTTCTCCTTTGTTTTGTTCTTTGAATCCTCTCTTTACTCTCACATTCATGGCCTTTAACACCCCCCACACACATACATACACACACACACACACACACACACACACACAGTCTCTTAGTGATTCAGGACACTTCTGTCTTGCTCACACACCTCTTTTTTTTTTTTTTTTTTTTTAATAAATCTTCATTGTTCAGATGATTACAGTTCTCCCCCGACCCCCACAGCTCCCCTCTGCCTCACCCCCACCCCTCTGTTCTTATCCACAGGTGTACAATTTTTGTCTAGTCTCTTCCTGCACCCCCACCCCCCCTTCTTTACGGCACCCCCCCATACTGCTTTCCCCCCGAGGATTGTCAGTCCACTCCCTTTCTCTGCCCCTGATTCTATTATTGTCACCAGTTTATTCTGTTCATCAGATTTTTTATTCACTTGATTTTTAGGTTCACTTGTTGGTAGATATGGATTTATTCATAATTTTTATCTTTACCTTTTCCTTCTTCTTCCTCTTCTTAAAGAATACCTTTTAGCTGAGACCGGTTTGGCTCAATGGATAGAGCGTCGGCTTGGGGACTGAAGGGTCCCGGGTTTGATTCCAGTCAAGGGCATGTACCTTGGTTTCGGGCATATCCCCAGTAGGGGGTGTGCAAGAGGCAGCTGACCTATGACTCTCTCTCATGGATGTTTCTAACTCTCTATCTCTCTCCCTTCCTCTCTGTACAAAATCAATAAAAATATATTAAAAAAAAAAAAAAAAAGAATACCTTTCAGCATTTCATATAATACTGGTTTGGTAGTGATGAACTCCTTTAGCTTTTTTTTATCTGTGAAGCTCTTTATCTGCCCTTCAATTCTGAATGATAACTTTGCTGGGTAGAGTAAACTTGGTTGTAGGTTCTTGCTATTCACTTTGATTATTTCTTGCCACTCCCGTCTGGTCTACATAGTTTCTGTTGAGAAATCAGCTGACAGTCGTATGGGTGCTCCCTTGTAGGCAACTAACTGTTTTTCTCTTGCTGCTTTTAATCTCTCTTGGTCTTTTGCTCTTGGCATTTTAATTATGATGTGTCTTGGTGTGGTCCTCTTTGAATTCCTCTTGTTTGGGGTTCTGTGAGCTTCCTGGACTTGTAAGTCTATTTCTTTCACCAGGTGGGGGAAGTTTTCTGTCATTTCTTCAAATAGATTTTCAGTATCTTGCTCTCTCTCTTCTGGCACCCCCATAATTCGGATATTGGTTCGCTTGAAGTTGTCCCAGAGCCTCCTTACACTATCTTCATATTTTTGGATTCTTTTTTCTTTTTGCTTTTCTGGTTGGGTGTATTTTGCCTCTTTGTATTTCAAATCTTTGACTTGATTCCTGCGATCCTCTAGTCTGATGTATGCTTAATTTCTAGTTGGTCCTTTTTCATTCCTCAAGGATCTCACTAAATTTATTGGCGTTTTCTAGAAAATTCTTGAAAAACCTTGTAATCGTGGTTTTGAACTCTATATCCAGTCGTTTGCTTTCTGCTATTTCTTTCATGTGTGACCTGTTTCTTTGTCTCTGCATTTTGGCTGCTTCCTTGAGTTGATAGAGTAGCTTTGTGTGCCAGGCGCCTTGAGGGCCCAATGGCTCAGCCTCCCCAGTTACCTGAGGTGGACATTCTTGGTGCACCCCTTTGTGGGCTGGGTGCACAGCCTTGTTGTAGTTAAGCCTTGATGTTGTTGGTATCACTGGGAGGAATTGACCTCCAGGCCAATTGGCTGTGATGACCAGCAGTGTCTATGCTGGGAGAACTGTGCTGGAGACACCCTTATGAGGCAAGACTTGCTTCAGTGGGGCTTTGGTGCTCACTGTGTCTGCCCCGAGTGTGTCCCTTATGGATTTGAGGAGTTGTAATCTGGAGGGTCCCACTCTGACCCCTGGGTACACTGGCTCTTGGATCTCCAAGGAGGTGCTAATTTACCCTCTGCCTGATACCTCCCAGCATGAGCTACAGAGAGATCTTCAGATTCCTCTTCTTTGTTTGGGGTTTGGAGGTGCCCAGATTCGGCCCAGCTGTGAAGCAATGCAAGCTACTGTGGGGCCTTCTTTTGGATGTTCTGGGTCTCACTGACTCAGCTGCAGTTTGTTAGGTAAGTTTGGAATTCAAAGGACCAGGCCAGTTGGCGGCAAACTCATTAGTCCACAGAGCCAAATATCAACAGTACAACAATTGAAATATTTTTGAGAGTCAAATTTTTTAAACTTATACTTCTTCTAACGCCATTTCTTCAAAATAGACCGGTCCAGGCCGTGGTATTTTGTGGAAGAGCCACACTCCAGGGCCAAAGAGCTGCACATGGCTTACGAGCTGCAGTGTGCCGACCACTGGACCAGGCCATTCATATGCAAAAGCCTCTGTGCTCAGCTTGGATCGGGCAGAGTCTCAGGGCAGAACAATCAGCCCTGGCTTCATGGGGCGGAATCTCAGGGCGGAGCAAACAGCAATGGCTTCCCATCAGCCCTGCCTAAGAGGCCCTAGGTCTCAGTGTCCTGCGGTAATTGCTGCAGGTACCTCTGAGAGAAAGCTGTCCTCGATTTCCACCCGCTGCTAGACAGTCCATTTTCTCCCCGTATGAGTTTGGGTCCCCAGAGTCTTGCCCGGAACTAGAGTTCAGAGCAGTTGGGAGCTTGTGTCTCCCTCCTGATTGAAAAAGCCAGCCGCATTCTCATTGCCAGCCCTCTCCTCACACGCGCCTCCGTACCTCTGCCTTCCGGCAGCTCCTGTGAGTCTCAGTGTGCTTTTCTTTTCTATTTGTAGAATTTCCGCTCAGCTAGCCTTCCTGTGGTTCTGGATAATGTCCGTTTTTTCTTTTAGTTGTAGTTTTAAAAAAAATATATTTTATTGGTTTTTCACAGAGAGTAAGAGAGAGGGATAGAGAGTTAGAAACATCGATGAGAGAGAATCATCAATCAGCTGCCTCTGACCGGAATCGAACCTGGGACCTTTCAGTCCGCAGATCGACGTTCTGTCCACTGAGCCAAACCGGTCCTGGCTTTCAGTTGTAGTTTTGAAGTGGTTGTGCGAGGCAGCAGCTTAGGTGTTTTTATATGCCGCCATCTTGGTTTCTCTCACGTGCCACTTGAGGTTGACATCATCCTGTCTATCCAGGCCCTGCCTGTCTTTTATGGTTCCTGTTTCCTTCCCTCATGTTTGCTGTCAGTGGTGAGAGGGCTGAGTGGGTGGCTTGTCGGACATGGAGGTGCAGGAGAGCTTCCGTGCACCTCCCTGCTTGGAAGCTCCTCCCGAGAGTGTGGGGCCGTCCTCCGACCACTCCCACACGGGGCAGAGGATGTTGGCGGAGTGAGGTTTGCACTGCCATTCCTGTGTGGGTGTGCGATCCCAGGCCAGATCTCTGGTCTTCACCTGCTGTGCACCCTGTTCTGTCCCATCCTCACTGAAGACTTTGGACGATCTGGAGGAGCGAGTGAAGGAGGCCGGAATTGAGATCACTTTCCGCCAGAGTTTCTTCTCAGACCCAGCCGTGCCCGTCAAGAACCTGAAGGTGGGATGGCGGGGGATGGCCGGGGCACAGCGGTGGGTTGGTGAGAGGAGCCAGTGGGTGACGTTGGGCTTTACGTTGTGATGTAGTTGACACAACATTCTGTGAGCTTAACATGCCCAGCATGTGGGTTTGACACGCGTGGAGATTGCAGTGGGGCCCCCGATTGGCTGACGCCCACATCAGTCACCTCATCCAGGTTCTGTGAGGCAGCGGCCTCTCCCGGGAAGCTTATCCCCACATTCCAGGCGGCATTCCCCCGCTCCTGCTGAGCCGAGCGTGCACACCGCCCTGGCAGGAGCCTGGCACCGCCGTGGCGCTCAGGAGCCATCTCCCCCTCCTCCCTGCAGCGCCAGGACGCCCGCATCATCGTGGGACTTTTCTACGAGACAGAAGCCCGCAAAGTGTTCTGTGAGGTGACGCGGGGGCGGGCGGGCTCTGGCCCCGTCTCACACACATGGCTCTCCCCGGATCACATTCTTCTAGCATGTATGTTTCCGGGGGGTCTGGCCCAATCTCTCCTTATGGCTGGAAGAGGCCACTTGGAGATAGAGGCTGGGAGGAGCTTGGGGAGGAGGCGAGCCGGAGACCCGCAGCTTTCTCTCTTTAGTCCCCGGAGGCTGGACAGTGGCACACGCGATAGGACCGGAAAGCAATGCAGACCGTCCCCTCCCTCTGCTTCCAGGTGTACAAGGAGCGGCTCTTCGGGAAGAAGTACGTGTGGTTCCTCATCGGCTGGTACGCGGACAACTGGTTCAAGACCTATGACCCGTCCATCAACTGCACAGCGGACGAGATGGCTGAGGCGGTGGAGGGCCACATCACCACCGAGATCGTCATGCTGAACCCTGCCAACACCCGCAGCATCTCCAACATGGTGAGTGCGGGCACAGCCGCCGGGCGGCCGCCGGGAGCACCGAGGGAGCCCAGAGGGGCGGGGAGCACTGAGGGAGCCTGGAGGGGCGGGGAGCACCGAGGGAGCCCCGAGGGGCGGGGAGCACCGAGGGAGCCCCGAGGGGCGGGGAGCACTGAGGGAGCCTGGAGGGGCGGGGAGCACCGAGGGAGCCCCGAGGGGCGGGGAGCCCGAGGGAGCCCCGAGGGGCAGGGAGCCCGAGGGAGCCCCGAGGGGCGGGGAGCACCGAAGGAGCCCGGAGGGGCGGGGAGCACTGAGGGAGCCTGGAGGGGCAGGGAGCAGGCGGCCGGTGTCCACCTCCAACTTATGTCAGGTTTCCTCTGTTTTCCACTAATGCTCTGACTTGCTTGGGCAAGAAAGAGGCAGTGAGGTGGTGCGATGAAGATGGTGCGAGTGGAAGGGCTGTTACCACGGAAACGAGTTGTTGGCAAGAAGTGAGCTGAGGGAGAGGTGTTAATAATAACAGAGGCACACGCAAGCACACCTTTCAGGAGCACCATTCTGGGCTTGTTTTCTTGGTGATTCAAAGCTTTTTTCTGGCTGGTGCTCAGTCAGCAGTTCTCTTTTGGATAATCCCTCTAGGATTTCAGATGTGAAGGGACTTTGGGAGTCATTTAGCCCCAGCCCTGTAGGTGAGGGCGCGTGTGAGGGTGTGAGGGGAAGAGGCACCACATCTTTTTTTTCTTTTTTAATTTTACTGATTTCAGAGAGGAAGGGAGAGGGAGCGATGGAAACATCAATGATGAGAGGGAATCATTGGTCAGCTGCCTCCTGCACGCCTCTTCCTGGGGATTCCAGGCATGTGCCCTTGATCATAATTGAACCCGGGATCCTTCAATCCACAGGCCAATGCTTAAGGAATCAGAGTCTAGGGGGCGCTGGATGGGACTGCCCAAGTGTCTGCTTATTGTGCCCCGGCGATCCCAGGTCTAAATGCCCGCTTCGGGCAGCAAGCTGAGGGTGACTGATGGCTATAAAGCCCCCAGCTATCTTGTTAAGAAAGCTGTGGTAGCAGTTGCTTTTGTGTGGTAAACCAGGAACTTGATACATGCCTTTAGTGATCCTCACAACAGTACTCTCTCTGAGCCTGTGCCCGCCACCTGCAGGGGACCCGGGAAGTCTGACTGAACTTCCTGCCTCTCTTGGCTGACACTTTCTGAGGAGAGAGAAGGGAGACTTGGGAAGTTGATTCTGGCAGTGGGTTGTGCTTGAAGGGCCAGCTGCCGGTGGACTCTGCCCATGGAGGCGGCTGGGGCGTTCCTCGGGTTCTGTGTGTCAGGCGTCGTGGTTGGAAACTCCTGGGGAAACCCTGAAAGGCCCTCGCCCGGGGAGTCGTCCTGAGAGCTGGGGGGCTGTGACTGATGTGAAAGGCTTGTTCCGGAACCTTCCAGTTGTGGCTTCTGCCTCCTAGCAGGGAGCCGGGGAGCCCTGGCTGGCGCAGGGGGTGGCAGGGGGCGCAGGGACCTCTGGGCTTTGGGGCAGAGGGCGGTCTCTTCCTTGGTCTCCAGAGGAAGATGCTCTTCGGGCTCCCAGGGCTCTAGGCTGCAGGCTGCCCTGTAGGCTGGACCACCAGGAGAAGCAGCCATCACATTAGCTAGGGGGAGCCTCGGCGAGGTCAGGGTCAGGAGGGTGGTCAGCAGCAGGCCGTCCCAGGGCCGGAGTCAGGGCGAGGCGGAAGGGAGCGCGTTGGTGGCGCGAGTGCGGCGAACAGTGCTGAGAACCAGACCTGCCTGGAAGCTGGTGAGTGTGCCAGTGACTGGCTCCCCCTCGGGGCCGCTCCCCGAGGCCGGGCGGCCGCGCTGCACGGTTCTGACATGCTCCTGGGGGTGGGGATGCTTCTGCCTGGGGCCATATTTTGAGGACCGTTGGTTTTCAGCCAGAGGTTGCAGTATCTAGTTGGTTGGCACAACTGCTGTCCAGTGGACGAGCCAGGGATGCTTCCAGACGGTCCCCTGCCCCGGACGGTCGCTGTGGAGAGCAGCCCTGGCCAGGCCGGACAACGGGGTGGGGGGGGAGGGCGGCTCTGATCGGACGGCTCTGGGCTGGAGGGGCCAGTGGGCGGTGGGAGCAAGATTGTGAAGACAAGGAGTAAATTCTTTTCTTTTTGTTAACCCTCACCTGAGATGTTTTTCCATTGATTTTTAGAGAGAGTGGGAGGGAGGTGGAGAGACAGAGAGAGAAACATCGATGTGAGAGAGACACAGGGCTGGGGATCCAGCCTGCAACTGAAGTCCACGCCCTTGACAGAAATTGAACCAGAGCCCTTCAATCTGTGGATGGAGGCTCTATCCACTGAGCCAATGAGGCTGGGCTTAATGAGTAAATTCTGAGAGCAGTACAGGTCCCATCAATGTGGGAAACACAAAATAAAACTTACCTCATTCTATACGTTTTAAGACTCTGTGGAGCATCAACTCTTACATGTAGGAGCTGCCAGACAGGGCTGTTAAAAAATTAGTTTCATGAATTTGAACTTGGTTACTTCACTAATTTCTATGAGTTATGGAATTTTTGTTCTGTTTTCCTGAACTGCCTAGTAACATTTTTATTTGAAAAGTGAGGAGCTGTTCTGGTAGCTAGTCTTTGGGCTCAGTGGTGCCAGCAGCGGCCGAGCTGGTGTGGGGAGGGCACAGCGGCTGAGTCCCTGACTGTTGGTGACTTTCTGACAGTGTTTACTTTGAACTGCAGAGCGGAAGCAGCGGCCCTGCCCGGTAGCCCAGTTAGAGCCTTTCCTGATATGTAAGGTTGTGGGTTTGATCGCAAGGATGTATATGTAAGTGGAACAGCAAATTGATGTCTGTGTCTCTCTCTCTTTCCCTCTCTCTCTCTCTCTCTCTCTCTCTTGCTCTCTAAAAAGTCCATCAAAAATTTTTTTAAAAGCCTCAGCCAGCTGCTGTCCTCGCAGGGTGCTCTGCGAGGGACTCGGGCTGTGGTCCTGCTGTGCAGCTCAAGTTTTCAGTGCCTTTTCCTTATTTCTAAAAGGGCTATGCACCGCCGGAACCAGTCTGGCTCAATGGGTAGAGCGTCAGCCTGCGGACTGAAAGGTCCCAGGTTTGATTCCGGTCAAGGGCATGTGCCTTGGTTGAGGGCACATCCCCAGTAGGAGGTGTGCAGGAGGCAGCTGATCAATGTTTCTCTCTCATCCATGTTTCTGACTATCTCCCTTCCTCTCTGTAAAAAAAAAAACCCACCCACAATAAAATATAAAAAATGTAAAAAAAAAAAAAAAGGGCCATGCACCTCATTTAAAGGCTAGGTAAGTGGTGCATGTACCTTAGAAAAGTGCTTGGTGCTTACAGACATAGTGAACGTAGTAAGCTGTTATTCCATTTTTTAATGTTTTTATTTTATTTTTTCATTTTTTTATTAAGGTATTATACGTGTACAAATCTTATCATTGCCCCGCCCCACCCCACTCCCATACATGCCCTCACCCCCCCCCCCCGAGTTTTGCATCCATTTGTTATGCTTATACGCATGTATACAAGTCCTTTGGTTGATCTCTTAACTCCCCCACCTCTCCCTTCCCTTCCTGCTGTGATTTGATAGTCTGTTTGGTGCTTTAATGTCTCTGTATCTATCTTTTTGTTCACCAGTTTATAATGTTCTTTATTTTCCATAAATGAGTGAGATCATGTGGTATTTTTCTTTAATTGCCTGGCTTATTTCACTAAACATAATGCTCCCCAGGTCCATCCATGCTGCTGCAAACGGTAAGAATTCCTTCTTTTGTATGTGGTGTAGTATTCCATTGTGTAGATGTGCCACAGTTTTCTGATCCACTCATCTGCTGATGGGCACTTAGGCTGTTTCCAAATCTTAGCTATGGTGAATTGTGCTGGTGTTTCTAGTTTTTTTTTTTTAAAATATATTTTATTGATTTCTTACAGAGAGGAAGGGAGAGAGATAGCTAGAAACGTTGATGAGAGAGAAACATCGACCAGCTGCCTCCTGCACACCCCCCACCGGGGATGTGCCCGCAACCAAGGCATATGCCCTTGACCGGAATCGAACCTGGGACCTTTCAGTCCGCAGACCGACGCTTTACCACTGAGCCAAACCGGCTTCGGCTGTTTCTAGTTTCTTAATATATATTCCTAGGAGTGGGATTACTTGGTCAAATAGGAGTTCCAGTTTCAGTTTTTAGAGGAAACTCCATACTGTTCTCCACAGTGGCTGCACCAGTCTGCATTCCCACCAGCTGTACACGAGGGTTCCTTTTTCTCTGAATCCTCTCCAGCAGTTGTCGTTTGTTGATTTGTTGATGATAGCCATTCTGACAGGTGTGAGATGGTACCGCATTGTTGTTTTGATTTGCATCTCTCGGATAATTAGTGACTTTGAGCATGTTTTCATGTATCTCGTGGCCTTCCTCTGTCTTCTTTCAAAAAGATTCTATTTAGGTTCATTGCCCATTTAAAAAAAATATATATATTTTATTGATTTTTTACAGAGAGGAAGGGAGAGAGATAAAGAGCTAGAAACATCGATGAGAGAGAAACATCGACCAGCTGCCTCTTGCATACCCCCTGCCGGGGATTTGCCTCCAACCAACATACATGCCTCTGACCGGAATCGAACCTGGGACCTTTCAGTCTGTAGACCGATGCTCTCCCACTGAGCCAAACTGGTTTCGGCTCATTGCCCATTTTTTAATTGGATCATTTATCTTCCTTTAATTTAGTTGTATAAGGTGTCTGTAGATGTTGGAGATTAAACCTTTTATCAGTGATAACATTTGCAAATAAGTTCTCCCATACAGTGGGCTTTCTTATTGTTTTGTTGATGGTTTCTTTTGCTGTGAAAAAGCTTTTTATTTTGATGTAGTCCCATTTGTTTATTTTCTCTTTAGTTTCCATTGCCCTAGAAGCAGTATTGGTGAAGAAATTGCTTTGGCATATGTCTGAGATTTTGCTGCCTGTGGATGCCTCCAGTATTTTTATGGTTTCCCGTCTTATGTTTAAGTCCTTTATCCATTTTGAGTTTATTCTTGTGGATGGTGTAAGTTGATGGTAAGATGAGTTTCATTCTTTTGCATGTATCTGTCCAATTTTCCCAACACCATTTATTGAAGAGACTGTCTTGACTCCATTGTATATTCGTGCCTCCTTTTTCAAATATTAATTGAGCTTAGTGATTTGGGTTGATATCTGGGTTCTCAATTCTATTCCATTGGTCTATATGTCTGTTCTTGTGCCAGTACCAGGCTGTTTTGAGAACAGTGGCTTTGTAATACAGCTTGAAATCTGGTATTGAGGTCCCTCCTACTTTACTCTTCTTTCTCAGGATTGCTGTGGCTATTTAGGGTCTTTTTTTATTCCAGATGAATTTTTGGAGAGTTCTTTCTAGGTCTGTGAAATATGCTGTTGGTATTTTAATGGGGAGTGCATTGAATCTATAGATTGCTTTGGATAGTATGGACATTTTAACTGGAATCAAACTAGGAACCCTTCACTCCCGAGTATGGACATTTTAATGATGTTGATTCTACCAATCCATGAACATGGTATGTTCTTCCATCTGTTTACATCTTCCTCTATCTCTTTTTTCAGTGTCCTGTAGTTTTCCACATATAGGTCCTTTACTTCCTTAGTTAAATTTATTTCTAGGTATCTTAATTTTTTTAATGCGATGGTAAATGGGATTGCTTTTTTGGTCTCTATTCACTATTGGTGTATAGAAATGCCATAGATTTCTTGGCATTAATTTTATATCCTGCTACATTGCCAAATTCATTTATTAAGTTTGTTAGTTTTTTGATGAAGTTTTTCGGGTTTTTTATGTAATGTCATATGCAAATAAGGATAACTTTACTTCTTTTCCAATTTGGATGGCTTTTATTTCTTCTTGTTTGATTGCAGTGGCTAATATTTTCTGTACTATTTCGAACAGGAGTGGGGAGAGTGGGCATCCCTGTCTTGTTGTTGTTCTTAGAGGGAATGGTTTTAATTTTTGATGTTAGCTATGGGTTTATCATATATGGCTTTTATTATGTTGAGGAATGATCCTTCTATTCCCATCTTGTTAAGAGTTTTTGTCAAGGAAGGGTGTTGGATTTTGTCAAATGCTTTTTCTGTATCAATTAATATGACTATGTCGTTTTTATCTCTCAATTTGTTTATGTGATGTATCATGTGTATTGATTTGCAGATATTGTACCATCCTTGCTTTCCTGGGATAAATCCTACTTGGTCATGGTGTATGATCTTTCTGATGTGCTGCTGGAGCTGATTGCTAGAATTTTATTGAGGATTTTGGCATCTATATTCATGAGGGATATTGGCCTGTAATTCTCTTTCATTGTGTTGTCTTTATCTGGTTTTGGTATTAGGGTGATGCTGGCTTCATAGAAGGAGTTTGGAAGTGTTCCTTCCTCTTGAATTTTTTGGAATAGTCTGAGGAGGATATGTTTTAGTTCTTACCTGATTGTTTGGTAAAACTCCACTGTGAAGCCATCTGGCCCTGGGCTTTTGTTTGCTGGAAGCTTTTTGATGACTGCTTCAAATTCTTCCATAGTTATTGGCCAATTGAGGTGTTTAGATTCTTCCTGATTGAGTTTTGGAAGGTTGCATTTTTCTAGGAATAGGTACAAAATATTGAAAACCTATTAGAAGAAATAATGACAAAACTTTCCCTACTTTGTTAAAGAAATAGACGTACAAGTTCAGGAAGCGCACAGAACCCCAAACAAGAGGAACCCAAAGAAGACCATAGCAATTAATGTAGATTATGGAGCTGTCTAAACTGGTTTGCAAGTTAGCAGAGATAGTAAAGGCCATTCATAAGCAAAAGCTGCTGCTAGGAGCTTGGGTGTGTTTGCAGATTGTGCGGGGTGGAGTCTCAGGGCATCACTAGGCTAGGCCAGGGCGTGGCAAACAGCGATGGCTGGCACGTGAGCTGTCCGGCGCTTCCAACTGAGTCCCCATGTCTCACACCCCAGAGCAACAAACTATTATTCCTCCGCACAGCTCTGCAAGCCAGCCCCCCTCATTTCCAACCTGATGACAGACAGTCCAGCTTCTCCCTGTAGGAGTTTGGGTCTCATGCGTCTCCCCTTTGGCTTGAAGAAAGCAATGCCCACCGCCAGCCGGGATCTGCCGCCAGCCTGTATCGCGCACCCCTATACCTCAGTTTTTTAGCGTTTATGCACTGAATGATCCCCTCTCTTTCCATCTGGTTGTAGAACTTCCACTCAGCCAGCTTTCCTGTGGTTCTGGGTGATTGATGTTTTGTTTTTTAGTTGTAGTTTTGAAATTATTGTGCACAACCGCAATATAGGTGTGTTTACCTACGCTGCCATCTTGGTTTCTTACAGATGTTGTTTTGTTTTGTTTTGTCCCAAAGTTCCCTTAGGCTCTCCTCCTGCTTTTTGATTTTATTTTTCTAGAAGCTGCTTTACTTGGGTATTTTTTCCTACCTTGTCTTCTAGCTCGCTGATGTGGTCCTCTGCTTCTTCTAGTCTACTCTTGATGCTTTCTATTGAGTTCTTTCCAGCAGCGATGTCATTTTTCATTTCTTGGTTCTTCTTCATTTCCTTTTGTTTTGTTTTTTAATTTAATAAATCTTTATTGTTCAGATTATTACAATTGTTCCTTCCCCCCCTCCATAGCTCCCCTCTACCCGGTTCCCACCCCACCTACTGTCCTTACCTCCCTCCCATTGTCCTCATCCATAGGTGTACGATTTTTTTTTTAAATATATATATATTTTTTTAATTTTTATTTATTTTTATTTTATTGATTTTTTACAGAAAGGAAGGGAGAGAGATAGAGAGCTAGAAACGTCGATGAGAGAGAAGCATCAACCAGCTGCCTCTTGCACACCCCCTACTGGGGGGTGTGCCCGCAATCAAAGTACATGCCCCCGACAGGAATCGAACCTGGGACCTTTCAGTCCGCAAGCTGACGGATGCTCTATCCACTGAGCCAAACCGGTCTCGGCAGGTGTACGATTTTTGTCCAGTCTCTTCCTGCCCCACGCCCCTTCCCCCGGGAATTGTCTGTCCACTCCCTTTGTCTGCCTCTGATTCTATTCACCAGTTTATTCTGTTCCTCAGATTTTTTGTTCTCTTGATTTTTAGATTCATTTGTTGATAGACATGTATTTGTTTTTCACAATTTTTATATTTACTTTTTTCTTCTTCCTCTTCTTTTTTTTAAATATATTTTATTGATTTTACAGAGAGGAAGGGAAAGAGATAGAGAGCTAGAAACGTCGATGAGAGAGAAACATCGACCAGCTGCCTCTTGCACACCCCCTACTGGGGATGTGGCCGCAATCAAGGTACATGCCCCTGACCGGAATCGAACCTGGGACCTTTCAGTCCGCAGACCGACGCTCTACCACTGAGCCAAACCGGTTTCGGCTTCTTCCTCTTCTTAAAGAATACATTTCAGCTTTTCATATAATACTGGTTTGGTGGTGATGAATTTCTTTAGCTTTTTCTTCTCTGTGAAGCTCTTTATCTGACCTTCGGTTGTAGGTTCTTGTTGTTCATCACTTTGAATATTTCTTGCCACTCCCGTCTGGCCTGCATAGTTTCTGTTGAGAAATCAGTTTGTAGGTCATTAACTGTTTTTGTTTTGCTGCTTTTAATATTTTGTTTATTTCCTTTTCTCGTGATACCTGCTTTTCTTTCATATGTAGTCTGTTTCTTTGTCTCCCTGTGGTCTCTCTTCTCTGGGTGTCTGGTTATGTAGTTCTCTCTCTCCTGCGTTGATTTAAAGGCACAAAATTCAATATAACCAGGTACAATGCACAAGGCACTGAACCGAAATGTGTTCACTATATTGATAACCACCAGAGAAAGGCAAATTAGAGGATAGGAGAGAAAGAAAAAGAGAAAAAAAAGAAAGAAAGAGTGCAAAAATGAAATTGGGAAAGGAAAAAAAAGTAAGAGAGAAAAAAGAATATGAAAGAAGAGGGGAACAAACTATATATATGGGGAGAAAACTCCAATAGAACAGCCACTAATCCCAACAAATGCCAGCAACAAATACCTAGAGATGAGTGCAAACTACAAACAAACAACAACTAATATCAAGCGAGGTGAAGGAAAACAGAAGCAAAAAAAAAAAAAAATTAACAAAATAATCTCATAAACAAGCATAAAAAATCGATATAATCAACATTCAAGCAAACAACAAAAAAAGGACAGAGCAAAGAACATTTTTTTGATAGTGAAGACAGGGAAGAGAAAGGTGTGTATGGACTTGGAGCAGGGTATTGGAAATTAGACATCTAAGTAGGGTGAAATTTTAAAGGGATAAAAAAGAAGGAATAGGTAAAATCTAAAGCAGGAAAAGGGTAAGAGAAACAGGACACCAAAGGAGGAAAAGTGAAGAAGAGAGTGATGACATGAAGGTATATTTGAGATAGAGTAAAATGATGCTAAAGGAAAGATGAATATAGAATGTAGGACACTAATCTGAAAGTAAAATAAAGAGAAAATAAAAGGACACCTTTTTGTAAAAAAAAAAAAAAAAAAAGTTAGTAATAGTAATAATACTGAAAATAAAAATGTAATAATTAAAAAGGTAAAATCAAGTGAGGAAAAAAATTAGTTTCTCAAGTAAAAGACGGAAAAATTTTTTTTTTTTAAATTTAAAAAAAGTGCAGCAGTGAAGGCCATTCACTTCCTCTACTGCTCCGTTTGGCAGGCCTGTTTGCTAGTCAGGACGGTATTGCAGTTTCCTGCGTTCCACTGGTCCTCACTGTTGTAAGCCAGTCCTGATTTTTAAGCAGGCGGTGTCTTAATTTCTTGTATTCCTTTATTTGTCATTATACAAGAGTCAATTTGTGACTCAACCCCTGGGTGGCAGTGTTTCTGGCTTGACCTCGGACCCTGGGTCCCCTCCAGCCAGTGCTTAGATCCTGCTTTCCCTGTGGGCCGCCCCGGGCTGGTTCTCTGATGCTTATTCCCCGCTCTGACCCCCAGGTTCCAGAAAAGCAGCTTCCCCTGCAGTCTCAGGGTGTCCCCAGGGGTGATGCTATGTATTGGCTCAGTAATCAGGAGCTGGATGTAAAGGCCAGGGAGCCAGCATAAGCCAGTGAGAGCTTCGGGCTGCAGGCAGTCTGTGCAGTCCTTTCTCCGGCTCTAAGCAGCCGGCTCACTTTCATAGGTTGTCCTTTTGCATCAGATCAAACACATTTCTCTTAGAGCTCCTTCTGTCAGCATCTCTGCGGACCCCTCCCCGTTCAGGGCATGCCAGCCCAGCAGCACGGGCTTTTTTAGGCTCAGACTTCCCCAGCCCCGGGACCAGAGACCTCCCCTCACCCCCGGCGAAATCTGGCCTTTCCGTGGGGCAGAGCCCTCTGAGTCCGCGTGCTCCGTCACTGGGCCGGTGCTCTGGGTTCGCAGCTGTTCGGCGGGTGCCGTAGTAGATTTTCGGGCTTCCCTTTCCCCTTCAAGATGGCGCCGTCTCAGTCCGAGCCGGTGGCTCCGGGAGGGATCCCAGCAGCAGTGGGGCTGCCCGGTCAGGGAGCCCCGTCCAGCGGTCCCCACCTTCTCCTGGAGGACAGCCGTCCCTCAGCTCACCAACAAACTCTCCCGTGCGACCCTCTGCTGTTCCTTCTATCTCTCCGAGACAAGGCTCAGGACTCGTCTGTCTATTCCGCTGCCATTTTTTTGAGTCGATATTATTTTTTTATAGTTTTATTAAAACAATGTTTTTATTGAGTTCAGAGGGGAAGGGAGAGGGAGAGAGAGAAACATTCAATGATTAGAGAGAAGAATTGTTTGGCTGTCTTTTGCCCGTCCCCTCCTGGGGATTGAGCCCACAACCAGGGCCTGTGCCCTGACCAGAAATTGAACTCTGACCTCCTGATTCATAGGTTGATGCTCAACCACTGAGCCACACCAGCTGGACAACAAATACATTTTTTTATAAAGCTATTCACTGAGCAATATCTTTTTTAAAAAACATATTTTATTGATTTTTACAGAGAGGAAGAGAGAGGGATAGAGAGTTAGAAACATCGATGAGAGAAAAACATCTATCAGCTGCCTCCTGCACATCCCCCACTGGGGGTGTGCCTGCAACCAAGGTACATGCTCTTGACCAGAATCGAACCCGGGACCTTTCAGTCTGAAGGCCAATGTTCTATCCACTTAGCCAAACTGGTTTTGGCTGAGCAATATCTTTTAAAAAAATATATTTTTATTGATTTCAAAGAGGACTGTAGAGGGAGAGAGAAACATCAATGGTGAGTGAATCATTGATTGGCTGTCTCCTGCATGTCCTCTACTCGGGATTCAACCTGAAACCTGGGCATGTGCCCTTGACCGGAATTGAACCCAGGACCATTCAGTCCGCAGGCTGATACACTATCCACCAAGCCAAACCAGCCAGGGCCTTCCTTACTTCTTAAAGTAGCTCAAGTTCACAGCAAGATAAGTGGCAGGTGCAGAGATTTTTCACACGTCCCCGCCCGCACACAGCCCCACTGTCGTATGCCCGAGTGGCCACGGTGCTCCTACATTGACACACCATTTTCACCAACGTCCCCAGTGTCATGACGGCTCAATCTTGGAGTTGTGCATTCTCTCTCTCTCTCTCTCTCTCTCTCTCTCTCTCTCACACACACACACACACACACACACACACAGAGTTCCCTTACAGAACCATACTAGCACCTTCAGTGCCCTAATCCAGTGGTCGGCAAACTGTGGCTCTTTGGCTCCTTGAGTTTTTAGCAAAGGCCAGCTTAGGAGTACCCTAATTAAGTTAATAACAATGTACCTATCTATATAGTTTAAGTTTTAAAAATTTGGCTCTCAAAAGAAATTTCAATCGTTGTACTGTAGATATTGGCTCTGTTGACTTATGAGTTTGCCCACCACTGTCCTAATCCAATGGACATCCACCGGGGAGGGCACCGTGCTGGGTTCTGAGGAAGGAGAGGGACGGAGCTGGTCCTGTCCCCCAGCAGGAGAGCACCTGACTGCCTGGCCTTGCATTTCCTCCTCCTCTGTGTCCAGAAAGTGGAGTAGAAAGGAAAGGGGCCTCGGGAGTGAAGTCTTCATTCGTTCCCTCAATAGAGTGAGTGTGTTAACATTCCCAAATCGAATCTGTGCCGGTCTTACCTGGGCCTTGCCGAGAAGTGGCCACTGAGTGTGGTTTGGGGAGGCAGGGAAGGGGGTGTGCTTTTCTCCACAAACGGGAGGCATCTCAGACGCTCCGGCACTGCCTCTGCTCATCCGCGGAGGCTGCCAGGCAGAAACTCGTCTCTGACCCATTTCGGAGGTAAAGGGACTGTCATTCTGTTACTTAGCTTTCTTGGAAAAACATTTCCAAGAAGAGGGCTGGAAGGGGTGTGGGTAGGGGGTGGAGTGATAGGCCTTGAAGCTGTGAGGGTGATGTCGGCCCCAGGCTGGGGAAGGGTCGGGGGTGTGCGGGCAGGCTGTCCTGGGAAGGCGACCTGAGGGCACAGCTTTCTCTTGCTTTGCTTTTCTCCGCATTCTAACCTCCGCCATTCATCAGCCGTGGCAGCTCTGTGTGTAGTTCTGAGCAGCCGTCACCTGGAGGTATCGGTCCGGCTGCTCCTGCCCCAGTCCCGTGGCCTCGGGTGTAGCTGAAGGCTCTGCGTGTGCGTGTGCGTGTGTGTATGTGTGTGCATGAATGTGCACGTGCGTGCGTGCGCGTGTGGGCGTGTGCATGCTGTCGGCCGGCGGGTCACCCAGCCTCCCTCCCCCCCTCCCCCCCAGACCTCCCAGGAGTTCGTGGAGAAGCTGACCAAGAGGCTGAAGAGACACCCCGAGGAGACGGGTGGCTTCCAGGAGGCGCCGCTGGCCTACGACGCCATCTGGGCCCTGGCCCTGGCCCTGAACAAGACGTCGGGGGGCGGCCGCGCGGGCGTGCGCCTGGAGGACTTCAACTACAACAACCAGACCATCACCGACCAGATCTACCGCGCCATGAACTCCTCGTCCTTCGAGGGCGTGTCCGTGAGTCTGCCCCTCCCGCCCGGCTGCCTCCCTCAGCGACGGCCTCGGACCAGGGGGACCCCAAAGCCACCGGGGACCGAGGGGAAAGGCCTGTCTGTTGCTTTCAGCCCTCCCTCCTCACTCCGTTCACCCGATGTTTGTGTCGGCTGAGGGTATGGGCTTTGAAGGGGAAAGAGGTCGTTGGCTTATTCCGTTAAAGTGGGAAGCCGCCGGGGACTGTGGCCCGCGCAGGCCGCACACCCAGAAGCCCGCTCCGGTGCCTGTGGGGATTCTCCCATCAAACGCCATGGCGAAGCTTCTCAAAAGAATAATCTTTCTGAAGCCCAGGGTGTGGGTATCTGGGGCGTGTCCTATTTGCAGGCAAACGCCATAAATAGAACTCGTTCAGGACCGCAGCTAGCTTCACGAACAGCCCCACGGTGAGGCCGCGCTCACGCTTGCTTTTCTCCCCTGGGCCCCCCCCCCCCCCCCCGCCCCCCGCAGGGCCACGTGGTGTTCGACGCCAGCGGCTCTCGGATGGCGTGGACGCTCATCGAGCAGCTCCAGGGTGAGCCGGCGGGGAGCGAGGCAGCGGGCGGGCCGGGCGCCGGAGCCACGGGCGGCCCTGGTGCCTGATCCTTCTCTCCCCCGGTTCGTCTGGCTGGTCCCAGCGGCCGACAGGGAGGGCAGCGCGTGGGCGGGACCCTCGGGGCTGCGGTGGTCGTGCTCTTAGTTTCTGCCCTGGCTCCGTCTGACTCGGGAAGCCCCGGGTGGCTTGGCTTGAGGAGTTAATGACCTGTCGCTTGCATGCCCACAGACTCCAGGAAACCTATTTTTTTTTCAGAGTTAATTTCATGAGCATATTTTTAAAAATTGGTTGTTAGAGAGAGAAAGGGAGAGCAAGAGAGAGAGAGACAGCGATGGGAGAGTCAAACATTGATCAGTTGCCTCCTGCACGCCTCCATTGAGCCAGGAATTGAACCCATGAACCTTTGGTCCAAGGGCCGATGTTCTAACCATTGAGCAACTGGCCAGGGCAGAAACCTGTTATTTTTAAAGGGAACTTTAAGAATTTTATTGATATATACGTAAGTAAACATCTTTTTTTGTGTTGTTAATCCTCACCGAGGATATTTTTCTATTGATTTTTAGAGAGAGGGAGAGAGAGGAGCATTGATGTGAGACACATCATTGGTTGCCTTCTGCACGAGCCCTGACCAGGGGCTGGGTGGAGAGGAGCCTGCCACCAAGGTATGGGCCCTTTAGGTCCGCAGGCCGATGCTCTATCCACTGAGCCAAACTGGCCAGGGCATAAGGAAGCATTCTTGGTTTTTTTGTAGTGTGTGTGTGTGTGTGTGTGTGGTGTGTGTGTGTGTGTGGTGTGTGTGTGTGGGGGGGTGTGTGTGTGTGGTGTGTGTGTGTGTGGTGTGTGTGTGTGGTGTGTGTGTGGTGTGTGTGTGTGTGTGGTGTGTGTGTGTGTGTGGTGTGTGTGTGTGGGGGGTGTGTGTGTGTGTGGGGTGTGTGTGTGTGTGGTGTGTGTGTGTGGTGTGTGTGTGTGGTGTGTGTGTGCGTGTGTGTGTGTGTGTGTAGTTTGGTTTTTCTAGGCTGTGTTTTCTTATAGCTCAGCACACTAAGGCATTTGCAGAACTCCCATGACTTAATTTTCCACCCGCCCTGCTCAGCCTCAGCATGGCCGAGAGCCAGTCTCAGCTTCCGTGAGAAGCGTCTTTCTTCCTGGCTCCCCCTCCCACAGCCTCTCGGAGGTGCTTTGTGCCAGGAGAGGCGGGCATGGCCGTCGGCCATGGGGGGTGGAGGGGAGGTGGTGTGACCAGGACAGTGTGGAACAGCTCAGCAGTGACCGGATTGCTCTGGGCGGCACTTAGCTGCGGAATTGGAAGCCAAGCCAGCCCACGAGGGAGGAACGGCAGTGGAAGCCACGGGGACAGATCCGTGGTCCTGTGCCGAGGGAGATAGACGTGCCCAGTGCTTAAAGCTGGAGCCGCAGGGACAGGTCTTGCTGTGGGGGTGGGCTGTGCAGAGAGTGGCGGCCTCCCACACACGGGACATTGGTGTGTGGGGCCCTTCACCCTGCCTTTACGCCACTGCTCAGTCACGTGACCTCGGCCCTTCCAAGCGCTCGGGGTGGGCACAGAGCTGGTGGGGGGTGGGCCCCGCTCACGTCCTCCTCTGGCCCGCCCAGGTGGCAGCTACAAGAAGATCGGCTACTATGACAGCACCAAGGATGACCTCTCCTGGTCGAAAACAGATAAGTGGATTGGTGAGTGGCCCCCTGACAAGTCACGAGCAGGCCATGCCCTTGAGAGAAGTGGTGGCGGGGCCGTGAGGCGGAAGGCTCCAGCGGTGGGCCAGGTTTGGGTGGAGAGGGATGGAAGTCCAGGTCCAGGCAGAGGAGGGGTGTCGAGAGGGAGGGCAGTTGGCAGCATGCACTACTGGAAACAGTCACCGGGCTCCGGGCGTGCAGGCGGGGCGGGGAGACGGACCTCCATGGTCTCCCCAGGGTCTGGTGCCTGGATGTATCAGGTCTGGAATTGCCTCTTTATCCGACAAGAAAGCAGTTGCTTAACCCACAGGAGAGAGGAGTGTTGTCTGCTGGACGGCACATGTCACAGCGGGCAGCGGGGTTCTCTGGGGCTCGGTGGCTGAAGTAACAGGAAGTGGAGGCACGGAGGTGGGCAGGGGCAGGTCCTGGTAAGAGGTGGGCCTGGTGAGGACAGCAGGCACCGAGGACCCGCCCGCCCCGGCCGCCGTGCTGGCTGCTGGAATCGGGGCAGGTCTGGCTATAAATGCCGTGTGACCCGAATCCGCCTCTCCCAGGCCACAGGCACCGAAATTAGCTTTTCCCCTGTGAACTCGGACACACGTACGCTTCCTCTCGATGCTGGAAACACCTTTGGGGATGCCCAGCCAGGCCTAAAGCCAGTCAGCTCTGTGTCCTCTTTCCTGGAGCCCCGAGGCCAGGCCAGATCCTTGGAGGCTCAGTTTTATGACTCTACAATCAAAGCTTTTGATTTGAGTTAAAAGAAACCTATAGTTTTCTTAGCTATCCCCTCCTTTTTGGGACGAAAGCAGAAAGAACAGTCAGTCACAGGAAAGACTGAGGCCGGCTCTGCCAGCCTATGGCCCCCAGCCGCCCTCCTGAGCTGTCCTCGCAGCTGCCGCTGCCTCCTGTGGCCCTGCTTCCTTCTTCCCCTCCGTCTCCTCCCCCTGCAGGAGGGTCTCCCCCTGCTGACCAGACCCTGGTCATCAAGACATTCCGCTTCCTGTCGCAGAAACTCTTTATCTCCGTCTCGGTTCTCTCCAGCCTGGGCATTGTCCTAGCTGTTGTCTGTCTGTCTTTTAACATCTACAACTCGCATGTCCGGTAAGTGTATCTTCCGGCTTTTGTTGTCCTGCCTGCCTCTCCAAGATGGCGATCATTTGAGTCAGACCTGTGTCTCTGAGGCCCGGGGTTTTCTCTGGCCTGCCCTCACGGTCGCCTTCCGCGCTCCGGTCCTGCAGCGCGGGCGGGCGGGCTGAGGGAGCCGGCCTGGCGGGAAGCCCTCCAGCCGCAGCCACCCAGGCCGGCGGGGTTTCTCTGCCCGCCCGGCCGACCGGCCGGCCGAGGGCTGACTGCTCTCCTCTCCCTCCCGGGGCCCAGCTACATCCAGAACTCGCAGCCCACCCTGAACAACCTCACGGCCGTGGGCTGCTCGCTGGCCTTGGCTGCCGTCTTCCCCCTCGGGCTGGACGGGTACCACATCGGGAGAAGCCAGTTCCCCTTCGTGTGCCAGGTGAGGCCTGCCCGCCGGGGCTCCGGGCGTTGGTTGCGGGTGAGCTGTCGGTCCCTGGCAGGGCCGGTGCCCAGGAGGGACGGTGGCGGCGTGTCTTGTCCTGGGTTCCTGTGGGGCCCGCGGGTGGGAAGGAAGCGGCCCGGTCCCGGTGGCTTCGCCACGGGCCAGGTCTCTGGTCTGCTGTGCTGGCGGGACCCCGTGTCCGCCGCCCCGCCGCCCCGCGCTCAGGCCTGCTCCCCGCACCGGGCCGGGCGGGCTGCCCCCTGGGGGTGGCGGGGCAGCGGCCTCGGGTCCAGCTGGGGCAGTGCGGGGCAGCGGTGCCGGCCAGCTCAGAGGCCTGGGCTGGCGTGGGACCGGAGGTTTGGCGGGCCCCTGGCGCAGAGTGGACGATGGGTGGAGGGGTGTGCTGAAGGCAGGAGCCCCTTCCTCCCTCCCCCTGCCCCCCTCGCCCCCCCTCCCATGGCCGCAGCCGCCAGCACCGGTCCCTCTCCCCCAGGCCCGCCTCTGGCTCCTCGGCCTGGGCTTCAGCCTGGGCTACGGCTCCATGTTCACCAAGATCTGGTGGGTGCACACGGTGTTCACCAAGAAGGAGGAGAAGAAGGAGTGGAGGAAGGTGAGTGCCCGTTGTTCCCGGGGGGGCGGCCTGCGCCCGAGGGGGGGCGGCGGCCTGTGCCCGAGGGGGGGCGGCGGCCTGTGCGGGGGGCGGGGGGGGGCGGCCTGTGCCGGTGACGCCTGCGTCCGCAGACGCTGGAGCCCTGGAAGCTGTACGCCACGGTGGGCCTGCTGGTGGGCACCGACCTGCTCACGCTCGCCGTCTGGCAGATGGTGGACCCGCTGCACCGGACCGTGGAGGTGCGAGCGGGCCGGCCGGGCGGGCGGAGGGCGGCCTCGGGGTCTCCTGGAAGCGGCGGAGCTGGGGACACTGACGCCCTTTCCTCAGACGTTCGCCAAGGAGGAGCCGAAGGAAGACATCGATGTGTCCATCCTGCCGCAGCTGGAGCACTGCAGCTCCCGCAAGATGAACACGTGGCTCGGTGTGTGGGGGGGGTGGGGGTGTGTGTGGGGGTGTGTGTATGGGGGTGGGTGTATGTGGGGTGTGGGGGTGTATGTGGGGGGGTGGGAGTTGGGGTAGGGGTGGGGGGGGTGGGGGGGTGTATGGGGGGTGGGTGTTGGGGTGGGGTGTGTATGGGGTGGGTGTATGTGGGGTGTGGGGGTGTTTGTGGGGGGGTGGGAGTTGGGGTAGGGGTGGGGGGGGTGGGGGGTGTGTATGGGGGGGTGGGTGTATGGGGGGGTGTGTATGGGGGTGGGTGTATGTGGGGTGTGGGGGTGTATGTGGGGGGGTGGGAGTTGGGGTAGGGGTGTGGAGGGTGGGGGGTGGGTGTATGTGGGGTGTGTATGGGGGTGGGTGTGTGTGGGGGGTGGGGGTGTGTATGGGGGGTGGGTGTATGTGGGGGGGTGGGAGTTGGGGTAAGGGTGTGGGGGGTGGGGTGTGTATGGGGGGTGGGTGTGTGGGGGGTGTGGGGGTGTGTATGGGGGGTGGGTGTATGTGGGGTGTGGGGGGTGGGGGGTGGGTGTATGTGGGGTGTGGGGGTGTATGTGGGGGGGTGGGAGTTGGGGTAGGGGTGTGGGGGTGGGGGGGGTGTATGTGGGGTGTGGGGGTGTGTATGGGGGGTGGGTGTATGGGGGGGTGGGAGTTGGGGTAGGGTGTGGGGGGTGGGGGGTGTATGTGGGGGGTGGGGGTGTGGACACAGAGTGGCGGTTTGGGGAAGAGGCAGAGGCTGGCAGTCCAGGGGAGGGACCCTCTGCCATGCCTGCCTGAGAGGGCTGCTGTGAGGCTGCGAGGAGCTTGGGAAGGGGGTGGAGGGTGGGGAGGAGGAGGGGGCAGGGGGGAGGAGGCGGGTGGAGAGAGGGCGGGGCGGGCGGGGGCGGGCGGCCGCGGTGACCTCCGGGCCTGCTGCAGGCATCTTCTACGGCTACAAGGGGCTGCTGCTGCTGCTGGGCATCTTCCTGGCCTACGAGACCAAGAGCGTGTCCACCGAGAAGATCAATGACCACCGGGCGGTGGGCATGGCCATCTACAACGTGGCGGTGAGCGCCTGGGAGTGCGGGCGGCGGCCTGGAGGGGCTTCTGGGCTTCTGACACGCTCACAGCCCTGCGCACACAGCCCTGCGCTCACAGCCCTGCACTCACAGCCCTGCACCCACAGCCCTGCACCCACAGCCCTGCACCCACAGCCCTGCACTCACAGCCCTGCGCTCACAGCCCTGCACTCACAGCCCTGCGCTCACAGCCCTGCACTCACAGCCCTGCACTCACAGCCCTGCGCACACAGCTCTGCGCACACAGCCCTGCACTCACAGCCCTGCACACACCTGTGCTCACAGCTCCTGCCAGGTGTGCGGCTGGCTCTGGGTCCCGGGTGCGAGCTCACGGTGGGGGGGGGGCTCCGCTCTGCTGCGGACAGGCGGGGCTGCTGCGGGCCGTTTGCGGGTGGAGCTGAGGGAGGAGTGGGTCCTCTTCGGGCCACACAGGCATGGGGGGCAGCCTTGCTCCAGCCCCTGAGACCCCGCCCGCCCGCCCGCCCGCAGGTCCTGTGCCTCATCACCGCGCCCGTCACCATGATCCTATCCAGCCAGCAGGACGCGGCCTTCGCCTTCGCCTCGCTCGCCATCGTCTTCTCCTCCTACATCACGCTGGTTGTGCTGTTTGTGCCCAAGGTGAGCCTGCCGCCCGCCCGCCCCCGTCTCCACCCCACCCCTGCCACGCACACACACACCCTGCTCCGCCCCTGCTCTCTGCCCCGCCCCCGCCCTCTGCCCCGCCCCCGCTCCACCTTCCACCCGCCCCCGCTCCGCCCTCTGCCCGCCCCCTCTCCGCCCCACCCCTGCCACACACACACCCCGCTCTGCCCTCTGCCCCACCCCGCTCGACCTTTCGCCCCGCCCCGCCCCGCCCTGCCCCCAGCCTTTGCTCGCTCCACCCTCCGCCCCGCCCTCAGCCTTTGCTCACCCCGCCCTCTGCCCGCCCCCGCTCCACCCTCCGCCCCGCCCCGCCCCCAGCCTTTGCTCGCCCCGCCCTCCGCCCCGCCCCCGCCCTGTGCCCCGCCCCCTCAGCCTTTGCTCGCCCCGCCCTCTGCCCCGCCCCCGCCCTGTGCCCTGCCCCGCCCCCTCAGCCTTTGCTTGCTCCGCCTCCGCCCTGTGCCCGCCCCGCCCCCCTCAGCCTTTGCTCACTCCGCCCCGCCCCCGCCCTGTGCCCCGCCCCGCCCCCTCAGCCTTTGCTCGCCCCGCCCCCGCCCAGATGCGCAGGCTGATCACCCGCGGGGAGTGGCAGTCGGAGGCCCAGGACACCATGAAGACCGGCTCCTCCACCAACAACCACGAGGAGGAGAAGTCGCGGCTGCTGGAGAAGGAGAACCGGGAGCTGGAGAAGATCATCGCGGAGGTGAGCGGGAGGGGGGAGGGGAGGGGGGGAGGGCTCTGCGGGGGGAGGGGGGAGGGGAAGGGAGGGGGAGGGCTCTGCGGGGGGAGGGGAAGGGAGGGGGAGGGCTCTGCGGGGGGGAGGGGGAGGGGAGGGCTCTGCGGGGGGAGGGGAGGGGGAGGGCTCTGTGGGGGAGGGGGAGGGGAGAGGGGGGGGGAGGGGGAGGGCTCTGCCCTGAGATGGGGGGCGGCACAGCCTGCTCTAAGGTGAGGGGGTACCAGCGGGGTAAGCTGTGCGCTGGCTCCCTCCTCTCCCCTCCCCCCCCCGCCCCATCCTCGGGGGCGGGCCTGGGGGGGCAGGGGGCGGGCCTGGGGGGGCGGTCCTGCCCGGGCTTTCTGTCTGACTCCTCAAGGCGCCCCCTCTCCTCCCCAGAAGCAGGAGCGCGTCTCCGAACTGCGTCGCCAGCTCCAGTCCCGGCAGCAGCTCCGCGCCCGGCGCCCCCCTCCCAGCCCCCCCGGCCCCTCCGGGGGCCTGCCCCGGGGCCCCCCTGAGCTCCCCGACCGGCTCAGCTGTGATGGGAGTCGAGTCCATCTGCTTTACAAGTGAGGGCGGGTGCCTCTGGTCCGCCCCCGCCTCTGGCAGCGCCCCACCTGGCCCCAGGACCCCCTCCCCTCCGCTCCGTCTAGCCCCCTCCGCCTGGCCCCCTCCCCTCCCCTCCCCTCTGCCTAGCACCCTCCCCTCCCCTCCCCTCCGCCTAGCACCCTCCCCTTCCCTCCGCCTGGCCCCCTCCCCTCCCCTCCGCCTGGCCCCCTCCCCTCCCCTCCGCCTGGCCCCCTCCCCTCCCCTCCGCCTGGCCCCCTCCCCTCCCCTCCGCCTGGCCCCCTCCCCTCCCCTCCGCCTGGCCCCCTCCCCTCCCCTCCGCCTGGCCCCCTCTCCTCTGCTCCCCTCCGCCTGGCCCCCTCCCCTCCCCTCCGCCTGGCCCCCTCCCCTCCCCTCCGCCTGGCCCCCTCTCCTCTGCTCCCCTCCGCCTGACCCCCACTTCTCCCCTCCGCCTGGCCCCCTCCCCTCCCCTCCCCTTTGCCTGGCCCCCTCCCCTCTGCTCCGCCTGGCCCCCTCCCCTGCCCTCCGCCTGGCCCCCTCCCCTCCCCTCCCCTTTCCTCCGCCTGGCCCCCACCTCCCCGGTGCTGGCCGTGCAGCACCCCGCTGCCGGCACGGCGCCCTGAGCCTCAATAAACCAGTGAGCACCTGGCCGTGCGAGTGAGTCCCTGTGAGCCCCTGCGGGTCCCTGTGAGCCCGTGGGTGCGGGCGGCGGCCTGAGGGGCGGGAGCTCCGCCTCTGGGGCTCAGCGCAGCCCTCCCCCACGACAGCGCCCGCCCTCCCCGCACAGCCCCCCCCGCCCCACCCTCCCCCTCCCCAGGCACAGGCCCGCCCCCCCCCCCCCCCCCGCACAGCCTCCCCCAGCCCCCCCGCCCGGCACCGCCCTACCCCCCTCCGCAACGCCCCCCCTCCCCAGGCACCGCCCCCTCCAGGCACCACACCCCCCGCACAACCCCCCCCCCCCCCCGCACTGCCCTCCCCCTCCCCAGGCACAGCCCCGCCCCCTCCCCAGGTACCGCCCCCCAGCAGCCTCCCCCCCCTTCCTGGCACATCCCCCCTCCAGGCACCGCCCCCTCCAGGCACTGCCCCCACAGGCACCGCCCCCACAGGCACCGCCCCCTCCAGGCACCGCCCCCACAGGCACCGCCCCCTCCAGGCACCGCCCCCACAGGCACCGCCCCCACAGGCACCGCCCCCTCCAGGCACCGCCCCCTCCAGGCACTGCCCCCACAGGCACCGCCCCCTCCAGGCACTGCTCCCCACAGGCACCGCCCCCACAGGCACTGCCCCCTCCAGGCACCGCCCCCACAGGCACCGCCCCCACAGGCACCGCCCCCACAGGCACCGCCCCCACAGGCACCGCCCCCTCCAGGCACCGCCCCCTCCAGGCACTGCCCCCCACAGGCACCGCCCCCACAGGCACCGCCCCCTCCAGGCACCGCCCCCACAGGCACCGCCCCCTCCAGGCACCGCCCCCTCCAGGCACTGCCCCCCACAGGCACCGCCCCCTCCAGGCACCGCCCCCACAGGCACCGCCCCCTCCAGGCACAGTCCTCCCAGCACGGTGTGTGAGAAAGGAGTGTGTGTGTGTGTGTGTGAGAGAGAGGGGGGTTGAGAGAGAGGAGGGGATGAGAGGGGGGGGGGTGAGAGAGAGGAGGGGATGAGAGGGGGGGGTGAGAGAGAGGAGGGGATGAGAGAGGGGGGTGAGAGGGGGGTGGGGGGGGCGGGGGCAGGAGCTCCGGAGCCGGGCGGGGCCGCCGGCTGGCGGGTGCCGGTGGGAGACCGCGCCGCGGCCGGGAGGAGCTGGCACCCGCTGCCTCCGGCTTCTCTTCTCCGAGGCCCGGCCTCGGAGGTTCCGGCTCCGTTCCCACGGGCGCCGGCTCCGTCCCCGGCTCCGTTCCCACGGGCGCCGGCTCCGTCCCCGGCTCCGTTCCCACGGGCGCCGGCTCCGTCCCCGGCTCCGTTCCCACGGGCGCCGGCTCCGTCCCGGCTCCGTTCCCACGGGCGCCGGCCTTGCCCCCAGGCGCGCCAGTCTGTTCTGGCGCCCGGAGCCCGGCGGGTCCTGCTGGGACAGCTGCTGAGCCAGGCACTCTGGCAGGCGCCGGCCGCTCAGTGAGCAAGACGGCTTCCCCGCCGGGAATGCCTGTCGCGAGCAGGTGAGTGGTAAACGGGGTAGCTGGGCAGCCAGGACTGGGGGTCTGTCCGGTCATGGCTCGACCTCGGCCAGCCCTGGGGAAGGCACCTGCTCACCTGCCTGGCGAGGAGGGCGGCCAGGCCGGGTGCCTGCTGGCCAGCAAGGACCAGAGCCGGCCTCCGCCTGCACGTGTTGTGACCTGTGGCTGCCTAACCCGTTTCCCCCAAAAGTGGCCTGAAAACAGTGATCGCCTCACCGCTCCGGGGTCGGAAAGAGACGGAGCAGGGAGGCAGGCTAGATGGAAAAAGACAACAGGCTCAGGTGAGGTAAAGAGTGGCCTTTGCCAAGCAGGCCACCGGCCTGGGACGTGCGCGCCTGCTTGCTTTTGCCCGGCGAGCTCGGTGTCAGGCCGGCGGCGGCAGCAGGCCTGAGAGTGCTCCGCAGGCGGCCTCCCTGAGCGGGTCGGGTTAACGCGGCCCTTTTCATCCACAGGCCGTCTAGCTGGGCCCAGCACGGGGCCCACTGGTGACCCCGTGGCCCATGTGGCCCGCAAGGTGCCGAGCCTGCCAGTTGAGGGGGAGAGACTGAAGCCACACCCTGGGTGCAGCACACATGGGGGTCCCCTTCAGCTGGAGGTTCCCATCTCCGTCCCACCGTGGGCCAGCTCCATTCCCTGTAACGGGGCTGGCAAAGGCGTCAGCCAGAGAGACGGGTGTGTGCTAACGCGCCCCCACATCCCCTCCCGGGAGCACCACGGATGAACAATCCAAAGGGGTCGGGCTGCCAGGGGCGGGCCCGAGGGGCAGGTTGGCGAGCGCCAGAGGCCAGGAGACGTAAGGACGGCTCCTCACAAACACCTTTCCTTTCCAAGGGAGACTTGGGCTTGTTTTTAAATATATTTTATTGATTTTTCACAGAGAGGAAGGGAGAGGGATAGAGAGTTAGAAACGTCGATCAGCTGCCTCTTGCACACCCCAGTGCACCCCCCACTGGGGATGTGCCCGCAGCCAAGGTACATGCCCTTGACCGGAATCGAACCCGGGACTCTTCAATCCGCAGGCCGACGCTCTATCCACTGAGCCAGAACAGTTTCAGCAGATTTGGATTTGTTTTTAGAGCTTTTCCTCAACCTGTCGGTCCTCAAAGGCCTTCCACTCACCTGGGCCCGAGGCCTGCTTTGGATGATGCTGAAAATGGACACAAAAGATGTGGCTGCTGTCGGCGCTTGAACCACATTCAGCAGAGACAGGGCTGGATGACATGAACGTTTATTCCAACAATGCCAGCAGCACGGAGAGCAGCGGGCAGCCAGAGTGCCTCCTGCCTCCGGATTGACCGTCCAGGACCAGGGAGGAAGGCTGCATGCAGCCGGGGAGGGGGTGGGGGCCTGGCCTGAGTGTCTTCCCACAGGATCTTACAGTCTGATACAAGGGAGTGCGTTTTCTGTGATGTTACAAACAGCTGGAGGGGTCAGGGTCAGGCACAGCCACCAAATCGACGCATCTCCTGTCCTTTGTTGTCAAATGCACTTTCTTTTCTGAGCAATGGACCGCCTCCCCTCTTGTCAACCTGTTTCTTTTCTTGTTGCACTCCTCCGTTTCCCAGGGTCTGTAGGCCAGTCAGGGGAACCCGCACTGAACAGCTGTGGCCCTCGTGCTGCCCTTCAGGGCGGAGGGGTAACTGCAGCGGGCGCCCGGGGTGGAGGGATGCCACACGGTGGCCATGCCTCAGCTACAGTCAGGACTCGGCCCTTGAGACGCAGCCGCGACGGCTGAACAGGCAGCTGAAGTCCGGTGCTAGTGACTGCACTTAGCTTCCAGCACAAGTGCTGTGCTAGGTGAGTGCTCACCCTGTGGACCTAAATCTTACAAGTCTTTTTTTAAAACTTTTGTGATCCTGGGAGTTATTTTTAAAATTTTATCACTTTTAAAACTATATTCCTGGTTTCAGAGAGAGAAGGGGAAGGAGAGCCCCTGCCTCCTGCATACCCCCTACTCGGGATTGAGCTTGCAACCTGGGCATGTGCCCTGGCCAGGAGTCCAACCCAGGACGACTCAGTCCACATTCCCCTGCTCTATCGACTGAGCCACACCAGCTAGGGCTATCATTTATTTTTAATCTTTTCCGGTCACGGTTTACATGTACCGTCTGCGTGTCCGGTGCTCAGCACCGTGGCTGATGATCGCACCGTGGCTGACTCTGCAGAGGGCTCTCCATCGTTTCCGTCGCCACCGTAGCTGGTGAAAGGGGCAGGGCAGCCGGGAGGCAGGCCTTCCCAGGGCCTGGCGTTCACCTGCAGGTACTCGCCAGCCTTTGGTGGGGGAGGCGGAGCAGGTGCCGAAGGAGAGGCTGGGGTGGGAGCAGGAGGGGAGACCTGCGTTATTTAACCACACTCCCCCGAACCCAAGCAGCCACCTTCCAGGAAAAGGAAACCCGCCCTAGGAGACACAGTGCACCCCGCCCTCAGGAGCCTGCCGGCCACGCCCGCTTCTTGGCCTTTGCAAAGGAGCCGTCCAGAGGCCAGACCTAGAGCTCTGAACAGTCAGTCGCAGGAGGGATCCGTGACTGGTGCCTGTGCCCCGGGGAGAGCTGGGAGACCGCAGGTTCCCGCTGGCCCCACAACCTGCATGCGGGTCTCTGCCCAGCCGGGAGCAGCCAGGGTCTGGCCCCGGGCAGAGGAGTGGCTCTTGGACGGAAACACCCACCAGGCCCCTGAGAGCTGACCGCACCCCTCCCGGGACACCCAGAGGTCTGGGCTGCCGCTCTCCGAGGGAGCGCCAGGTGCCCAGCACTGTCAGCCGCGCCACTAGTGAGCAGGGCTCACGGAGCTCCGAGAGGCACTGAGCTGCTGAGATGAGCACTTCACTCTTCCCTTTTTTTTTTAAACATCGATCTGCATTATTGACTTACTATTTTAGTCTCTATTGTTTCATTCATATATCTACCTTTTCCTACTCATTTTTTTCTTCTTTTTCTTCTCACATTTTTTTCCTTTTCCTATTTTGGGTCTATCTGATTTCTCCTATTTTCCTTTTCAATTTTTTTTCTTCCTCTTTTATTTTAAACTGTCTTCCTTCCCCTATTCTTTATTGTTATTTTCTTTATTTCATCTCTGCCCCTTCCTATTCCTTCCCCCCTTTGTTTGTTTTCTTTCTCCTCATATTTTTTCTTCTATGATTTTTGCTCTCTTTTCTCTTTCCTAATTCTCTCTCTTCTGGTGGCTGCTTTTGGCACTGTAGGGTCTTGTGAATGTTTTGGTTTAAAATGTATATGTATTTCGCCGGGACCAGTTTGGCTCAGTGGATAGAGGGTTGGCCTGCATCTCCAGTGGGGGGTATGCAAGAGGCAGCTGGTCGATGTTTCTCTCTCATCGATGTTTCTAACTCTGTCCCTCTCAATTCCTCTCCGTATAAAATCAATAAAATATATTAAAAAAATAAATAAAAATAAAATATATTTGATTTTTTTACAGAGAGGAAGGGAGAGGGATAGAGAGCTAGAAACATCGATGAGAGAGATGTTAGTTAGCATTGACCAGTTGCCTCCTGCACATCCCCTATGGGGGATGTGCCCGCAACCAAGGTACATGCCCTTGACCGGAATCGAACCTGGGACCTATCAGTCTGCAGGCACTCTATCCACTGAGCCAAACCGGTTTCAGCGACAAAATATATTTAAAAAAATTCTTCATTGTTGAGATTATCACATGTCTCAGTTCCCACCCAGCCCCAGGCCTTACTGTCTGTGTCCATAGGTAATTTCTTTGGGTAATCCTTTCCCACCCCTCTTCCCCCATCTCTCTGAGATTTGTTAGTCTGTCAGAGCTGCTGTGCAGGAAACACTCCTATGGAGCAGAACTTGCTTCAGTGGGGCTCACTGAGTCTGCCCCTCAGTGTGTCATTTGAGGCTGTGCAGAGTTGCGGTCTGAAGGTATTCACCAGGTGCACTGGCTCTAGGGTGCCGTCAGTCAGTGCCTGGGGCACCTGCAGGAGCTATGGAAGAATCTGCAGACGCTGCTGTTTGGTGAGGCCCAGCTCAGGAATAATAACAGAGTAAGAGGCTGGTGCTAGTGCTGGGTCTTGGGCCTTTTAGTGACAGTTTGGGGCAACCTGTCACCAGCTACTGTTTGTTTGAGAGATTTTAGCAGAATCTGAGGCATGAGCCAGGACAGGACATGCATAAGGGAAAGGTGCTACACACAGCGTGAGTGGGATCTCCGGGAATCCCCAGGGTGGAGCAGTGTGCTCCAGGCTGATGGAGACTCAGCTATGGCTGTCAGTCACTCCTGTGACAGGGGAGGTCCCAGCTCAGGAGTAATGACCCCTGAGAGCAACCAAAGTTGCTGCTGAGTTCCTGCCCTGGTGCCAGAAAACCCAGTTCTTCCCCATATATGTCTGGGTCCCCAAAGCCCCCCAGTGCTGGGAGTCCCAGTAAGGTCATGCGCAGGCCCTTTAAGTGGAACATCTGGTCTCCAGCAGCTTCCATGTCACTCAGCCACAATCCCTGCTGGATTTACAGACCATAGTTGTGGGGACTTCTTTCTCTGGGCTGGGGCACTCATGTGGGGCTGGGCCCCTTGCCTCACAGGCAGCCTTGGCAGGGAGGATCCTCCTGATTAAACCATGGCACACGTGGGCCAGCCTGTTCCACACCTCCACTCCTCCTACCTGTCTCCGGGTGCTTCCTTCCCTACTTCTCTGTTGTAGGCTCCAGCCAGCTTTCAGGTGGTTCTGGATGATGGTTTTTCTGTTTTAGCTATAATTTCAATGTGGTTAGGGGAGGTGGTGAGTACAGGCATTTACCTAAGCTGCCATCTTGGTTCTCCTTAAAGAAAAAAATGCTTTAAAAAAAAATTGATTTCAGAGAGGAAGGGAGTGGGAGAAAGAGACCTCAATGATGAGAAAGAATCATTGGTCAGCTGTTTCTTGTACATCTCCCACTGGGGGTTGAGCCCACAACGCCAGGATGTGCCCTTGACCGGAATTGAACCTGGGGCCCTTCAGTCCACAGGCCAACATTCTGCCCACTGAGCCAAACCAGCAAGGGCAAAAAAGAATTTTTTAAAAAGATATTTTATTTATTTTGAACAGAATGGGAGGAGAATTAGAAACATCGATCAGCTGCCTCCTGCAATCCTACTGGGAATCTACCTGCAACCAAGGTACATGCCCTTGACTGGAATCGAACCTGGGACCTTTCAGTCCACAGGCTCTATCCACTGAACTAAATGAGTTAGGCAAGAAAGAATCTTAAAAGCTGAAAGAAAGAGAAGGTTACCTAACTTAGAGCTTGCTTTAGACTGTGAGCTGATTTCTCAATAGAAAGACTTGGGGTCAGAAGGGAGTGGCATGAAGTATACAAAATAATGAAAAGCATGAAACTGAATCCAAGACTACTCTATCCATCAAGGTTATCATTCAAAATGGAAGGTGACATAAACGGCTTCCCAGACAGCAAAAGACTAAGGGTACATTACCACCAAACCAGCACTGCAAGAATTGCTAAAGGAATGTTGTAAGAATAATAAATAGAGCAACAGACATAAAGAAGAAAATGGCTACAAATAAGTGCCTGTCAATAAGAACCTTAAATATAAATGGAATATATGCTCCAATATAAAAACAGGGTAACTGAATGGATAAGAAAACATGACCCATATATATGCTGTCTATAAGAGACCTACCTCAGAATAAAAGACAGAGGATGAGAGTGAAGGGATGGGAAAAAATTTTCCATGCAAATGGAAAAGAAAAAGTGAGGTAGCAATACTATTATCTGACAAAATATTCATAAAAATGAAGGCCATAACAAGAGAACGAAGGGCACTTCATAATACCAAAGGAATGGATATAACCCTGAAAATATATATATATATATATATATATATATATATGTGTGTGTGTGTGTGTCTGGAGGATTTTAAGGGAGAGATGATGGACAAGGAACTTTAACAGCTTACTGACATCACTGGGTAGATATAGACAAAAAAAATTAAAGAAATGGTGATCCTAAATTACACACTAGATCAGTTGGAATTAATTGATATTTATCGGACATTTCACCCTAAGGTTACAGAATATACATCCTTCTCAAGTGCACAGGGTCATTCTCAAAGATAGATCACATGTCAGGACATAAACTTAGTCTCTACAAGTTCAAGAAGGTTGAAATATCAAGCATTTTCTTGGATCACAATGGCATGAAATTATAAATCAACTGCAATAAAAACATTCAAACACATGAAATCTAAGTAGCATGTTATTAAACAATGATGGCTTGCCAAAGAGATCAAGGAACAAATAAAAAACTGACCAGAAGTAAATGGAAACACAACAACAACCTAACATCCATGGGACACAATACTAAGAGGGAAGTTCATAGCACTATAGGAACATGTCAGAAAAAAAGAAAAACTTCTAATAAACTGTCTAACCATAAAACCTAAGGAATTAGGAAGAGAGCAGCAAGAAAATCTCGGAGTAAGTAGGAGGAAAGAAAGATTAGAGCAGAAATAAATGACATAGAGGTGAAAAAATAGTACAAAAGATCAATAAAACTAACAGTTGATTCTTTGAAAAGATTAACAAGATTTAGCAAGACCTATCAAAAAGGATAAAAATAAAACCAGAAAAAGAAAGAGACAAAGTAACAACTGAGTCCACAAAATACAAGAGATAGTAACAGATTACAAACAAGGCTAATCAAGACTGAATAACAATCAAACCTCAAGCAGAGGTTGATCTCTGCAGTTCTGAGTTTTCCTGATCTCACTCTGGGCTGGCGCTATAAAAAGCAGATTCTGGCGCACATCTCGGTCCTCTCCAAAGGCACTCAGCCCCAGCAGAGGGAGCCACATGCTGTGGATTTCTGATAGGTCCAAACAGGGGGTTCAGGGCCAGTCACAAACAGCATCTGACATTATCCAAGAACACAGACTCACACCCAACCCATTGTAATTAAAATGCCAAAAATTAAAAACAAAGAGAATCTTAAAGGCAACAAGAGACTGGGAGTCATAACAGGTCTACCTAATACAGAGAAACAAACTCAAATAGGCAGCCCATATGGGGAGAAAAAAAAGCCCCAAATTAAACAAGAGAATTCTCCAAAAGAGGAAATAAATGAAATAAAGATAAGAAATTTATCAGGCATAGAGTTCAGAATAATGATGGCAAAGTTGCTCAATAGCATGAGAAAAGATACAGTAGCTATGAAGAATGACATAGCTCTAATAAAGAACACAGTGGAAGGAACATATAGCAGATTAGGAGAAGCCAAGGATAGAACCAGTGAATTAGAAGACAGAGTAGAATAAGTCACTCAATCAAAAGAAAAAGCAATTAAAAAATAGAAGGGTAGTTGAAGGGAGCCATGGGACATGAAAAGTAACAATATTTGCATTACAGGAGCGCCAGAAGGGGAAGAAAGTGAGCAAGGGATAGAGAATGTGTCTGAAGAAACAATGGCAGAAAACTTCCCTAACCTGGTGAAGGGAAAAGTCACACAAGTTCAGGAGCACAAAAAGCCCCAAGCAAGAAGAACACAAACAGACCCACACCCAAACACATTGTAATTAAAATGCCAAAAATTAAAAACAAAGAGAATCTTAAAGGCAACAAGAGAAAAGCAAACTGTTACCTACAAAGGAGCTTCCATAAGGACTGATTTCTCATCAGAAACTTTACAAGCCAGAAGGGAATAGCATTGAAATACTCAAGGTAATCCTATATAATAAAAGCCCAGCAACCGAATGGTGGAGTGACCAGAACAACCACTTGACCAGTCGCTATGATGCACACTGCAGCCAGGGGGAAGACGCTCAATGCAGGAGCTGCCCCTTGGTGGTCAGAGCACTCCACAGTGGAGTCCGCTCAGTTGACTGGGATGAGCAGTGCTCCCACAGTTGGGCTGATCCCCGCAGGTCATGCCCCCTGAGCATGAATCTCATGCACTGGGCCTCTAGTGGAAAATAAGAACCTAAAATCAAGATTACTATATCCAGCAAGGCTGTCATTTAAAATAGATGGTGAAATAAAGAGCTTTCTACCTAGGCAAAAAAAGGCTAAATGAGTTTGTCTACACCAAACCAGCACTGCAAGTAATGCTAAAAGGACTGTTGTAATGAGAAGAAGAAACAGAGGAAGAAAGCTAGGCATACAGAATTAAAATGGCAATAAATAAGTAACCGTAAAGTAACCATAAATAATAACCTTAGTGTAAATGGCTTAAACGGTCCAATCAAAGGACAAAGGGTAGCTGAGTGGATAAGAAAACATGACCCACATATATACTATCTACAAGAGATCCACTTCAGAACAGGCTCACACAAGATGAAGAGTGAAGAGATGGACCGAAGCCGTTTGGCTCAGTGGTCGAGCGTCGGTCTGCGGACTGAAGGGTCCCGGGTTCGATTCCGGTCAAGGGCATGTACATTGGTTGTGGGCACATCCCTGGTAGGGGGTGTGCAAGAGGCAGCTGGTCGATGTTTCTCTCTCATTGGCGTTTCTAGCTCTCTATCTCTCTCCCGTTCTCCTTTCCATGAAATATCAATAAAATAAAAAATAAAAAAAAATAAAAAAAGAGTGAAGAGATGGTGAAATTTGTCCATGCAAGTTAAAAGGAAAAAAAAAACACCACATACACACACAAAACAACAACAACGAAAACAACAACAAAAAAACCTATAGTAGCAATTCTCATATCTGACAGACTTAAAAATGAAGGCCATCACTAGAGATAATAAAGATCACTACATAATATTAAAGGGGTCAATCTAACAAAAGAATATAACCCAGTAAACATACAATATATGCATCCAATATAGGACATCTAAAAACATTTTCAAAAACTTATGAAGGACTTTAAAGGGGAAATAGACAGCAATTCACTTATAGTATAGAACTTTACTAGTAACATTCCACTGACATATTGGATAAATCTCTAGACAAAAAAATCAATAAGAAAACAGTAATCCTGAATGACTCACTAGATCAGATGGAACTAATTGACATATTCAGAATATTCCATTCGAAAGCTATAGAATATACATTCTTCTCAAGGAACATTTTCAAAGATAGACCTTATGTTAGGGCACAAAACAGGTCTCTACAAACTCAAGAAGATTGAAATAATATCAAATATCTTCTCAGACCACAGTGGCATGAAATTACAAATCAACTACAGTAAAAACACCAAAACATTCAAACACATGGAGGCTAAATAGCATGTTATTAAATAATGAATGGGTTACCAATGAGATAAGAATAAAATAAAAATTTCCTGGAAACAAATGAAAATGAACACACAACAACCCAAAACCTATCCTGAGAGGGAAGTTCATAGCGCACAGGCCCACCTCAAAAAAAAATTTAGTAAACTACCCAAGCCTACATTAAGCATTTAGAAAGAGAACAAGAAGAAAAGCCCAGAATAAGTAGAAGAGCACTAATAAATGCATAAAGACTAAAAGAAAACAAACAAAAAAATCAATGAAACCAAGATCTGGTTCTTTGAAAAGATAAACAAGATTGATTCAGCCAGGCTCATCAAGTAATGGCGACCCCCGAACCCCCACTGGCCCACCCCTCATGCACCTATCTTGGTAACAGTCACAGAGGGAACGTGGATTCTGCTGCAATAGCTCTTCACCTACAATGTGCTCCTCTAGGGGAGACCCAGGGTAACGGGAGTCCAAGGGGATGGCATGGCTCTGTGACTCCATTTCTTTGTCTGGAACGCTGGCCACTGGACAGGGGCAGCCTGGGAGAACCCCTGCCCTGAGTCCCGTCCCCACTCTCTCTGCTGCCTCAGCCATGGTTCACACAGCTTGCCCTGCTGGAGTGCCAACTGAGGCTCTCTGTCCGCGCCCCCCCCCCCCCCGGAAGGAAGTGCCTGCTGTCCGTTTCCTCCCCTCTCTGGGCAGATCTGGACTCTCCTCCTTTCTTAGCTCCCGTTTGCCTACCTTTAGATGTTCCAATGCTTGGTCTCAGGCAGCCTCTCCCCTGAGCAGGGAATTCTTTGTTGAATTATAGTAGATTAAGTTGTTAAAGTTTCAGGGGGAGAGGCCAAGGACATCCACACCATTACTCTGATATCACTCTAGGTAAATATTCTTGAAAGACAGTCCAGAACATAAGACAGTTAGTGACTGTGGGATAATAAGAAATATATATTTAGTCTTTGTCCTTACCCTGTTTCCCAGAAAATAAGACAGTGTCTTATATTAATTTTTGCTCCCAAAGATGCGCTAGGTCTTATTTTCAGGGGATGTCTTATTTTTCCATGAAGAAGAATACGGTACACATTTATTGTTAAATGAAAATAAAGGACATTTATTACCTGTATACGGTATGGTAGTACGGTAGTTGTCAACACAAACCAGACAAACTGTGAATCCTACAGTATCAAGAATTTACTCATTTATTCAATGACAATCATGTCATCATCTTCTGGAACATCATCATAACAATCCAATTCCTGAATTTCCTGGTGAATTTCTTGTGACTCCATTTCTTTCAGAATCAGTGGACCAAATCTCTCATGTTTAGCAATAGCATTCTGAGACAGAGCCTGGGGGGGGGGGGCTTATTTTCAGGGGGATGCCTTATATTTCACTCCGAAGGAAACCTGTAAGTAGGTCTTATTTTCGGAGGATGTCTTATTTTTGAGGAAACACAGTAGTTCCTGACGTAGGTCCTAAATCTCTTTAAATTTGGGTGCTAGGAGCCTCTTTTATCCTAATAAGACCATGCTTGGTGGGTCCCCACATCATTTCAGGATGAGGGCTGGCTGCCAGAAAGACTAAGCCATGCTCCAACTCACCCCCTCCACCCCCAACCTTCCCAGGAGGGGCAAGGACTGGAGATGGAGTTAATAACTACCATGCCACGTGATGAAAGCTTCATTAACACACACACATACACACACACACACACACACACACACACACACACACAATGACTTATCTAGGAGGGCTTCAGAGCTGACTAGAGGAGGATGGAAGTGCTGGGAACATAGGGGTCTGTGCAGGGAATGGAAGCAGCAAGTGCCTCAACCCATGCCTTGCCCTCTGTGTCGCTTCCGCTTGGCTTTTGTTGACTTATCCTATACTAAAGGCCCGGTGAAATTCATGCACAGGAGGAGAGTCCCCTCAGCCCAGCCTGCACCCTCTCCAATATGGGATCCCTCAGGGAATGTCTGAATGCCAGTTTAGGCCAAATCAGCAGTCGGACATCCTTCTTACAATCCAGGACTGCTGGCTCCTAACTGCTCACCTGCCTGCCTGCCTGATCACCCTTAACTGACCTCCTGCCAGCCTGATCACCCCTAACTGTCCCCACTCCCCTGCCGGCCTGGACGACCCTAACTTCCCCCTTGCTGGCCTGGTCACCCCTCATTGCCCCCCGTCCCGCCGGCCTGGTTGCTCCATGCAGCCTGCTGTTCAGTTGTTACTGTGAGGGAGTTCTGGCCAATTTGCATATTACCCTCTTATTAGTATAGATAATAAAAAGGTAATATATAAATTATGCTCACATACCAGGAACCGAAACCTAACATTGTCACTGGTAATAAAATGTAACATTGTCACTGGCCAACCTCGATGACTCTGAATGGTCGGAGCTATTAACCCATCATCTAGTTGAGATAGTGGTAGTTGAAGCAACTTGAATTTGTTGATAATATGTAAATTCTTGTTGATTTTCTGATGTTGGAATTTCCCACTTAAGAGATGTCTTTGTTTCAGAATCTCAATAAAAGGAATGGTAAAAGGCCAGAGAGGGCGTAGTCTTCCCACTAGAGGTGGACTCTCGCCTGGCCCCCATTTCCCAAATTAACTCTTTTCCAGTCTCTCTCTTCATTTTAGTGTGCGGCCTTCTCCAGAAACCGGACCCTGAGTGGGCCCTGAACCACATGGGTCGTGTTAAGGGATCCCGCACTCACGCACTCACAAAATGGCTGCCTATGACCAGCAGGGCAAAGGACTGAACAAGCAGACTGTGTGGAGCAACCAGGCTGGCAGGCAGATTAGTGATGGATGACCAAATGACTGAACAAGCAGGCTGTGTGGGGCAACCAGTCCAGCAGGGGGCTCAGTTGGGGGTGACCTGGCCAGCAGGAGGGGGCAGTTGGGGGTGACCAGGCTGGCAGGGGGGGAAATAAGGGGTGACCAGTCCAGCAGGGGAGGGGGCAGTTGGGGGCGACCTGGCTGGTAGGGGGGGGGGCAGTTAGGGGTGGCCAGGCCGGTGGGGAGGGGGGAAGTGGGGTGACCAGGCAGGCAGGCAGGTAGGCAGGTAAGTGATTAGGAGTCAGCAGTCCAGAATTGAGAGAGGGACGTCCGGGATTGGAGAGGGTGCAGGCTGGGCTGAAGGGTCCCTCTCCATGCATGTATTTCATGCACAGGGCCTCTAGAATCCTATATAATAAGAGCCTAATGTGCTGAGTGTCCAGTCAGCCCATAGTCCATTCAACAATCAAAGCATAATATGCCAAATGATATTCTAAGGCCACCCAACCACTCGCTATGACATGCACTGACCAACAGGCCAGGCTGATCTCCTGCCAGCCTGATCACCCCTATCTGTCCCCTCCTGGGGCACGAATTCGTATAATAAAGAGGTAATATGCAAATTGACCATCGCTCCAACACACAAGACTCCCGCCCCATGTGGTCAAAGATGGCCCCAACAACATGGCCGGCAGGGGGAGGCAGTTGGGAGCAACCAGGCTGGCAGGGGAGGGCAGTTGAGGGGGACCAGGTGTGCAGGGAAGGAGTTAGGTGTAGATCAGACTGGCAGGGGAGTGGTTAGGGGGTGATCAGGCTGGCAGGCAGGCAAAAAATTGGGAGCCAGCAGTCCCAGATTGTGAGAGGGATGTCTGACTGCCATTTTAGGCCGATCCTCAAGGTTGACCAAACGACTGAACAAGCAGGCTGCATGGGGTGACCGGGCCAGCAGGGAGGGGTCAGTTGGGGTGACCAGTCGGACATCCTCCGAAGGGTCCCAGATTGGAGAGGGTGCAGGCTGTGCTGAGTCCCCCCCCACCCCCTGCATGAATTTCGTGCCCCGGCCTCTGGTCTGTTTATAACAAACCATCAAACGAACGTCCAGGCAGTGTGTTTCTGAGTTATGTGAGTGGTTCTAGCAAACTGTCCAACCTGGTTTGCAGCTGGCGAGTCCGGAGGCCTGGGCCTGAGCGGGAACCGCGGTCCTCGCCGGCGCGGGGCTGAGTGGACCCGCTGGGCCGTGCTGCTGCGGAGGACAGGGAGCTGGCTGCTGGCGACAGACCCCGCACAGCCCCGCCGGGACCCCACCGTCCCCCGCGGGCGCTGCAGCCTCCCTCCGCACAGCGCGCCCTAAGCGGCCGCGAACCGGGCGCCCGGCCGCACGTACAGCTCAGGGCGAACACGACCCCTTCGGGGCGGGCGGGGCGGGCGGGGCGGGCGGGGCGGGGCGGGCGGGCTCTGCGGGAAGCGGGCGGGGCGGGCGGGGCGGGGCGGGCTCTGCGGGAAGCGGGCGGGGCGGGGCGGGGCGGGCGGGGCGGGGCGGGGCGGGGCGGGCTCTGCGGGAAGTGGGCGGAGCGGGCGGCGCGGGGCGGGGCGGGGGCTGGGGCGGGGCGGAGCGGGGCGGGGGCGGGCGGGGCGGGCTCTGCGGGAAGCGAGCGGGCGGGCGGGCGGCTCCGGACCCGTTGGCTCTCCGCTCCCCGCCTCCCCGTCGGGAGCCTGGGCCGCGGGCTCGGGCGCCTGCCCCTGTCCGTGAGTCTGTCTGCGGCCTGACACCGCAGAGGACGCGGCGAGGCCCGGGGCCAGGAAGGAGGAGCCGGGAAAGGAGGGCCCGGGGCCTTGGGGCGCCGCCGTGGGAAGGCGGGGAGCCCGCGCCGGGCCGGCGACGCGGGGCACGGAGAACCAGAGCCCCCGCCGCCCCCCGCACGCCGTTCGCGGCGCGGTTCTCCGTGCTCTCCTGGACGACCCTCACTTCCGGCCACGGCGTGTTCATGTCTGTGCGGTGCGTCCACTGCTTCAACCTCGAAGGCGTCTCTGCGATGGCGGGCCGCCCGCACCCGCACCCGCGCCCCTCGGCCCCGCTTGCAGCTCCCTTCAGGGGAGGCAGAATGGCCTTGTCATTTAGGGTTTTATCCACTAGATATTAACTATTTTTTAAATAAGCATGACAGACACTTTGAGGATGCAGAGACGTTTAAACACGCCTTGGAAAGGCTTGCGGGTTTATGGGGAGAAAGACGCGGAGACCATCACACTTAGCCACAGGCGCGCTGCCCCGAACCCAGGAGGGAAGCCCTGGCGCAGCGCTGGAGGGGAGGCTGATGTTCCTTTGGCGGAAGCCTGCAGCCGGCGTCCCTGGTGGTCTAGTGGTTAGGATTCGGCGCTCTCACCGCCGCGGCCCGGGTTCGATTCCCGGTCAGGGAAGTTCCCTTTTGGCCCCGGCGCATTCCTTCGATGAAGAGTAAGCTTTGAATTGTACAGTTACCCTTTAACATTCATATGAAGCTTATTTTACTTAGAAATTTTGTGACAGTTCTGGCATTTTAAGTGCAAAATGCAAAGGATGCACTTTTCAATAAGTTCTAGAATTTTGTTAATGAGCTCCACCGTGTTCTAAGTGTTTTTAAAATGTAACTCATTAACATTGGATAATTCACTGAGCCGGAAATTTTGGAGACAGTTGATTAACTTTAGGAGTTGTTTGACATTAGGATAACACTTTGAAAAGATAGCTATTGAGGTGAAAGAAGGTGGAAGTCATTTACAGACCTGCCTCAGCTGGCTGTGCGTGTTTCTGACCCAGAGCTGCTAGAGTGGTGGAAGGTCCTCCCCACTCCCACCCCGTTTTCCCCCTCTCCCCCCCCTTTCCCCCCCTTTTCCCCCTCCCTCCTCCCCTCCCCCTTCCCCTTCCCCCCTCCCTCTTCCTTTTCCCCCTCCCCCTCCCCCCTCCCCCTCCCTCTTCCTTTTCCCCCTCCCCTTCCTTCCCCCTCCCCCTCCCTCCTACCTTTCCCCCTCCCCCCCCTCCTCCTCCCTCCTCCTTTTCCCCCACCCTTCCGGGCTTCTTGGCTCCTGGGTCCATTCTGGGACCACCCCAAAGGCCCACAAGGAACTTCCTCGGGGATGGAGGCGGTTCCGGACTGCGTGGTCCCTCGGGGAGCCGGGGTGTCCGGAGACCAGGACCGGAGAAGGCCTGTCACAACAGCACCGGAAGCCTCTGCTGCGCCCGGGAGGAGTGACAGCCTGGAGCTGAGCTCTGCTCTAGGCGTGTCTGATGGCGCACAGACATACTACTGCTGGCTCTTCCCTTCTCGTTTCTTGTGGAAGTTCGATGCACAGAGAACCTTTCCCAACTTCTAAAGGAAGGCCGCTGACCCCGACCTCGCTGCACTGAGAGATGGTGTGTGGTGTCCTGTGATCACGTTAAATGAAGCAGAACTTTAACTAAGTGCACATTCCCTGCCTCCCGCGGCCACCCCCACAGAGAAGTTCATAAATTCCAAAACCCTGCAGAGCTGGGACGCTCCTTTGCCATTTTGCCAGGACTCTCCGTGAGTGAATAAACTGGCACATACGTAAGGTCAATTTGCCTAAGAAATTTTGTTTGGCCACAAGCCTACAGCAGCATGGTCTATCCATTTCCTGTGCATTCTGAGGTTCTTCCTGTCTTTCTGCCTAATATTTCCCAGGAAGTCAGCCCAGGCCTGATGGCAACCACTTCCTGCCACCGCCCTCTCCATGATGTCAAAACCTTTGCTCCATCTCTTTTCACAGCTCTGTTTCATGAGGTTCTCGGGGTGGGACCCCTACATGTGCTCCATGTCCTTTGTTTATTCATTTCTTTTTTAAACTTTCCATATAAAGCTAAGGAGACAGGCACTCTTCTTTGAAACCAATGTGATTTTCCTTCTGTTATGAGCTATTAGCCACTCTCCTTGGAGAAAAATGATCCAGTCTGTATGTTAGCACAATAGGTTCTGTTCACCATTTGTCAACTCAGAGAACAAATGGCAAAAATATGACAAAACCAAAATCCACCTTAAGGTGAGAAGGGAGACTGTGAATGGGTGAAAACAAAGGACAGCCATTGAGGCCAACAGTCCATCCCGAGCGCTAGGCCAGGGTGGACTTGCGTGACGCAGAAGGTGAAAAATGAGCAGCCACAGCCACATCTCTTCACCCCAAACCCAGCTTGCTCCTCTGTTAAAAGGAGCAAACACACTGACTGCATAAAATTACTACGGGGAATAAGTAAAATAATGCACAAAGGGCTCAGCCATACTATTATTCGGATCCATATGTTTTTGCCATTACTATCATCATTAGTACTCTTGTACTTACGTTGAATGGAGGAGACAAATATAAGCAAGTTTTGTATTGGTGGAAAGATTAATCTGTTAAAGTGGAGTGTGGAAAACCATAGTGGAGAGAGAGAGAGAGAGAGAGGCAGGGGGGAGAGGTGACTTATTTGAAGTGGATTTGAAAAATGAGCAAGGTTTCTGAGCGGGAACAGATGGAGACTGCCTTCCAGGACAGGAGCCAGGCCAGCACAGCACAGGGCTGTGGAAACACCTGGATGCACTCTCGGGACTTAGAATTTGAAATTCTTTGAACTTGGGGAATCTCTGCTGCTGATGAGATGGCACAGTTTTCAGTGTCGAGCTTGCTGGCCATCCGCAGTAAAGGTAGGACTAGAGTGCAGTGGCGGATACACCCTAGAGATACAGACTGTAGTTGCTTCCCCCAAAAAATTCTGAAGTCTGTGGGCTCTGGAGAGCTGGTTTTATTATTTATTATTATTTTAAATATGTTTTTATTGATTTCAGAAAGCGAGGGAGAGAGAAACATCATTGAGGAGAGAGAATCATCGATCCAGCTCAGCTGCCTTCTGGAAACCCCGTACTGCGGATCAAGCCCACAACCTGGATATGTGCCCTGACCAGGGATCGAACTGTGACCTCCTGGTTCATAGTTTGATGCTCAACCAGTGAGCCACACGGGCTGGGCTTAAATGCTTAGAATCAGACTAATCTCTAAAGAGAGGATGGTCAGAGTTCTCTGTTCACTTTCCAGGAAGTCTGGGGGGGAGGGGGTTGGGACTCACTCTCCTGCCCGGCTGACCCAGCAAGGCGGACCGGGTGAGCAGAAGCTCTGCAGCCCTCCTGGGGAGCAGGAAGTGTCTTGGGTAGAAGGAGGCCCCGGCGCACCTCTCCCGGCCAGGAGGAGGGTGCATTTGCGCTGAGGAAATGGTCCGAGAGCGGCACCTGCAGGTGAAGCCCGGTAGCCATCAGCTGAGGAAGAAACTGCTTTTAACCTTAACTTCAACCTGCTGTCTGGCTTCTGTGCTTATTTTCTTGCTAAAACAATAGAAAAGTTACTTTGATTTTGTAAGCTATTCCAGTGGATTGAATACTCCATGGACGTTGGGTTGAATGTCTCATTGATGGTGATCTCACTGGTCATCGAAGCACATCCTTCTGGGAACCAGGACAGCGCCATTACCCTAAGTTGTCTCAGTGGTGACAGATAGTGCGTCTGGGTGACGCAGTGGTCCCGGAATGTGGACACCCTCGGTGGCCCCAGCTAATGTGTTTCTGTTGACTCAGTGATCCATAGACCCAAAACTCTACTTAATCTTTATAGAGAACTAACTTGCTCAATTTCGCTTCTGTAACTGCTCTGTGCAAACAGGTTCCTCATTCCAGACCCAGAGATGCAATCGATGCTTTTGTGATGCTCTGCCCTCACAGGCCAGGCGTGGAGAGCTGTTTGGTGCTGGAGATCTGGAGCAGGTAGCCCCTCGTAGCCGCCGGCCTTTAATAAATGACTCCATAATTCGTGAGATTCAGGGTGCACCCAACCCAGGGCCCCTGCTCCACCCCGCACCCCGCTGGCGAATGGAGGCCGTCAGGCAGCCGCCTCCGACGTTAGCCCTCCTTTACCTCCCTTTCCTCAGGCCGGGCTCCTTCAGGAACCTTGGGTTTCTGCCCAGGAGGCTGTAGAGAGAAGGACTGAGGATGCACCCTCCCCCAGTCTTGTCACTGCGCCCCTAACTGCCCGCTCCTTGGCGCATTTGTAAGTCCCTCCAAGCAGGTCCCTCCAGCCCCCCCGGAGCGCCCACCGCAGACCAGCCCGCCGTCAGCCCGGCGCGGAGAGCCGCCCGCTGCCCCCTGCCGCCGGCCGGCCGGCCGGGCGCACCTGCCGGGGCTGCCCCGCCCCGGTCTGGGCCGAGGGCTCTGCTCGGCGACTGGGAAACTGCTGTTTGACCTCCTCATTGTCTCTTACTCTTAGATCAACTCTGCCGTTTTTAGAAGTTCTCTTATTCTGAAAAATAACTTTATTTCGTAGCTTAAGTAATAGAAAGATAAGCCTAACTCTCTGACCTTGCAAGCTAGCCATCCTACCTCGAAGGCTGATACTGATAATACTCCCAGGCCAGGTGTCGGTATAGACATATGTACTCAAGATTACAAATTGTCTGTAAAAATAACTTACACAAGGACCTAAAAGATATAAAAGAGAACGCTTCCTCCTTTGGGTGTTCAGAATGTGACAGGTAATCTGTCTGAACCTGCTCGCAGTGAATTCGATTCCTGGATTGGCTCACTAGGCGTCTGTCCAGCCCATGATTTGCGATGCAGCAGAAGCAGAGCTCGGCCTCTCTGCATCCTCAGGCACAGTTTACACTCCCTTTCTCAGACAGCCGAGCACTCCCACGGGCTCCCTCCGCGCCAGTGCCCCTGTGAAGCCTCCATCTTATGAGAAAACTGCTGTTTGAAATGTTAACCCTGCTAATTGGCTTCTGTGAATTCCTGCTTGCTAAGACCACTCCCACTTCAGCTAGGCTATTGACCTTTCCCCGCCAGGTCATCAGTGCTGGCGCCAGGCCCGGTCTCAGGGCCAGCACATCCGGGCTCTTAGGAACTTTTAAAGGGGCCGGAAACACCCCATATTTGGGAGACAAAGAAGGTAGAATCATATAAATAGGGAGAGTTCCTGCATGTGGGGCCCAGAATTTGAGAGACGTTTTCCTCCAGACCCACACGTAATACAAGTAACTCCATCTCTCTGAGTATTGCTTTGTTCTTCGGTTTTCTGTAACACCTGCACTGTCACAGGATTACAGGGCATGGGCACATTCCCTGGGCCCATCTATTGATAAACATTATACCTTCTTTGTTTTTATTATTGACACTATTACAGGTGTCCCCATGTCTGCTCCTCTGCACACCTCCACCAGCCCCAGCCCCTCACCTTTATTATGCAGCCCCCACACCTGCCTTCTGACAACCCACAGTCTGACCTTTGTGGCCATAGCCAGGGTCTGTTTCCATCTTGTTTACTTGTGGGGGTTTTTGCTCTTTAAATTCTACAGCTCAGTGAAATCAGTCTTTCTCTGGCTGACATGTTTCACTTGGCATTATACCCTCCAGGTCCATCCATGTTACTGGCAGTGAGTTTTCATTCTTTTTGTGTCCGGGAGATATTTTGTTGTGTTTGTGAAAGAAAAGAGCCACATGCTGACCTGACAAGCTCAGGGGAGGCCTGCGTGGCAGTCTTGCAAACTCAGACCTAAAATAACCACAAAAGATGGTTTGAAAATTAAATATCTAACTACAAACAGGTTAGAGTGGGCAGTCATGTCCTAGGCCGATATTTTCCCTGACAAATGTGACAGTCGGGCCCCGTCTGCCCAAGAGATAAGGACTCTGGAGACAGACCAGGCCAGGGGGGAAAAGTTTAAAAAAATAAAGTCAATTGTAACTCAGTGCTGGGAATTCTTTTGGTGGGACATGCAGACCTCCCTCCGGATCTGGCTGGGAAATTGGGGTCATAAAAACCGCAGCATCCTGCACTCCGTTTGGAGTCAGAACAGACATTCTGTTTAAAGCAAAACAGGCCAGGTTGTGTAAATCACCTAAGGAACAGCTAAGGACAGCCAGTTCTTTGTCCTGAGGGGCCAATCAGAGAGTGACAGACCAACAGTGGGATGGGATGGGAAAAAGAGGTATAAGAGGAGGGACTGCCCTCCATCGGGGCTCTCAACTGGGTGTTTGCCGGCTGCTGCATCAGCCAAGGTTTGAGCCCGGATTGGAATCTGTAATAAACTCTGGCATGCTTAAAATCAAATTGGCTCTGGTGGTTCCTCTCTTGGGGACTCGCTTCGTAGCATTTGGAGGCCCCAGCGAGATCCCACCAGGGGGGCTTCTCAGTAAGCCCCTCTGAGAAATTTCACGTCCTCTGGAACATCGGACCGGATCTGCCTGCTCGGTTTTTCTTTTAAGTTTCTTGAAGCTTCTTGTCCTGGTTTGGTACGTACCCTGTTGTTGTGAACGCGGGAGGCGGGACGCCGCTGAACTCCCGGTTCGCAACCGAGGTGGTGACGACCACCGAGGCCTGGTTTTGGAGTCTGGAGACTCCCTGGTTCTGCCTGGTTTTGGAGTCTGGAGACTCCCTGGTTCTGCCTGGTTTTGAAGTCTGGAGACTCCCTGGTTCTGCCTGGTTTTGGAGTGACATTTGGGGTTGATTGGCCTTCAACAGGGACCCTAGACATGGGGCCCTGCACGGGAGTCCGGCGGATAGTCTATGGAAGCCCTGGGCATCCGGACCAAATTCCATACATTGATATCTGCATTGATGTTCTTTTTGATAACCCCAAATGGCTGAAGGAGTGTGGTTGTCTCCCTGACAAAGGAAAGTTGGGAAAGAGACCTCCCAGGTCTGTCTTACTCGCCCGGCCTCAGGCGAGCAGAGAGAAGCCGAGTCAGGCCCCTTCAGCACCCCCTGTTTTAGAGGCTCCTGAGGAAGACCCGATGTTGGGCCTGAAATTCCCTTGCCCACCCCCTTATGTGGCCGCTGCTGTCTCCACTACCTCGCCAAGCGAAGAAAAGGGACCTGACCCCCCAGTGAGATCTCAGATGAGAATGGAGTATTCTCCTCTACCCCGAGAAGGAGCCATCGAGAAGGAACCCCCTGTGTCACCTGACTCTTCCAGGTCTGGTGAGGGGGATAGGAAAGGGCACCCTTGATGAGCTCCCCCTCAGCCCTCCTCACACTCGTTCGGGAGCTCAGGTCAGTGAAAGCCGACCGGCCGCCCTGTTACCGCTCAGGGAGGTGGGGGAGACGGACTCCCATGGGCTGAGCCTAAGGACTTATGTTCCTTTCACCACCTCTGATTTTACAATTGGAAGAATCAGAATCCCCCCTTTTCGCAGAACCCCCAGGAGCTGATAACTTTACGCACCCCAGCCCACCCGGGATGACTGCCAGCAACTACTAAACACCCTGTTACCACTGAGGAGAGAGAGAGAATACAGACTGAAGGGAGAAAACAGGTTCTTGACGGCCATGGGGAGCCGGTTACAGACTCAGCCCAGATTGACACCGTCTTCCCCTTGGCCCGCCCTAAGTGGAACCCCAATTCGGTGTGAGGAAGGGAGGCTCTGGACCATTACCGCCAGGTTCTCCTGAGAGGCATTCGGGCTGCCGCTCGAAAGCCTACCAATCTCTCTAAGGTGACGGAGACTAGACAAGGGCCAAATGAGAGTCTGGCGGCTTCCCTCCAGCGACTATGTGAGGCCTATAGGACATACACACCTATCGATCCTGATGCCCCGGCACATCAGGCAGCCCTGGTGGTCCAATTTGTAGCACAGTCAGCCCCAGATTTTAATGTGAAGGTATGAGGTTGTAACAATTATAGTCCAAAAAGATTAAAAGCAGAGACCGAATTCTAAAATTAACTATTTACAAGAAGGAAGCAAAGGCACCACGTCTGCCCAGCAAGCTCAAAAACTAAATGAATCTTATTTCAGACACCTGCCTCCACCCAGTCTTCATCAGTGCTGGAGGAACGGTCTCAGAACTGTTTGTTTCAATTGGCCATTTAAGTTTAATGTGATTGATGATTACAGTACATTGTAAAATCTTTAAAAGAAAAGGAAAATATTTTGTGGGCCGCTTGGTCCTTGTGTGTGTATCAACTCAAGTTATAATTTTAAAATCAGTAAGAGCTTGTCAGAAAGCTCAGGGAGTCGGATTGCAGTGGAGGAGTCACCGGTTCCCCCACCGCACCTTCGCTAGCCAGAGGCCAGCGGCGACAGCCTGATGAAAACGCCCTGGTGGCAGCACCGCCTTCCCCACCTGGGACCCGCTCACTCCTGCCTCCATTCACCTCCAGGAGTTGTTTTTGAGTAGCTGGAGGCGGTAAGGCGAGGAGGAAAATTCCCCTGTGACGCCCCTGTACCCCAAGGGGACCCCAAAAACCCCGGTGACTGCTTGGACACTTTTCACCGTGTTCTGTTAGGGGGCTTACAGGCCCAGCTGGAAATTCTCCTGCTCCCCTTTTCCGTCTTATCAGAATCGGAGATCTTTATCTGTAGGAAGAATGTGGCAGTTCAAGCGGCTGAGGCCTGAAACAGAGTGCTGGACCGCTCCCTCTTCCCTCTGCCTTTTCTAAATATTTTAAAATAGTGGAAGACTTGAGGTATGGTTATAGATTTTTGAAGGACATAGAGAGAAGGTTTAAAAGCTAATGTAAAATAGTGAAAGTTTTATGAAAGCTGTGCATGTGACGAGAAGGAGAAACAGGGAGAGAGGGAAAGAACGAAACAGAGACTTAAGAAAGAGACTCTGGGAGTCTGAGAGGGAAGGATTTAGACAGAAGCAGAAACAAAGATTGGAAGAGAAAGTGATATAAGTGTGAGTGTGTATGTGAGAAAGGGAGGGAGAGAGACGTGAGCAAGAGACGGGAAGGGACAGAGATTAGAGAGGGAGAGAGACAGAAGGTGAGGCCGGAAGAGACAGAGACTGTCTGAAAGAAAGGGAGACTTAGACTCCAAGGGTTTTTAACTTCACGGAAGAAGACTGACAGGACCAGGGCTCCTTTCAATTAAGCCCCCAAGGGTAACCTCACAAGTGAGAGGAAAAGCTATTAATTTCCTGGTGAGCACTGGGCAGTTTATTCAGTCTTGACAGAGCCTATGGGACCGCTAGGAAGATATCAGTCCAGGGAGCCACCAGACAAACTGACTGTTTTCCTTGGACATCAAGAAGGACTGTTGCCGAAACTGGTTTGGCTCAGTGGTAGAGCGTCGGTCTGCGGACTGAAAGGTCCCAGGTTCGATTCCGGTCAGGCATGTACGTTGGTTGCTGGCACATCCCCAGTAGGGGCTGTGCAAGAGGCAGCTGGTCGGTGTTTCTCTCTCATCGACGTTTCTAGCTCCCTATCTCTTCTCTTCCTTTCTGTGAAAAAAATCAATAATAAAAATATATATATTTTTTTTTAAAAAAAGAAGGACTGTGGACCTAAGAAGGAGCACGTACTGGAGGAACGCAGCCGCTGAACTGGACTGAAGTAGAACAACAGGCCTTTGAGGAGCTAAAGAAGGCTCTCGTCTCAGCACCTGCCCTCGCCTTGCCAGATGTCACAAAGTGAGTGAGGTAAGGGGCATTGCCAAAGGGATTCTCACTCAGACTCTAGGTCCCTGGAAGAGACCTGTGGCCTATCTGTCTAAGAGGCTAGACCCTGTGGCAGCGGGGTGGCCATTGTGCCTTTGGGCAGTGGCCACCACTGCATTGCTGGTGAAGGAGGCAGATAAGCAGACTGTGGGCCAGGAGCTAGCCCTGACAACACCCCATGCCGTTGAGACCCTCCTTCGGGTGCTCCAGAGAGATGGATGTCAAACACCAGAATCACCCAGTGCCAAGCTCTTCTCCTGGACCAGCCCTGCGTCCAGTTCCATAAGACACTGGCCATCAACCCTGCCAGCTTGCTTCCAGATGATCCAGAGAAACCCATTCATGATGGCATAGAGGTAACGGACACAGTACAGACAGATGTCCTGCTGTCATCACCAGATGAGGTACTGTTCACGGATGGGAGCAGTTACGTTCGGGATGGGATCTGATATTCAGGGGCAGCAGTAGTCACCCTGGACCACACCATTTGGACACAGTTCCTGAACTTTTGGCCTTAATCCAGGCCCTTCAATGGGGACACAGTGCCATCCCCCAGGAAAGAGGATTACCAATTTCAGAGATTTTAGCTTATTTAAGTCCATCTAACTCCTGAAAGCAGTTGCAATAGTGCACTGCAAAGGACATCAGAAAGAAGAGACAATTGAAGCCAGAGGAAATAGAGCCGCAGACCAAACTGCTAAGGAAGATGCCCAAAGACCAGTAGGGCCTTTACAAGTCTGCCAGACCGCAACCTACACCAAACAAGAGGAGGACTTGGCTGAACAGAAGCAAGTCATTACCAGATGGTTGGTGGACCTTACCAGATGGCAGACTGTTGGTCCCAGAGGCTCTAGGTCAGACGTTAGTTGCCCAGTTACACCAGGTTACCCACTTAAGTGTCACCAAGACTTCTGAACTTCTGTGAGGCAGATGCTACGAAGCTTAGGTAAGGTAAAAGCAGTCACTGGAAGTACTGTCTGTACACAGGTAAATGCTGAGCAAGAACAGAGGGCCCCTGGGAATTCGGGCCCCTGGGAATTCGGGCCCCAGGAGAGCCTCAGCCAACTAAGAAAAAGGTTGAGGGAAAGGGAGGAAGCCAGGGCCAGCCAGGGGAACCGGTATGGAAACCTCTTTACGTGGTCTCCTTGGCTCACAACTCTTATTAGTGCCTTAGCCGGCCCCCTCCTCATTCTATTGCTAGCTCTAACTGTGGGTCCTTGTTTGTTCAGATCTCTGGTAAGTTTAATACAATCCAGAGTCCAGGACCTTAAGATCATGGTCCTCCGAACTCACTCTCATAGTCTCAAAACGGAGGACCGGGCGGAGGAGGAATCAAGGATTTGATTCCCCGATGAGACCAGTAGGGAATGTGACAGTCGGCCTGTCTGCCCAAGAGATAAGGACTCTGGAGACTGACCAGGCCAGGGGGGAAAAGTTTAAAAAAATAAAGTCAATTGTAACTCAGTGCCGGGAATTCCTTTGGGGTGGGACATGCAAACCTCCCTCCGGATCTGGCTGGGAAATTGGGGTCATAAAAACCGCAGCATCCTGCACTCCTGTTTGGAGTCAGAACAGACATTCTGTTTAAAGCAAAACAGGCCAGGTTGTGTGAATCACCTAAGGAACAGCTAAAGACAGCCAGTTCTTTGTCCTGAGGGGCCAATCAGAGAGTGACAGACCAACAGTGGGATGGGATGGGAAAAAGAGATAAAAGGAGAGACTGCCCCTCCATCGGGGCTCTCCAATGGGTGTTTGCCGGCTGCTGCATCAGCCAAGGTTTGAGCCCGGATTGGAATCTGTAATAAACTCTGGCATGCTTAAAATCAAATTGGCTCTGGTGGTTCATCTCTTGGGGACTCGCTTCGTAACAACAAAGATCAACTTAGATCCAGTGTCCGGGGCTCAGTGTCCGGGGCCCAGTGTCCGGGGCCCAGTGTCCGGGGCCCAGGGGCTCAGTGTCCGGGGCCCAGGAGCTTGATGTCTGGGTAACTTGTAACCTCCCTTTTTCCGGAGCCCCTGGGGCACAACCAAATGCGGTGGGCGCCAGGACAGATGCCTCAAATCCCTTCGTTATCATGTTAATTGTTCCTGCACTCACCTGAGTACATGTCCATCATTTTACTTTTTATCCAATCCCAGGAGTTACCCACTGCTTTGCTTTCTCCCACCTCCTTACTCCATCACCAATGAATTTGATGTAACCCACCTATGTCCCTCCTTGGATTGCAATGTATAAAAACAAATGTGACACGCCATTCTTCGGAGCACTGGGCCCCAGACACTGAGCCCCGGACACTGAGCCCCAGATACTGAGCCCCGGACACTGAGCCCCTGGGCCCCGGACACTGAGCCCTGGACACTGAGCCCCTGGGCCCCGACACTGGGCCCTGGACACTGAGCCCCGGACACTGAGCCCCTGGGCCCCGACACTGGGCCCCGGACACTGAGCCCCGGACACTGAGCCCCGGACACTGGGCCCCTGGGCCCCGGACACTGAGCCCCGGACACTGGGCCCCTGGGCCCCGGACACTGAGCCCCTGGGCCCCGGACACTGAGCCCCTGGGCCTCGGACACTGAGCCCCGGACACTGGGCCCCGGACACTGAGCCCCTGGGCCCCGGACACTGAGCCTCTGGGCCCCAGACACTGAGACCCGGACACTGGGCCCCGGACACTGAGCCCTGGACACTGAGGCCCGGACACTGGGCCCCGGACACTGGGCCCCGGACACTGGGCCCCGGACACTGAGCCCCGGACACTGAGCCTGACGGGTGGGAAGAAGTGAGCGCAGAGGAAAGGTGAGCAGACGCCAGATCAGATGTGTGTGCTCTAACACGTACAACATTTTCTTGAGAGTGTGAGGTGTTACCCGATTAGCATATCTTTATGTGCTGGCTGTCCGTCTCTCCCCACTAGAATGGAAGTTCCAAAAAGGCAGGGATTTTTGTCTGCTTTGCTCACTGCTGTGTCCCCAGCACCTAGGAGAGGCCTCGGACATGGCAGGCATTCATTGAATCAGTGTTAAAACGGTGAATACACTGTAGTGTGGGATGTAACATGCAAAGTATGCTCCATTCAGCAGCACCACTAGCACTCCCAGTTAAAGGGCCAACTAAGATCCTAAATCCAAGATGTATATGGACTTGGACTGCCTGATTCAGGTCACTTCAGGAAGGGAGGAGTAGTTTCAGAAGCTTCCAAGTTCATTACCCCAGAAAAGACCTTGGAGAAGCTGGCTCAGAAAACCCATCTCATTAATTCATTTCCTCCTCATTCCTCCATGCTTTCATTTAACAAGCATTTACTGATTTTTGTTCTGTATGAAGTATTGTTATAATACAGAATTTGTCTTTGTCCTAGGTACCAGGGAGAGCTCTTAAACTCGGAATTTCCCACGTGTCTCTGTTAGATGGCACCACACTCAGCTTTATACTGAAGAAAGTGCTCAGGAGGAGGCTGGTCAGGCCAGAAAGAACAATCATGTGACTGCAGGGTTAGGACTTTGAGCTAAGTGATATAACCCCAACCTCCACAGAAAAAAGAAGGGTTAGAGACTGAGTGCTACCACATGGGCGATGTCAATCAATGCAACTCCAATAAAAACTCTGGACCCTAAAGCTTGTGTAAGCTTCCTGGTTGATGAGCATGTCAATACGCTAGGAGAATGATGTGTCCGGATTCCATGTGCACAGATAGGAAAGCTCTGTGTTTCCTTTATAATAAACTGTAATCATAAGAATAACAAACAAAACAAAACAAAACAAAAAAAAGTGTGAGGTTTTCAAGAGACAGGCGACGCGATTGTTCTTGCGTTTCAGGAAGATCCCTCTGGCTCCCGTGGGTGCGCTGGAGGGAGGCGCCGCGGAGCCGGACCGGAGGGGTCTCCGGAAACCCAGCAACTAGGAGCGGAGGAGAGCGGGGTCAGAGGCTGCATCGGGCAGTGGCAGCCGCAGGCAGTGCCCGGGTGCCCGGCCTTTGAGGGGAGCTGGGATTCCCGAGAGCAGCCTGGCCTGAGCGGGCTGGGGGCGTGCAGAGCGGAGGCCTGAGTGGGTGGCGGAGGTACAACCAGCGGTTTCCTGAGCCGGTGGGCGCAGGCGGACCAGACGGGGAGAGGCCCCTGAGGCAGGAGAGGCGGAGGGGGGCGCAGGGCTGGGGTAAACAGCAAATTGCCGTTTGGCCTCATTGGATTTTTTAAGGTGATGGTGTGCACTTTCTACAGAAAATAAAAATAGAAAAAGAAGATTTTTGTCAACTCCCTTCATTGTCCTTTCGGTTTAGATTTAAGAAAAAAGCTAAACAAGAAAAGAAGCACTGCCCCCTCTGAGGTTCGAACTCAGGACCTTCAGATTATGAGACTGACGCGCTGCCTACTGCGCTAAGGAGGCGGTTGGGCAGCCGTCCTCGCATGAGGCTTACTAGCATCGCGTCAGAAAACCAGGTGCCACTGACATGAAGCGCCCGAAGCGCCTAAAGCGGGCGGAGCGGAGCGGAGCCGGCCGACGTCTCCCCGCGAGCCTCCCCGGGCGGCGGGGGCCGCAACGGGACTTGGCGGGACCGCGCTGCCGCCCCGCGGTTCTGGGAGGCGCTCGGCCCGAGGCGGTGGGGGCGGCCGGCGGCCAGGGACTCTCCTCGACACCCCAGAGGCGCGGGCCTGGCTCTCTCCCGGGCCGGATGTTCCCCTCGGCGTCCTCAGCGCCCCCTTTTCCTCCTCCCGGCCACCTGTGCGCCTCCGTTCCGGGCAGGCGGCGGGGCAGGGCGGCGGGCGGCGGCAGGAGAGGAAGGGACCCGGGAGAAGCCACAAGCAGTTCCGGGAACCTGCAGGCGGGAGCTCCTGGGCAGGCGGTAGCGTGGCCGAGCGGTCTAAGGCGCTGGATTAAGGCTCCAGTCTCTTCGGAGGCGTGGGTTCGAATCCCACCGCTGCCACCACCTTTCCACGCACTCCAGTGGACCCCGTTTTTGCTCCCGACTTGGGGCTCCCGCTTCAGGTCGGTGCCTCATCTCCTATCGTCCGTCTTCCCGGAGTCAGAGGTGACGCCGTACGCTCTGTTTTCAAACGGCCACACACCGGACAAGCCTTCCATTTCTGCAGTTCACAAATCCTTATGGGCTCCCGTGCGTGCGTGCGTGTGCGTTACATCGACTCCCTTCATCCCGTGTTTTCCATGCATCCAGTGGGAGGCGGAGCGGGCGGAGGGGAAGGTCACAGACCTTCGCGGAACCATCGTGCTTTTGGAACTTGGCCGGCGCCTCCCGTGGGAGGGCGCCCACTGGGGACCGCCGGCGCGCGGCCAATCCCCCGCCAGCCCCGCCCCGCCCCCGCCCCGCCCCGCCCCCGCCCCGCCCCGCCCCCGCCCCGCCCCGCCCCCGCCCCGCCCCGCCCGCCCGCCCCGCCCCGCCCGCCCGCCCCGCCCCGCCCCGCCAGCCCCCGCCCGCCCCGCCTCCATCCCCGCCCCGCCCCCGCCCCGCCCCGCCCCGCCCCCCGGCCCGGCGCTGGCGTTCTTGGTGCTGGACGGTCCGGGGCCCCTCCACGGGCGGGGCTGCGGGGAGAGCGCCGCTTCCCGCTGGGCCGGGGAGAAGCGGGGACAGAGTCAGAGAGACGGGGCGACTTCAGTTGAGCGGCTGTTTCACAAATCAGACCCTGCACTCACCAGTCCGCGAATGAAGCTTAAAATCCAACCGGATCAACGCAGCAGAGAAGCGCGGTGTGGGCCGCGGGCTTCCTGCCGGAGCGCGGGCGCCGGCCGCTCCGCCCGCCCTGCAGCGCCCGGGCTCCGGAGGCGCCGGGGCGGCCTGTCCGCGACCTCCGCTCGCCGCCTGCCGGCCGCCGCCCGCCCTCTCCGCGGCGCATCCCTCCGCGGCCAGCTGTCCGCGCTGGCCTCGCAGCGCGTGCGAACCCACCGCGGGCGGGTCCCTGGGAAGGAGCCGCCTGGAGTCAGGAATAAACAAGCCTTCCTGCCGCTCCTGGTGCCGCCTGGCGCTGTTTGGTGCGGACCTGGCGCCTCTTTTGTGAAGCGGCAGCTGAGGAGACCCCGGCGCTCCATGGCCGACGAAAGCCCAAGGAAAGAGTCAAGGCTGAGAACAACGATCACATTAATTGAAGGTGGCGGGGCAGGATGGTTCTGTGGTGCAGTTTGAGATTAAGAGGCAAACACCACCTAGTGAACTAATGAAAGTCTATTGTGAACCACAGGGTTTGTCAGTGAGGCAGATCAGATTCCGATTTGACGGGCAGCCAATCAATGAAACAGACACACCTGCACAGTTGGAAATGGAGGATGAGGTACAATTGATGTGTTCCAGCAGCGGACAGGAGGGGTCTACTGAAAAGGGAACTTTACTCCGGAACTCTGTTCCTCCAGACCAAGAAGACATTCTCAATTAGAAAACTGCAATTTGGTTTCAACACATCTGACTGCTACAGTACAGTTTTCTCTATCCTTTCATTCCCCTTCCCATTCCTTTATTGTACATAAAGTAGCTGGTGTATGTGCACGAGCATTTGCACTTTTTTTAAATGGCCAATGGTATGTTTTGATCTACATCAAATGGAGATGGGACGGGGAAAAATACTGGTTCTGTGAAAACACCCCCTTTCTCCATTAGTGGCATGCTCATTCAGCTCTATCTTTATACTCCAGTAAGTTATTTTGCTCTCACTGATTAACAAAAAAAGGACAACATAAAAATTCTTGCATACCTTGTTTGATTGGAGAATTTTAATGTTTTTTATTTATCATTGTAAAACAAGGACAATTTTATAACTTTTTTGTATGTAGCTGTTACATGTAGGGCAATCTGTCTTTAAGGAGAATAAATTACTCTAAAAAATGAATCCTAGATAGTTTCCCCTTCAAGTCAAGTGTCTTGTTTAAATAAACTTCTTCTTCTTCTTGTTTTTTTTTTTTTTTTTTTTTTTAAAGAATAAACAAGCCTCCAGGTTGGGGTGGGAAAGTGAGTGAAGGCCATCAAAGGAACAAAGCACAGCGGCCAGGTAAAAAGTCTTGGAAGGTACCTGTGATGGAAATCTTAAAACTATCATCACAAGAAAAACATTGTAACTGTGGTGATGGATGTTAACTAGAGTTATTACAGTGATCATTTCTCAATATACACAATACTAAATCATTATGTTGCAATCCTGAAGCTAATATAATTGTATCTCAATAAAAATAGAACATATTATAATGTTCTGCACCATTAAAGTTGTAATCCCAATACACAGACATGCACAAAAGTCAGTATCACAAAAACTCCACCGAACAGCCCAGGGCCACCAGCTTTCCTACCGCCCTCCCCGGGAGGAGAGGGGAGGTGAGTGTGCAAAGGTGGAAACCAGTTCTCCCTGGCCTCTCCTCAGAGAGCAGTTTAAAGCCAATGGTTAAATAGTGAATGGGCTTTTGAAGTTCTGGTATTGCTTTAAACCAGTGAACATTTTTCTTTCTCTTTAAGAAAAAAGGATGTGGCTCAGGGAGTAATACACATGCCGCTTGGTTGGGGGTGGGGAGGTGGGTGAGACCTGCCCGGATCCAGCTACATTGAAGCTAGCTAGCTGAGACCGCCTTTAAGCTAGGAGGTCCGTGAAGATGGACAGGAGTGTGTGTGTGTGAGTGTGTGTGTGTGTGTGTGTGTGTGAGTGTGTGTGTGTGTGTGTGTGTGTGTGTGTGTGTGTGTGTGTAGGGAAGGGTCTTTACCCTCACCTGGCCAAAAGTCTTTGCATTTCCCTGCTTCCCTCTTGACCTTTCAAAAGATATACTCCCTTCAACACACATTTATTGAGCAGCGATTTTGCTTGGTTGGAGCAAAAGGATGAATAACTGAAAATGTTTCAGGGATTTCTTAGCAATTCAGCCTTGGGGGACTACTAGACATACATTAAGGGTACCTGGTCAATAATTAATATTTAGCTCGGGTAAAATCTCCCCTTTGAACGGGAAGACTAAAATCCAATTTGTCCTTGTGTGGGTTGAAAATAAAGGCGAAATCGAAAGCGCCAGAAGTAACAATATTCTCGAATCAGGACCCAGCCCCGTCCCTGACAGCCAGGGAAAGAAACCGGGAAAGGAGGTGGGTGAACACATCCAGAGAAACCCCACCTCCCACCCTTGTGTTGGACGTTTCCTTCAACCGGCTTAGATCTAATTTTAAAAAATATTACAAATTAAAAAATAAATAAATAAAAATCAATTAGGAGGAAGAAGCAGAGGTTTCATTTACACTAGTATTTCTTTAAAAGGGGAAAGAAAACAAAGTATCGTCTTTTTCAATTATATTCTATAAATTATAGTGCATACATTTTTTAAGGAGAAATGAGTTATCAGGGTAGCCAGCAAAAGTTAGCCGAGAGGGGGTTCCATGGTGTAATGGTTAGCACTCTGGACTCTGAATCCAGCGATCCGAGTTCAAATCTCGGTGGAACCTTAACTTTTCGTCATTTAGGACCACGCAGCGGTGGCCTCCACGTTCTCAGACGGGCGTCCCCGGGGGCGGGCTGGATGCCCTTTTGAGTGGATGCGGCGAGGCTTCCGGGAAGAGACTCCGGCTTCCGGGAAGAGAATGGGAGGCGACGGAGGAGAGGAAGACACTACAGAACTGTTTTCCAGAACTGAAGACCTTCCATCTCCAGCCAGAGAGGCTCCCATTCCGCTGCCTGGCGGACAGAGCCCGAAGACGTGCTGTGGCTACCAGGGCCCTGGGATGGGAGCAAGCCAAGGCCCGAAAGAAAGCAACGCCGCCTGTGGAGGACGAGGCGCAGGAAGGCAGAGCAGCGCTGGAAGTGCAGCACGTCACGTGACGCCTTACATCTTTCCGAGAAGGAAAACAGTTCCCACACCAGGTTTCTGGTCCCACCAAACCACCACCTTACAAACTCTCAAGAGAAATTGCCGCTCACGTCCCTTTCTCAGAAAGCTTCTGAGGAATAGTTCCACCAAACAGGCGATTAAACTAAGAAAAAGGAGGGTGGGTAATGGGCGGGAATGGGGGGTGGGCGAGGTGGAGGGTGGGGGGTTTGAACATGGGAGAACAGGGAAGACAAGTTCCAGGATGCCTGCTGCTGAGTTCGGGGCAGAAGTAGAATATTGGGGACCAGCTATAATTATAAGAAACATTAATTCTGCTCTGTCAACCATGATTGCCTTGTTCTGATTAAAGAAAGGACAATCCAACCCCTGAGACATTGTACACGCCTGGGACCTGGAAGCCAGCCTTGGAATGCGGTCCATCCTCATTCCAGAACTGCCTATTAACATGGGAAGATCAACGACCTTGTTGTCTAGACAACAGAATCCCACCACAGCCCACATTGGCTAATTCTCCATGTAATCTTTGTCCTCCCAAATATAAGCAGCTGGCTTATGGGGGGGGGGGGGGGTACAGAGCAGATTTTAAAAAATATTTTTATTGATTTCAGAAAGGGAGAGGGAGAGAGAGATATAGAAACATCAATGATGAGAGAGAATAATTGGCTGCCTCCTGCACTCCCCTTCATCCCCATCGAGCCCACAATTCCTGGCATGTGCTCTTGTCCAGAACTGAACCCAGAACCCTCCAGTCCACAGGCTGATGCTCTAGCCACTGAGCAAAACTGGCTAGGGCCAGATCAGATGTCTGTGGCTGATCTGCTGCTCTCCCACGCTGCAGGCAGCACTGGAACAAACACTCATGTGACTCAATCCTGTTTCTGCTGAATGGGCTGTGGTGGCAGCCTAGACCCCTTGGTTGTCTGATTTCACTCAGAAAACAATCAGTCTGTGGTAGCACAGAAGGATATTTCCAAAAGAAAAACAGAAACAAAAACCTCCATGTTTGACCACAAAAGAGTGTCAAAGGTTGGTGTTGAATTAGGAACAAATGTTTAGAAAAGCGATTGATTGAAGATGGCAGTGTAGGTAAATGTCTGTACTCGCCGCCTCCTACAACCAAATCGAAATTACAGCTAAAATACAAACAACCATCATTCAGAACTGCGTGAACGCTGGCAGGATGGAAGTCCTTCCACTAGAGAAGTAAAGAAGAAAGCACACGGAGACTGGTAGGAGAGGCGGAGGTGTGGAACAGGCTGGTCCATCACTCATGTGGAGGAAGATAGTCAGTCTCCTGTGAGAAGCCAGGGGCCCTAGCACCACACCAGACCCCCAGCCCAGGGAACCAGACCTGGGAAGAGTCCCCACCACTACGAGCTATAAAAACCAGCCAGGATTGTGGCTCAGTGACATAGAAGCTGCTGGGGACCAGGTGTTCCTTTTAAAGGGCCAGCACACTAATTTACTCAGACTCCAGCACTGTATAGCTTTGGGGAACCAGATACATGTAAGGAGGAACTGGGTTGACTGGCATCAGGTCAGGAAGTCAGGGGCAGCTTTCTCCCAGACAGGAGTGCTCACCAGGGTCATTGTTCCTGTGCTGGGACCCGCTGTATTGCAGAGCTGACTGGATGCCATATATGAGTCTCCATCAGCTGTTTGCTCAGTCCTGGTGATTCCCTGAGACCCACCCCATCCAATTTTCAGCCCGATCCAAGCTCTTTTGCAGAGAGCTTGGGTAGGGCTCTTTTCCATATGAATGGAAAAGAGCTTCTGACTTTGCTAAAAATCTCATTCAAGCAGCAGTTGGTGACAGTGTGCCCTGAACCTAGGAATAAAAGGCCCAAGACCTGAGGAGAGAACCAAGATGGTGGTCTAGGTAAGCACCTAAGCTTCCACCTTGCACAACAATTTCAAAAACTTCATCCAAAACCACAGGAAAGCTGGCGGAGTGGAAAATCTACAACTAGAAAGGAGAGAGGCTCACAGATCGGACTGGGAGCCTCAAAGCGCTGAGGTAGGGAGACGCTCGTGCGCAGAGAGGAAGGGCGGCCGAATGCCTGGCTGGCGGGAGGGGAGGAACTCCCGATTGCACTGAACCCTTTCCGACTGCACTGAATGCCAGCCCTGGCCGAAACCCCGTGGGCCCAGGCTCATACGGGTGGAGTCTGTACTGTAGAGAAAAGCACCCAGAGACTCAGAGACTGGGAGCCGGGAGCCGTAGCGGGCAGGGTCTACAGTCGTGCGTGAGTGAGTGCGAGCAGAGAGGTCTGACCGTGGAGGTTGCTGTGGCCTCTCCATAGCAGAAGGAGTCAGAAGCTCCAGACTACAGAGACCCAACCCAATTCTGGGCAAGCCCCTGGGGCACCCACACTCTTGCATGGGGAATCAGGATGTTCAGATGGAAACTCAGGTGAGCGCACAAGGGCAGGGCTGATGGGAAGCCAAGACTGTCAGCTCAGCCCTGAGACTCTGCCCCATCCAAGCTGAGCACAGAGGCTTTTGTAATTTTGCAAGTCTGATCCTATAAGACTGTCTCCCATACAGAAGGTATCCCAGAGTAGACACAGCTGATACATCCAATGGGCCTGGAGGTCAATTCCTCCCAGGGATACCAACAACAATAAAGACTGAACTACAACAAGACTGTACACGCAGCCCACAAAGGGGAGCACCAAGAGTGTCCACCTCAGGTAACTGGGAGGCTGACCCACTGGGCCATTCAGGACACCAAACACACAAAGCCACCCTACCAACTCATGGAAGCAGTGAAAACGCTGAGACAAGGAAATAGATCTCAAACAAAAGAGGTGGAGAACAAAAGACTGGATATAGAGTTTAAAACCACGGTTATAAGGTTTTTCAGAAATTTCCTAGAAAAGGCCAATAAATTTATTGAGACCCAACTAGAAATTAAATATAAACTGACTTAAATAAAAAAAAAATTATACAGAGATCCAACAGCAAACTGTAGGATCACAGAATCAAGTCAAAGATTTGGAATACAAAGAGCCAAAGGACACTACTCTGAAGAAACAAGAAGAAAAGAGAATCCAGAAAGCTTAAGATAGTGTAAGGAGCCTCTGGGACAACTTCAAGAGTACCAACATCCGAATTATGGGGGTGCCAGAAGAAGAGAAAGTGCAAGATACTGAAAACATATTTGAAGAAACAATGACAGAAAATTTCCCCCACCTGGTGAAAGAAATAGACTTACAAGTCCAGGAAGCGTACAGAACCCCAAACAAGAGAAATCCAAAGAGGAACACACCAAGACACATCATAATTAAAATGCCAAGGGCAAAAGACAAAAAGAGGATCTTACAAGCAGCAAGAGAAAAGCAGTTGGTTTACCTATACGACTATCAGCTGATTTCTTAACAGAAACTAAGCAGGCCAGAAAGGAGTGGCAAGAAATATTCAAAGTAATGAATAGTGAGAACCTACAACCAAGATTACTGTATCCAGCAAAGTTATAATTTAGAATTGATGGACAGATAAATACTTCACAGATAAGAAAAAGTTAAAGAAGTACATCACCACCAAACCAGTATTGTATGAAATGCCGAAAGGTATTATTTAAGAAGAGGAAGAAGATCAAATGAATTAAAAATCTGAGGAACAGAATAAACTGGTGAATATAATAGAATCAGGGGCAAAGAAAGGGAGTGGATTGATAATTATCAGGGGGAAAAGGACATGGGGGTGCAGAAAGAGGCTGGATTAAAATCGTACTGAGGACAATATGGAGGGTGGGGGGGAGGTAAGGGCAGAGGGTGGGGTGGAACTGGGTGGAAGGGAGCTATAAGGGGAAAAAGGAGAAACAATTGTAATAATTTGAGCAATAAAATTTTATTAATTTAAAAAATATATATTTTATTGATATTTTACATAGAGGAAGGGAGAGAGATAGAGTGCTAGAAATGTCAATGAGAGAGAAACATCGACCAGCTGCCTCTTACACACCCCCTACCAGGGATGTGCCCGCAACCAATGTACATGCCCTTGACTGGAATCAAACCTGGGACCTTTCAGTCCGCAGACCGGCATTCTAACACTGAGCCAAACCGGTTTCAGCTAATTTTTTTTTTTTTAAGGCCTAAGACCTGGCACTAGCATCAGCCTTCCTTGCTTCACAACTGGGCCTCACCTGGGCACTTCCAAATTCAATACAAATAGCAAGCAGCAGCCATCTGCAGACCCTTCTGTAGCTCCTGCAGGGTGGTCCCAAGCAGTGGCTGACCTTGTACCTCTTTGGAGGCCCTAGAGCCAGTGCACTCACTGGACAGCTTCAGACCATGGCAGATTATAACTCTATACAACCACAAGCAACTCACTTAAGAGGCAGACTCAGTGAGCACCAAAGCCCCCCTGAAGCAAGTCCTGCCCCATAGGGGTGTTTCATGCACAGCAGCTCTTCCACTGTAGTTGCATCTGGTACTCACAGCCATTGGCCTGGAGGTCAAGTCCTTCTGGGGATGCCAGCAGTAGTCAAAGCTCAACTATAATACTGTACACCCAGCCCACACTGGGGTGCACCTACAGTTTCCAGCTCAGGTGACTGGGGAAGATGGGCCTTTGGGCCCTGCAGGACACCTACTACACAAGGCCACTCTACCAATTCCAGGAAACATAGCAGCCCTACCTAATACATAGAAACAAACACAGGGAAGCAGCCAAAATGTGAAGACAAAGAAACATGTCACAAATGAAAGAAATAGAAACAAGAAACCTTTGGACACAAAGTTCAAAATTATGGTTGTAAAGTTACTACAGGATCTTAATGAGAGCTTCAAGGGAATTAGTGAGAATGTAAAATACACGAAAAAGGACCAGTCAGAAATTAGGTATAAACTAATTGGAATAAAAAGTAATTTACAAGAATTCAACAGTAGAGTGGAGGAGTTTGAGAATCAAATCAGTGATTTGGAATATGAAGAAGCAAACAATACCAAATCAGAAGAGGAAAATGGAATAAAAAATCCAAAAATATGAAGATAGTGTAAGAAGTCTCTGGGATAACTTTAAGCCTAGTAACATTTGTATTATGGGTATGTCGGAAGAAGAGAGAGAACAAGATACTGAAAACCTATTTGAAGAAATACTGACAGAAAACCTCTTCTATCTGGTGAAAGAAATAGACTTACAAGTCCAGGAAGTGCAGAGAGTCCAAAACAAGGGGAATCCAAAGAGGCACACACTAAGACACATCATAATTAAAATGCCAAGAGCAAAAGATAAAGAGAGAATATTAAAAGCAGCAAGAGAAAAGCAGTTATCCACAAGGGAGCACCTATATGACTGTCAGCTAATTTCTTAACAGAAACTATGCAGGTCAGACAGGAGTGGCAAGAAACATTCAAAGTGATGAATAGCAAGGACCTACAACCAAGATTACTCTATTCAGCAAAGCTGTCATTCAAAATTGAAGGTTAAAGAGTTTCACAAATAAGGAAAAGCTAAACGAGTTCATCACCACCAAACCAGTATTATATGAAATGCTGAAAGAAGAGGAAGTAGAAGAAAAAGGTAAAGATAAAAATTACAAACAACTGATGAACAAAAAGATAGATATAGAGACAGTAAAGCAACAGCAGACTGTCAAATTACAACGGAACGGTAGGGAGATATGGGGGAGATAAGAGATCAACTGAAGGACTTGTATGCATGCGTATAAGCATAACCAAGGGATGCAAAACTCTGGGGGGTGAGGAGTGGGAGGGTGCAATGGTAAGATATGTATACATATAATGCCTTATAAAAAATGAAAAAAAATTACAAACAACAAATACATACCTATCAACAAGTGAATCTAAAATTCAAGTGAATAAAAAATCTGATGAACAGAATAAACTGGTGAATATAATAGAAAGAGAATGGATTGACAATTCTCTAGGGGAATGGGTTGTGGGGGGGGGTAGGAAGAAATTGGACAAGAATCGTACACCTATGGATGAGGACAGTGGGGGCAGGGTAAGGGCAGAGGGTCGGGTGGGAAATGGATGGAGGGGAGCTATGGGGAGGTGGAAAAGAGGAACAATGTTTATTAAAAACAATTTAATCTAAAAATTGAAACGAACAAGAAATTTAATGAACAAAGTAAACTTGTGAATAAAATAGAATCAGAGGCATGGAAAGGTGGAACAGGCTGACGAATCTCAGAGGGGAGGCAAGAGGGGTGGGAAGATCTTACCTATTGACACAAACAATAGGGTGGTAAAGGCCTGGGGTGGGGTGGGAATGGGGAGGGAAATGGGGAACTTCTGTAATACTCTCTACAGTAAGGATTTAAAAAATATTTTTAAAGAGCCTAATTAAGTACCCACCAACAGAACGCACGAATAAGTTGTGGCATATTCATAGAAGAAAATAAAAGTGTAGCAGTGGAAAAGAAAAAAAGTTTTAAAAAGTAAGCAAAGGAACAGGAGGAAATTATGTTGGAAAATTGTTTGGCAATATCTAAAACTAAAGATATAGCCACTGTAACTTACCTATCCCACTCCACGAAGTGAGCTCCCCTGTCCACTCACAGACATTTATAAGAATGTTCAACTGAAACCGGTTTGGCTCAGCGGTAGTGTCGGTCTGCAGACTGAAAGGTCCCAGGTTCTATTCCAGTCAAGGGCATGTGCATTGGTAGACGTTTCTATCTCTCTATCTCTCTCCTTTCCTTTCTGTAAAAAAATAAATAAAATGTATTTAAAAATCCCCTGTTTTTTTTTTTTTTTTTTTTTAAAAAAAAGAATGTTCAGGGCAGCTTTCCTTTATAGTAGACAATAGCTGAAGGCAACACAATACTTATCAATGGCAAAATTCTTAAATAAATAGTATTATATTGATACAGTGACTCACTACTCAGCAGAAGAAAATTAAATTATTGATATAGATAAGAATTATTTTTACAGACATAATGAGTAAAAAAAGTCAGACAAAGAAGTGCTTATTGAATGATTTTTATGTATATGAAGTTCAAGAATAGGTGAAATAATGAATGTTTCTAGAAATATGAAATAGCGATTTCTTCTGAATAACCTCTGGGTGGGTATCAATGGAGATAAGCAAGAGGGGCCTTCTGGGAAGCCGAGAACATTCTTCATTGTTATCTAGAGAATAGCTACTACACAAATGTAGCTAATCCGTACGCTCTACGCTGAAACGATGCCCTGCATGCATATTTACCTAGATAAGTTTAAAATTATTACCGTTTCCCCGAAAATAAGACTGTCTTATATTAATTTTTTCTCCCAAAGTTGCGCTAGGTCTTATTTTCAGGAGATGTCTTATCTTTCCATGCACTAGGTCTTATTTTCAGGGAAACATGGTATATACGGGTAAGATAATTTCTTATTCAATGTCAGTCGCTATACCATGTAAGTTGTGAAGATACTGAAGAAGGGAGAAATTGTAATGTCGGGAAGATAGAGGAAGTTTATGTGAAGCTGGTTCTGGAGGGAGTGGGTCCCTGCTAGGAAAGCGTGTGAAGTCTAGCACTGGAGGGAGAGCAATGACCCCGGACTTGGAGGCCTGTAATCTTCTGGGCCCATACAGCCCAGGATGCCATCCCCCTGCAGTGCTGTTCTTTCTTCTTAGCACCGTCTCTTCCTCCATGGCAGTGAGTAACCTATACTGATGTGTTTAACAACCGAATGCCACTCCTTATTCTAATTACATCATACTAGGTAACAAATTGCCCAAACCTTAGAGCTTGATGGTGTGATCCTCCCACTCCATGGGGCAGTGACTGGCAGCTCAGAGGTGTTGTAGGTGTTGGGAAGCATCAGGTGTCTTCCTGAGGACTAAATCAGCACCTTGGTGATTGCATTCTGGTGAGGAATGCAATGGTAAATGGGATTGTTTAATTTTCTTTCTGAGAATTCATTATTGATGTATAAAAACTGTCATCGGGCCCCAGCTGGTTTGGCTCAGTGAATAGAGCATCAGCCTGTGGACTGAAAGGTACCAGGTTCGATTCTGGTCAAGGGCACATGCCCAAGTTGTGGGCTTGATCCCAGTAGGGGACATGCAGGAGGCAGTCAATCAATTATTCTCTCATCATTGATGTTTTTGTCTTTCTTTCCCTCTTCCTACCTCTCTGAAATCAATAAAAATAAAATATCCTTTTTTTTTTTTTTTTTAAATAAGCCATCAATATCTGGGTGTTGATTTTGTATCCTGCTACATTGCCAAATTCACTTATTAAATCTAGTGGTTTCCTGGTGGAGTTTTTAGGTTTTTTTATGTACAGTATCTTGTCACCTGTGAATAAGAACAATTTTATTTCCTCCTTTCCAATATGGAGGCCTTTTATTTCTTCTTATATGACCTCTGTGTCTAGGACCCTATATTGAATAAGAGTGGTGAAAGCAGATATTCCTGTCTTGTTCCTGTTAGGGGAAATGGTTTTAGTTTTTGCCTAATGACTATGATGTTTGGTGGAGGCTTATCATTTATGGTCTTTATCATGTTGAGATATGTTTTCTCTATTCCACTTTTTGAGAGTTTTTAATTTTTATTTATTTATTTTTTATTATTGATTAAGGTATCACATAATTGTCCTCATCCCCCCATTCCCATCCCAAACCCCTCCCTACATATGCCCCCACCCCCTTGTTGTTCATGGCCACTGGTTAGGCTTACATGCGTGCACACAAGTCCTTTGGTTGATCTCTTCCCCTTACCCCCACCCTCCCCTACATTCCTTCTGAGGTTTGAGAGTCTGATCACTGCTTCTCTTTCTCTGGGTCTGTTTTTGTTCATCAGTTTATATTGTTCATTATTTCCTCTAGATGTGTGGATCATGTGATCCAAGAAATACCCTTGTAAGAACCGAAACTGAGAGAAGCCATAATGGTTATGCTGAGAGGCAAATGAATCAGTCTGTAGTGAGTTCCTTTCTGGGCCAACAGTTCTTTTGAGTCCCAATTTCAATGTCAAACAGTTCCTTATGTACACATGTCAGCCATGATATTTCAGTTCTGGTTGGTGGACAAATAGTGGTGATGCAGGTCCAACTGTCTCTGGTTTGGTCCTGGGCATCCTTCAGCAACTCGCAGCTGCTGTCTGCTGGTATGGTGAGGCATTGTCAGCGTCTTCCATCTCTGAACTGTTTCTCTTCTGTCTTCATGGCTGGAGCACTTCTGTCTATTCCTCTCTGTTACAGGAATTAAAAAGATGGGTGTTGGATTTTGTTGATTGCTTCTTCTACGTCTATTGATATGATCATTGATTTTTGTCTTTCAGTTTCATTATATGGTGTATTATGTTTATTGATTTGCAAATATTGTACCAACCTTTTATTCCTTGAATAAATCCAACTTGGTCATGGTGTATGATCTTTTTAAGATATTACTGGATTGATTTGCTAATATTGTGCTGATAACTGTAGCATCTCTGTTAATCAGGGATATTGACTTATTATTCACTTTCTTTGTAGTATCTTTACTTGGTTTTGGAATTAGTATAATGATGGCCTCATAAAAAGAGCTTGAAAGTGTTCCTTCCTCTTGGATTTTATGGAATAGTCTGAGGAGTACAGGTGTTAGTTCTTCACTAAAGATTTGGTAAAACTTCCCTGTGAAGCTGTCCAGTCATGAGCTTTTGTTTGCTGGGAATTATTTTTTAATTTATTAGAGGCCTGATGCATGAAAATTCACTGCAGCCCAGCCTGCCCCCTCTCATCGTCCAGGAGCCTCAGGGGCAGGAGGCGACGGGCGATCAGGGGAAGGAGACACCCATTACACCTCTGCTGCTGCCATTGGTGGTAGCACAAGCCTTGGGAAGTCCTGGGTGGCTGGGCAGCCACTATCCAAGGTTTTCCTGCGCCTCGGGCAGCCCTGGGTGGCGAGGGTGGGGGTGGGGAATGCTGGAGGACTGGGCACTGCCATCTTGTGTCTGTGGGTGCTGACATATTTGAGGGCATGTCAGTCAATTAGCATATTCCCTCCTTATTGGCTGTGGGTGCCACCATCTTTGTGATGGTGTGAGGGTCTATTAGCATATTCCCTCTTTATTAGCTAGGATTACTGTTTCAGTTTCCTCAATTGTTATTGGCCTCTTCAGGTTTTCTGAATTTTCCTGATTCAGTTTGGGAAGATTGTATTTTTTTAGGAATTTGTCCATTTCATCCACATTGTCCAGCTTGCTGGCATATAGTTGTTCATAGCATTTTCTTACAATCCTTTGTATTTCTTTGCTGTCAGACCGCTTTCCTTTCTGATTTCAATTATTTGGGTCCTCTTTCAGTTTCTTTCTTTCTTTTTAAAAAAAAAATATATTTTATTGATTTTGTACAGCGAGGAAGGGAGAGAGATAGAGAGTTAGAAACATCGACGAGAGAGAGTCATCGATCAGCTGCCTCTTGCACACCCCCCACTGGGGATATGCCCGCAACCAAGGTACATGCCCTTGACCGGAATCGAACCTGGGACCTTTCAGTTCCCAAGCCGACGCTCTATCCATTGAGCCAAACTGGTTTCGGCCTCTCTCAGTTTCTTAATGAATGTTGCTTCAAGGTTCATCAATCTTGTTTATCTTTTCAAAGAAGCAGCTCTTGGTTTCATTGATTTTTTTGGGGTATTGTTTTCTTTCTTTCTTTTTTTAAATAAATATTTATTGTTCATATTATTACAAATGTTCCTCATTCTCCCCCCCACCCATTGCTCCCCTCTACCAGATTCCCATCCCACCCACTGCCCTTTCCCCACCCCCCATTGTCCTTATCCATAGGTGCACAGTTTTTGTTCAGGCTCTTCCCACATCCCCCTCTCCCCTTTTCCCCAAGAAACATCAGTCCACACCCCTTCCATACCTCTGATTCTATTATATTCACCAGTTAATATTGTTCATCAGATTTTTTTTTTAATTCCCTTGGTTTTTAGATTCACTTGTTGATAGTTACGTATTTGTTGTTCATAGTTTTTACCTTTATTTACTTTCTCTTCCGAAAGAACCCCCTTCAGCAATTCATATAATTCTGGTTTGGTGGTGATGAACTCCTTTAGCTTTTTTTTATTAGTGAAGTTCTTTATCTGGCCTTCAATTCTGAGTGATAGCTTTGCTGGGTAGATTATTTTTGGCTGTAGGTTCTTGCTATTCGTCACCTTGAATATTTCTTGCCATTCCCGTCTGGCCTGCATGGTTTCTGTTGAGAAATCAGCTGACAATCGTATAGGTGCTCCTTTATAGGTAACTACTTGCTTTGCTCTTGCTGCTTTTAATATTCTCTCTTTGTCTTTTGCTCTTGGAATTTTAATTATGATTTGTCTTGGTGTGATCCTCTTTGGATTCCTTTTGTTTGGAGTTCTGTGCGCTTCCTGAACTTGTAAGTCTAATTCTTTCACCAGGTGGGGGAAGTTTTCTGTCACTATTTCTTTCAGTATGTTTTTGATATCTTGCTCTCTCTCATCTTCTGGGACCCCCATAATTCTGATGTTGGTTCGCTTGAAATTGTCCCAGAGGTTTCTTACATTATCTTCAACTTTCTGGATTCTCTTGTCTTCTTGCTTCTGTGGAGGAGTGTCTTCTGGCTCTTTATGCTCCAAATCTTTGACTTGATTCTTGTGATCTTTCATTTTGTTTTTAGGACTCTGTATAATACTTTTTATTTCAGACAAAGTATTCTTTATTTTTTGTTGATTCCTTATTCTTGTTGATCCCTTATTAGTTCTTGTTGATCCCTTATTAGTTCTTGTTGATCCCTTTTCATCTCCTCATAGGTCTTATCGACCTTTTCTAGGAAATTCTTGAAAAACCTTATAAGCGTGGTTTTGAACTCTATATCCAGTCTCTTCTTTTCCTCCATTTCTTTTGTTTGTGATCTATTTCCTTGTCTTAGCATTTTCACAGCTTCCCTGAGTTGGTAGGGTGGCTTTGTGTGCTAAGGTGTCCTATATAGTTCAGTGAGTCAGCCTCCCAGTTACCTGAGGTGGACAGACTTGGTGTAGCCCTTTGTGGGATGTGTGTGCTGTTTTGTTGTGAAGCCTTGCTTGTTGTTGGTATCACTGGGAAGTGTTGATCTCCAAGCCAATTGGCTATGAGGATCAGAAGTGTCTCAGCTAGGAGGGTTTCTATAGTCTGCTTGGATGGGCGGAGTCTCGGGGTGCACAGCCAAGCTTTGTTGAGTCCCGCACAATTGGTTGCAGGTGCCGCACCTCTTTGGTATAGGAGCAGACAAGCTTTAGATTCCTGTCTGCCCCTCCCTAGGAGAGTCCTATTGGCAGCGAACGAGGAAGGGCTTCTGTGCTCCGCTTGGATGGGGCATAGTCTCGGGTGGTGCAGACAAGCTTTATTCAGCCCCTCCCTATGAGGGCCTGGTTTCTGAGTCCCGCAGTAATGGCTGCTGGCTTCACACACCTCTGAGAGATCCCTGCCCACTGCCCGACAGTCTGGCCTCTCTCTGTCTGGGGCCGTCTATCAGGGCAATAGGGTGGTTCTGTTTTCCTCCCGAACAAGAAAGCCAGCCGCGCATTAGCTGTCCGCCCTCTCTGCACGCAGGGAGTAAGCCGGTAGCAAACTCGGCCCGCCCTCTCGGCGCTTGGCAAGCAAGCCGGCAGCGACCTCTGCAGCCGCTTTTTCACGCGCAGTTTTCCGTACCTTCACAGTTCCTGAGGTTTAGCACACCTTCTCTCTCCTTCCCAGATGGTAGAGCTTCCGCTCAGCCAGCCGTCAGGCGCTTCAGGGTGATGTTTCCCCTGTTTTTCAGTTCTAAATTCAAACTTGTTGTGGTAGGCTGCATTTGGGCATCTGCCCTATGCCGCCATCTTGGTTCTTTCGGGTATTGTTTTCTTAATCTCTATGTTATTTATTTATTACTAGAGGCCTTGTTCATGGATTTGTGCACATTAAAAGGTAGTTAATTGGAAGAAATATTTTAATATCACTATTCACTCTTTCTCTAAAATAGAAGTGTCAACCAAATTCATAATCAACAGTGACAGATGGTACGATTGGTGCCAGTGAAAGCTTTATATAAATAAATAAATTTGCTTAATTAGACCTACTTTCTGATTTAGCTAAACTTTTTTCAATAAAGCACCCCAACTTCTCTCTCAGGTAATTGTCAGCAACACAGCAGTAAATATCAACACAAAGCAGATTATTATTGTAGATCACGCAGGGAGAACAAAGGGCACAATATTTAACTGCAGCAGTGTTTGACTATATTCTGTGCAGTGAGAAAACCTAAAGTTATCTTCTTTCTTTTTTTTAAAAAATATATTTTTATTGATTTTTTACAGAGAGGGAGAAGGATAGAATTAGAAACATTGATGAGAGAATCATCGACCAGCTGCCTCCTGCACACCTCCTACCAGAGATGTGCCCGCACTAAGGCACATGCCCTTGACTAGAATTGAACCCAGGACCCTTCAGTCCGCAGGCTGACGCTCTATTCACTGAGCCAAACCGGTTTTGGCTGAAGTTATTTTCAAGGTCCACCATTTCTTACTTCTTTTCAGTTGGATCAAGTTTCTAAGCTTTCTAAATCTCTGTTTTCTGGCTAACAAAAAGAAAATAGGATTCTACTGAGTTCCTTATCTACATACTCCAGGACTTCTGTGAGGATCAAATGAGATGAGGTACAGGAAAATGTTCCTTAGACATTTGCTTAAAGTATAAAATGTCTGCACTTGGCTATAAAGCAAGTTGTGTTCCTGGGCTGAAGAAACTGCAAGGAGGCTATTTGCTAGGGAGAGGAAGCCAGGCGTTGCTGTGTGATGTCATTACCCGGTGCCCACAGCCACTGTTTCTGGGTGGGGCTGGACTGTGGGCTGCACTTTGTGCCATGGGATCTTGGCAGTGTTGGCTGCAATTTGGTGGGCTGTCACTCTGGGGCGATGGCAGGACCTGTGTCCCTCTTGGGAGAAGCTGAGTTTTTGTTGGTGTCAGATCCATGGAGCTGTTTCTTTGTAAATGGCCAGTGCACACATGGCAGCTCCTGTGTTGAGCATCTGTCGCCAGGTGGTCAGTGTGAGTCATAGCTGCCAGTCATATGGTTGAACGGACACTTAGGCTTTTATATACACTAGAGGCCCAGTGCGCGAAACTTGTGCATGGGTAAGGTCCCTAGGCCTGGCAGGCGATCAGGGTCAATCAGGTTCTGTGCCTCCCTGCTTCCTCCTTCCCTTGCTCCCTCAGCACCCCACCGCTGGTCACCCACCATGTTCCAATCTGCTCCCTGGTGGTCAGCACATGTCATAGCAAGCAATCAAAATCCCAGCCTCTAGGTTGAACTCCCAAGGGGACAATTTGCATATATGATATTATGTATGATAGATACTAGAGGACCTGTATACAAACTCATGCACAGGTGGGGTCACTTGGCCTGGCTGGGGCCGATCAGAGCATCTGCCCCTGGGTTGGCCAGCCATGGATGTTGGTTGTGGGAGCACACTGACCACTAGGGGACAGCTCCTGTGTTGAGTGTCTGCTTCCTGGTGGTTAGTGCGTGTCATAGCTACTGGCCGGTCATTCAGTCGTAATGTTCACTTAGGATTTAATATATATAGACTTAAAGGCCTGGTGTATGAAAATTCTTGAACTCAGGGGGGTGTCCCTTAGCCCAGCTTGTGCCCTCTCACAGTCTGGGACACCTTAGGGGATGTGTACTTGCTTCCCAGTGGATCAGGCCTAAGCTGGCAGTGAGAGCCCGTGGGGGATGCCCGACTGAAGGCTTAGGCCATTCTCTGAGGAGCGGGCCTAAGCCTTTAGTTGGACATTCTTGGTGCTGCCACAGAGGCGGGAGAGGCTCCTGCCACTGCCGCTGCGCTCGCCAGCCACAAGCAGGCTTCTGGAGGAGCAGCGCTCTCCCTGTGGAAGTGCACTGACCACCAGGGGGCAGTGCCTGCATTGAGCATCTGACCCCCTGGTGGTCAGTGTGCATCATAGTAACCAGGCATTCCCGGTCATTCCGCCATTAAGGTCAATTTGTTTATTACCCTTTTATTATATAGGATAGAGAGATTTCCCTCCTCCTACTTTGGGCTTTTCTTGTTGCTCTCTTTCTAATTCTTTGAGTTGTAGAGTTAGTTTAATATAATTTTTCTTGTTTTCGGAGGTAGGCCTATAGTGTAATGAACTTTTTTTTTTTTTTTAAATATATTTTATTGATTTTATACAGAGAGGAAGGGAGAGAGATAGAGAGAAACATCGATGAGAGAGAGTTATCGATCAGCTGCCTCTTGCACACCCCCTACTGGGGATATGCCCGCAACCAAGGCACATGCCCTTGACCGGAATCGAACCCAGGACCCTTCAGTCCCCAAGCCGACGCTCCATCCACTGAGCCAAACCGGTCCCGGCGAACTTCTTTTTGTTTTTGCTGTGTTCAGAGATTTTTAGGTTGTGTACAATTTCATTTATTTACAGGGAGTTTTTGATTCTTTCTTGAGCTCATTGTTAACCCATTCATTGTTTAATAACATGCTAATTACCCTCCAGGTGTTTGAATAGTTTTTAGTGCTTTTACTGCAGTTGATTTTCAGTTTCATGCCATTGTGATCTGAGAAGATGCTTGATATGATAGTAGAGAATTAGTTTGTTCCTTAACCTGTGGTCTGTCTTTGAGAATGACCCATGTGCACTTGAGAAGAATGTATATTCTGCAGCTTTGGAGTGAAATATTCTATAAATGTAAATTAAATACTTCCGATCCACTGTGTCCTTTAGAGTCATTGTTTCTGTGGTAAATTTTTGTCCGGAAGATCTATCCATTGTAGTCAGCAGGGTGTTAAAGTCTCCTACTAAGACTGTATTGTTGTTCGTCTCTCTCTTAAAGTCCTCTGAGAGAAAGGTGCCCTCGTGTTTCGCCCGCTACCAAACAGTCTAGGCTTTCCCTAAATGAGTCTGGAACTGGGATTCAGTGCAGTTGGAAGTGGGGTTAGAAGTGGGGTCAGAGCAGTCTGGAGCTTTTGTCTCCTTCCCACTAGGGCAATCCAGGGGCACAGTCAACAGTCCGTTCTCTGCATGCAATATGTGCGCCTCTGGACTGCCTTTCGCCACTCCCCTGAGTATCTGCCTTACAGCCCAGACTCCCTACGTATGAGCCTGGGTCCCCAAGGTCTCGCCCAGAACTGGGGTTCAGAGCAGTCGGAACTGGGGTTCAGCACAGTCTGGAGCTTTTATCTCCTTCCCACTAGGGAATGCCAGCCAGGTACTCAGCTGCCCCTCCTCTCCATCCTCTCTGCGCGCGAAACGTGTCTCCATATCTTAGGCTTTTACAGCTCCTCTGATTTTCCTTCTGGTTTTCTCTTTCCTTCTCGTTGTAGAATTTCCAGTCAGTCTACTTTCCTGTAGTTCTGGATAATGTCCATTTTGTATTTTAATTGTATTTTTTTGAAATTGTTGTGTGAGGCTGCAGTTAGGCGTTTACCTATGCTGTCATCTTGGTTTCTCTCTAGCATTTTTTTTTTTTTTTATATTGCTGATTTGGTGGTGATAAACTATTTTAGCTTTTTTTTTTTTTTTTTTTTTGTCTGTGAAGCGCTTTATTTCACTTTCAATTTTGATTGATAGCTGTGCTATTATAGAAAGACTAATCTTGGTTTCAGGTCCTTGCTTTCCATTACCTTGAATACTTCATGCTGTTCTTTTCTGGCCTGTAGAGTTTCTCTCTTTTAGCCCAACTGGCAGGCTCAGTGATTGAGCGTAGACCTATGAACTAGGAGGTTCAGTTCCCGGTCAGGGCACATGCCTGGGTTGTGGGCTTGATCCCTAGTGTGGGGCATGCAGAAGGCAGCCAATCAGTGATTCTCTCTCATCACTGATGTTTCTAATCACTGTCTTCCTCTCGCTTCCTCTCTGAAATCAATAACAAAATATTAAAAAAAGAAAAATATTCTTTTTGTCTTTACTTTTTGACATTTTAATTATGATGTGTGTGGGTATCATCCTATTTGGGTTCTTTTTGCTTGTGGCCTCTGTGCTTCCTGGACTTGTGTGACATTTTCCTTTATTAAGTTAAGAAAGTTTTCTGCGATTAGTTCTTCCTTCCTTGCTCATTTTCTTCACTGTCTGGCTTTCCTACAATGCAAATATTGTTACATTTCATGTTGTCCCACAGCTCCCTTGATTGTCCTCCTGATTTGTTTATTTTTAATATATTTTTATTGCTTTCAGAGAGGAAGAGAGAAAGAGAGAGAGAGAGGGAGAGAGAGATAGATACACCAATGATGAGGGAGAATCATTGATTGGCTGTTTCCTGTACGCCCCCCACTGGATCAGGCCCACAACCCGGGCATGTGCCTGGACTAGAATTGAACCTGGGACCTTTCAGTCCACAGGCCAACTCTCTCTGTCCACTGAGCCAAACCAGCCCCTTCTGTTTTTTAACTTTTTTCTTTTTGGTTCTCTAATTGCATGATTTTTTCTGTCCTATCTTCTAATTCACTGGTCTGATGTTCGGCTTCTCTAATCTGTGTTCCTTCCACTGTGTTCTTTTTTAGTGCTATGTCATTCTTTATCATTACTGTTTCTTTTCTCCTGCTGTTGGGCATCCTTGCCATCCTTATTCTGAACTCTGTCTGATAAGTTTCTTTTTAAAAAAATATATATTTTATTGATTTTTTTTTTATAGAGAGGGAGAGGGATATAGAGCTAGAAACATCGATCAGCTGCTTCCTGCACACCTCCCACTGGGAATGTGCCTGAAACCAAGGTACATGGGTACATATCCTGTGACTGGAATTGAACCTGGGACCCTTCAGTCTGCAGACCAATGCTCTATTCACTGAGCAAAACCAGTTTAGGCTTGATAAGTTTCTTACCTTCATTTCATTTTCTCTTCTTCTGGAGAATTCTCCTCTTCTTTCATTTGGGGCTTGTGTTTTTGTCTCCCCGTTTCGGCTGTCTGTTTTGGTTTGTGATTGTGTATTAGGTAGATCTGCTACACTTTCCAATTTCTAGTGCAGGACAGTGTCAAACACTGTTTCTAATTAGGTTAGGCAAAGACTCAAAGCCTCCAGAGACCCACCTCTGCCTGCAGACTGATTAAATTCAGTTTTGAATCTAATTGTCCACAGTTGGGGTGAGAAGTTTTCCAACTGGATGGGGCAATGGCTTCTGCCTGAGGCTATTTGTTATTTTCAGTGTCTTTTTAAAATATATTTTATTGATTATTTTTACAGAGAAGAAGGGAGAGGGATAGAGAGTTTGAAACATTGATGAGAAAGAAACATGGATGAACTGCCTCCTGCACACCTCCCTCTAAGAACCAAGCCCACAACCAAGCTACATGCCTGCGGGGGCCTGAAGCTGCAGGGAATCTCCCTTTTCTGCGTCCTGCACGGAAAGAGAGATGAACGAACCGGTTCTAAGTGGAGGTGGCCAGGGATTGAGAAATAATAGAAATAAAGAGAGAAGACAGAGATAGATTTCAAGCTGGGAGCTGGGAGGGCCGCTGACCTCCTCTGCTGGAGAGGCAGACTGACGACCTCCTAAGCCACGCAGCACATCTATTTATACTCCAACTCAACAAGGGGTTTCACAGGAAAACAAGGAGCCCGGGAGAGCCCAGGTCCCACCCACTCCTTCCTCCTGGACAAACACAAGCCAGGAACTAAGAACATCTTTGCACTCCCAGGGCGGGAGTGCAACTGACATGACTCTGCCAATATCCCAGGCCCAGTCAGCAACAATCTAAAGAATGTCCAGGTGTCTTCCCATTTGGCTCGCTACACATGCCCTTGACTGGAATCAAACCTGGGACCCTTCAGTCTGCAGGCCGGTGCTCTATCCATAGAGCCAAACCAGTTAGGGCTATTCTCAGTGCCTTAATGTGCTTCAGAAACTCCACACCATGGGGGCAGGATATTTTCCAATGGGAGGGGTCAACTGTCTTCCTCCCTGGCAGTCCTTGCCGGGAAAGCATGTCTTTGTGAGAAAGATGACCTCACAATGTGAGGGAATAGCTCAGCATAGGAAAACTGGGTGTCTTGGAAGCTCTAACCCCAGTGCCCCAACCCTGGCTTCTGCTCACACAGCTCCAGTCCACTCTGCCCTCCCTCTGCCCGAGCACAAGGTGGGTGGCTCCACGGGGAATTGTGTGCCTTGGCCGTTTAAGAAGGTGTATGCATTTCCAGCAGTCTCTCCCTGTCAGATAGCACTCCAGATGGGCATCTTTCTCAGTCCTGGTGCTCTGGGCTGGGGTCTCCTGTTTAAAGTCTAGATCCCAGAATTCTCAGTGGAAATCCCCAAAGATAACTTTCTAGAACTTCAGTTGCTATCGTGGGAGTCCGGCCAGCCCTTTCACGCCTCGCCCCTCCTACAATCTCTATGGCATCTTCACTCTCCTTCCTTCATCAGTTGATTTCTCAGGATGGCGTTTTTTGTATTTTAGTTGTAATTTCAGTTTGGTCCTCTGAGCATCTCTGTGTAGCATCCTTATACTCCACAGCCAGTTAATATCAGACCATAATGATTGATGGATGCTAAATCAAAGAAGGGAACGTTTAATAAGAACCAAATTATTAATATAATTTCAAAGTACATTTATTGATTGATTATTTTAAAAAAATTATCACCAGGGGATATTTCTGTTCATTGAGTCTTTTTCAGAGTGGAATGGAGGGAGCAGGGGGAAAGATTCAGAGAGAAATGTCGCTGTGAGAGAAACACATTGGTTGCTTTCCATATGCACTCCCACTGGGCTTGGGGATCAAACCTGTAACTGAGATAGGTGCCTTTGACCAGGAATCAGTCCACAGTCTGGCACTCTAACCACTGTGCAGTCCAGTCAGGCTTTTTGGTTACTTATTAATCATACCAGGGGAAAATAGTAGCTAAAGAGTGATGAAAATATAACTAGTGAGGGACAATCAAATACTGTGCACCTTTAGTACACAATATACATTAGTCCAAGGTTATACAGCCTGAATTTAATCATGAGGGAATATCTGACAAACCCAAAAGGAAAGACATTACCAGGTGTACCAGTTAATAATGTGGATTTTTTTCAATAGATGCAGTTACACATATGTTGATATATATGCGATTTGATATGTTTGCTTTTTGTTGTATTGACAGCAAGCTTCAAAACTTCTTAAGTCAAATTTGCTGAAGTTGTTAACATCATAGATATTTTTACATTAAAAAATGTTGAATTTTGTGCCAATAAAAGTTTTAATTCATTATTTTGAAGAAAAAGTTATTGTATACTTTGGGAAGCTTATGGTGAACATGCTACATTTTAAGATATTTGTGAATGCTGGTTTAAATGCTTTAAAAGTGATGATTTCGATGTGAAAGACAAAGAATGTCCAGGTCAAAAAAGTTTGAAGACCAACAATTACAAGCATTATTGATGAAGATGCATGCCAAACTCAAAAACAACTTGCAGAAAGATTAAACTTTGCTCAGCAAACAATTTTTGATCATTTACAAGCAATGGGAAAGATTTTAAAGGAAGGAAAGTGGGTGCCACATCAACTGAAGGAAAGACAAATGGAAAACTGAAAAGTCATCAGCAAAATGTTGCTTCAATGGCACGAAAGAAAGTCTGATCGATGGCACATGCACTTTCTGAGCAGCAATTCTAAATATATGAAGAAGTGGAAAATCTGGTCTCTGAATGGTTTGCCTCAAAACAAGCAAAGTTCTATTGGGACGGTATCTACAAATTACCTGAAAGATGGGGAAATGTGTAGTTAGCGATGGACATTACTTTGAATAAAGCACTTTTTAAAAATTAAATTATTATCTGTGTACATATCTTACCATTGCCCCCCCCCCCCCATACATACCTTCCCCCCCATAGTTTTGTGTCCAATGGTTGTACTTATATGCATGTATACAAGTCCTTCGGTTGATCTCTCTCTCTCTTTTAAAAAATATATCTTATTGAGTTTTTACAGAGAGGAAGAGAAAGGGGTAGAGAGTCAGAAACATCGATGAGAGAGAGACATCGATCAGCTGCCTCCTGCACACCCCCCACTGGGGATATGCCTGCAACCAAGGTACATGCCCTTGACTGGAATTGAACATGGGACCTTCCAGTCTGCAGGCCATCGCTCTATCCACTGAGCCAAACCGGCCTTGGCCTTTGGTTGATCTATTATCTCCCCCAGATCTCCCTACCCTCCCTGCTGTAATTTGAAAGTCTGCTGTTGCTTTACTGTTTCTATATCTATCATTTGGTTCATCAGTTTATAATGTTCCTTATTATCCATAAATGAGTGAGGTCATGTGATGTTTCTCTTTGATTGGCTTATTTCACTCAGCATGATGTTCTTCATTTCCATCCAGGTTGCTGCAAATGATAAGAATTCCTTCTTTTTTATGGCAGCATAGTATTCTATTGTGTAGATGTACCATGGATTTTTGATCCAATCATCTACTGATGGGCACCTAGGCTGTTTCCAAATCCTAGCTATTGTAAATTGTGCTGCTATGAACATAGGGGTGCATATATCCTTTCTGATTGGTGTTTCTAGTTTCTTGGGATATAATCCTAGAAGTAGGAATACTGGGTCAAATGGGAGTTCCATTTTCAGTTTTTTGAGGAAACTCCACACTGTTCTCCACAGTGGTTGCACCAGTCTGCATTCCCACCAGCAGTGCATGAGGGTTCCTTTTTCTCCACAACCACGCCAACACTTGTCGTTTGTTGATTTGTTGATGTTGGCCATTCTGACAGGTGTGAGATGGTACCGCATTGTTGTTTTGATTTGCATCTCTCAGATAATTAGTGTCTTTGAGCATGTTTTCATGTGCCTCTTGGCCTTCCTTCTGTCTTCTTTTGAGAAGATTCTATTTAGGTTCATTGCCCATTTTTTAAATTGGCTCATTTATCTTCCTTTTATTTAGTTGTATAGCTGTCTGTAGATGTTGGAGATTAAACCTTTATCAGTGATAACATTTGCAAATATGTTCCCCCATACAGTGAGCTTTCTTGTTGTTTTGCTGTAAAAAAGCTTTTTATTTTGATGTAGTCCCATTTGGTTATTTTCTCTTTAGCTTCCATTGCCCTAGGGGCAGTATCAGTGAAGAAGTTCTTTTGGCATATGTCTGAGATTTTGCTGCCTGTGGATGCTTCTAGTATTTTTACGGTTTCCTGTCTTATGTTTAAGTCCTGTATCCATTTTGAGTTTATTTTTGTGTATGGTGTAAGTTGATGATCTAGTTTCATTTTTTTGCATGTATCTGTCCAATTTTCCCAACACCATTTATTGAAGAGACTGTCTTGACTCCATTGTATATTCTTGTCTCCTTTGTCAAATATTAATTGAGCATAGTAATTTGGGTTGATTCTCTATTTTGGATTCTCTATTCTATTCCATTGGTCTATATGTCTGTTCTTGTGCCAGTGCCAGGCTGTTTTGAGAACAGTGGCTTTGTAATACAGCTTGAAATCTGGTATTGAAATCCCTCCTACTTTACTCTTCTTTTTCAGGATTGGTGTGGCTATTCTGGGTCTTTTATTGTTTCAAATAAATTTTTGGAGAGTTCTTTCTAGGTCAGTGAAATATGCCGTTGGTATTTTAATGGGGAGTGCATTGCACTTATAAATTGCTTTGGAAAGTATGGACATTTTGATGATGTTGATTCTATCAATCCATGAACATGGTATGTTCTTCCATCTCCTTACATCTTCCTCTATCTCTTTTTTCAGTGTCGTGTAGTTTTCCACCTATAGATCCTTTACTTCCTTAGTTAAGTTTATTCCTAGGTATCTTAATTTTTTTGGTGTGATGGTAAATGGGATTGCTTTTTAAATCTCTGTTTCTGTAAGTTCACTATTGGTGTATAGAAATGCCATAGATTTCTTGGCGTTAATTTTGTATCCTGCTACATTGCCAAATTCATTTATTAAGTCAATTAGTTTTTTAATTTTTTTTTTATGTATAATATCATGTCATCTGCAAATAAGGATAACTTTACTTCTTCTTTTCCAATTTGGATGCCTTTTATTTCCTCTTTTTGTCTAATTACAATGGCTAGTACCTCCAGTACTATGTCAAACAGGAGTGGTGAGAGTGGGCATCCCTGTCTTGTTCCTGTTCTTAGAGGGAATGGTTTTAGTTCTTGCCCATTGAGTATGATGTTGGCTGTGGGTTTATCATATATAGCTTTTATTATATTGAGGTATGATCCTTGTACTCCCACCTTGTTGAGAGTTTTTATCAGGAAAGGGTGTTGGATTTTACCAAATGCTTTTTCTGCATCAATTGATATGATTATATGATTTTTATCTTTCAATTTGTTTATGTGATGTATCACATTTATTGATTTGTGGATATTGTACCACACTTGCATTCCTGGAATAAATCCTACTTGGTCATAGTGATGTTCTGCTGGAACCGATTTGCTAGAATTTTGTTGAGGATTTTGGCATCTATGTTCATGAGGGATATTGGCTTGTAATTCTCTTTCATTGTGTTGTATTTATCTGGTTTTGATATTAGGATGATGCTGGTTTCATAGGAGAAACTTGGAAGTCTTCCTTCCTCTTGAATTTTTTGAACTAGTCTGAGGAGGATAGGTTTTAGTTCTTCCTTGAATGTTTGGTAAAACTCTCCTGTGAAGCTATCTGGCCCTGGGCTTTTGTTTGCTGGAAGCTTTTTGATGACTGTTTCAATTTCTTCCTGAGCCACTGGTCTATTGAGATTTTTAGATTCTTCCTGATTGAGTTTTGGAAGGTTGTATTTTTCTAGGAATATGTCCATTTTCTCCAGGTTGTCCAGTTTGTTGGAATAGAGTTGTTTGTAGTATTTTGTAACAATCCTTTGTATTTTGGCGGGGTCTGTTGTTATTTCACCTCTTTCATTTCTGATTTCATTTTTTTGAGTCCTCTCTGTTTCTTGGTTAGCCTGGCTAGAGGTTCATCTATCTTGTTTATCCTTTCAAAGAACCAGCTCTTGGTTTTGTTGATCTTATGTATTGTTTCTTTGGTCTCTATGTCGTTTATCTCTGCTCTGATTTTTATTTCCTTCCTTCTGCTTACACTGGGCTTTTCTTATTGCTCTTTTTCTAACTTTTTGAGTTGTAGAGTTAGATAATTTGTTACCACATTTTCTTGTGTGTGTGTGTGTGTGTGTGTGTGTGTGTGTGTGTGTGTGTGTTTTCAATAGGCTTGTAGGGATATGAACTTCCCTCTTAAAACTGCTTTTGCTGTGTCCCATAGATTTTGGATTATTGTGTTTTCATTGTCATTTGTTTCCAGGATGTTTTTAATTTCTTCCTTGATTTCTCTGGTAACCCAGTCCTTGTTTAATAGCATGCTGTTTAGTCGAGATGTGTTTGATTTCTTTGGATTATTTTTATTGTAGTTAATTTCCAGTTTTATGCTACTATGATCTGAAAAGATGCTTGATATGATTTCTACCTTCTTGAATTTTAAGAGACTTTGCCTATGTCCCAATATGTGGTCTATAATCTATAGATTCAGGGCAATCCCCATTAAAAAACCAATCACATATTTCACAGATCTAGAACAAACTCTCCAAATATTTATATGGAATAACAGAAGACCCATAATAGCCACAGCAATCCTGAGAAAATAAGAACAAAATTTGTCAGCAGGAGGAGATACTCTTGGCAGAAAAAAAAAGAAAAGTTAGGAGGTTTCGATGTCCTAATATGTAATTAACCTGAAGAACCAGAGGAGTTAAAAAAAAAAATCCAAGAAAAACACATAATCCTTATATCCGGACTGATTGCCAGCCATATACACTATACTGCCAAAGCAGTCATTAAAAAAATTGAACTTTCTTACACCTTTCACCAAACAGCTGTTTCCCTTAAAATACCTCCTCAGCCCTCACCTTAGGTTCTGCCTTCATAGTTCACCCAGATTAGCTTCTGATTGGCCAGTTTCTATGCCAGTCAGCGTCAAAAGGTCTGCCTCCTAGGCAGCCATTGGCTTCTTGCATTTCACCCAGATTAGGTTGTGATTGGTCACTTTCGATGTCAGTCAGCATCTCTGGGCCTATCTCTGGATATGATTAAAGGGGCAGGGCTGATTAGCAGCCCCCTTGAGGCCTGGAGAGAACTGGAGGCCAGCTGCTTGCTGGCGAAGCCAGGAAAGAGAGAGGCAACAACTGATCAATAGCTTCCACAAAGGCTGTGGATCAGACCCTGCCTCTCTCTCTGCAGCCCTCTCAGCAGTCAGTGCTGACTTCAGGTGTTAGGTCGAGCCTTCAGTCCTTATAGACCCTGACTTTTTATTATATACAGATAATATATAAATGTTACTTGAGGACCTGCTGTACCTGAACTTGACAGTGATGCTGCAGTTACATTTCCTTTTTCTGTTTGGAGAATGAAAAAAAAAAAATGCCAGAGCTCTCATTCCAGAACTACCTGTGAGTTTTATGCCTCACACCTTTGAAATGTTAAAAAAGCAAAGTCCCCTCTGGACTGGTCCTAGGGCAACCTGGTGTTTCAGGAAGCTGTGTGCAGCATAACAAGAAGTGGTCTGGCTGAAACTGGTTTGGCTCAGTGGATAGAGCCTCGGTCTGAGGACTGAAAGGTCCCAGGTTTGATTCCAATCAAGGGCATGTACCTTGGTTGTGGGCACATTCCTGATAGGGGGTGTGCAGGAGGCAGCTGGCGATGTTTCTCTCTCATCAATGTTTCTGGCTTTTTATCCCTCTCCCTTTCTCTCTGTAGAAAATCAAATATATATATATATATATATATATATATATATATATATATATAGTCTGGCCCTAGCTGGTTTGGCTCAGTAGATACAGTGTCTTTGAACCAAAAGGTCCCATGTTCGATTCTAGTCAAGGGCATGTGCCGAGTTGCAGGCTCCACTCCCAGTAGGGGACTTGCAGGAGGCACCGATCCATGATTCTCTCTCATCATGGATGTTTCTATTTCTCTCTCCCTCTCCCTTTCTCTCTGAAATCAATATATATATATATATATATATATATATATATATATATATATTTTAAAACAGTCTGACTATTGCACAGAACATCAGAAACATTGTTTAGGGCAACATCACAGAGGTAGCCGGCTTTCTGCACAATAGCAATGCCTTTTGTGATGCCCTGGCTCTCCCTTCCTTTTCACAAATACCCAGGGCCTTTGTCTCCTTATCTGGGCTACAACCTTAGCTATTGCTTCCTGGAGGCTATTTTTTTTTTTATATATATCAGAAATGCTGTTACTTCTCACCTTGAAAAGCCTTTTATTTTTAGCTCAATTACAAATTTCTCAGAGCTCATTTGTTGGCTTGATTTTGCATTTGAAGTTTGAAATGTAAGCAGGGCATTTGAGGGTAACCATTTGAGGTACACTCATCTCACCCAGATTCCTCACTCAGAGCACATAGATGTATTTGGATAATAGTATGGGATGCAAATGCCAAACCCATTTTGGGGTTTGTGATACACAAAACAATGTAATAGAAAAAGAAAAGAGCCCTAGCCAGTTTGGCTCAGTGGATAGAGCATCGGCTTGCAGACTGAAGGGTTCAGGAGCCCGACTGTGGTTCAAGGGCATATGCCCAGGTGGTGGGCTCTGTCCCCAATAGGGTGGTGTCCAGGCAGCAGCCAATCAGTGATTCTCTCTGATTGATTTTTCTATCTCTCCCTCAGAAAATTTTTAAAAAGAAAATTTATTTTAGTGTAGTGAGGTTTCATATTTTTCAACCAACACATTTAAAAAAAAAACCTAAAGAGCCGAAACCAGTTTGGCTCAGTGAATAGAGCGTCAACTTGTGTACTGAAAGGTCCCAGGTTCGATTCTGGCCAAGGGCATGTACCTTGGTTGCAGGCACATCCCCAGTAGGGGGTGTGCAAGAGGCAGCTGATTGATGATTCTCTCTCATCGATGTTTCCGACTCTCTTCCTCTCTGTAAAAAATCAATAAAATACATTCAAAAACAAACAAACAACTAAAGGAGTATATAAAAAAACCTAGTAGCCAGGTGCATGAAATCCACCCTGGTCTGCACCCTCTCCAATCTGGGACCCCTCGGGGGATATCCAACTGCTGGTTTAGGCCCGATCCTAGGGATTGGCAGTCAGACATCCCCCTCAAAATCTGGGACTGCTGGCTCCTAACCACTCACCTGCCTGATCGCCTCTAACCACTCTGCCTGTTGGCCTGCTCACCCCCACCAGCCTGCTCACCCTACAACTGACCCCTTGCCAGCCTGCTTACCCCCAACTGCCCTTCCCTCCTGTCCTAATCACCCCTATCTGCCTCTGCCCTGCCACCATGTTTTTGTCTGGAAGGACGTCTGGAAGGTCTCCCAGTCTAATTAGCATATTACCCTTCTTTTATTAGTATAGATAGGAGCTTGTTGCACAGGTGGGGGTCAACCCTAAATGGGGTCCCAGATCAGGGTGAGGTCCCCTAAGGGGGACAGGGCTGGCCTGGACAAGAAGCCTGGGGTGATTTTCAGGTCAACCATACCCCCATCAGGGTGGGGATCTCCACAGGTGTGTGTGTGTGTGTGTGTGTGTGTGTGTGTGTGTGTGTGTGTGGCCAGCATGAGGCTAAGGGTCGTTTTCAGGCTGGCTACACATCCTTTGGGGTCGGGGGATATTCCCATTGGAGGACATGGCCAGCCTGGGCAAGGGGTTGAGGGCCATTTGGGGGTGGTTTGCAGGCCAGCTAAGCCCTTGGCTTTGTCTGGAAGGTCTCCAGAAGGTCTCCTGGTCCAATTAGCATATTACTCTTTTATTAATGTAGATAGTAACAGATGCTTTTGATGAGGTTATGGATGACCCTCACACCATCTTGTATTGCAGCTGCACTTGGAAATATTGAAGCACAAACAAAAATGAAGAAAATATTCAGTACCATGTCTCATTTTCAACAACAATATATGCCAGTCCCACTTTGACTACAGCTTCACCTCGATTTCACCCACCTCTGTCACTGGAAACTAGAGGCCTGGTGCATGAGTTCACGCACCAGCGGGTCCCTCAGCCTGGCCGGTGGGATCGGGCTGAAACCGGCTCTCTGAAATCCCCCAAGGGGTCCCAGATTGCAAAAGGGAGCAGGCCAGGCTGAGAGACCCCACCAGGACCTAATCACGGCTGGGGAGGGGCCGCGGAGAGCTCCAGGGCCAGTCTTGTTCAAACCCAATCAGTCAAACCCCAGCAGCAAGCGAACCTACTGGTTGGAGTGTCTGCCTCCTGGTGATCATAACGAGCCTTAGCATATCATTAGCATATTACACTTTGATTGGTTAAACAGATGACCACACAACTGGACATTTAGCATATTAGGCTTTTTTATATAGGATAATTTAGGGAGCTTTCAAAGTTTCTCTTGTAAATGTTTTCATGAAAAGGATGACCTCTGGTGAGGTAAATATTGTTAGTAAATAGTAAATAGTAAAATATTTGCATATTTAATTACATTTGACCTTATCCCAAAAAGTACTTCAAGCTGTTTACGATGTAAAGTGAAATAAGGTAACAGGAGTTTAATATGCATAAAGGAACAGAGAAATAGGGAGGGTCAAAAATGACCAGTAATAAAAGTGAGTGTATCACATGATAACATTATAAGGTCAGTAAATGTGGCTACAGTTTGGTTTTTAAAGACTGACATTTGACCCTTGTTAATTTTATAGTTCATAGTTTTTATGAGATGGTTAAGGGACTTAGTAGTATTCTTATTAGTAAAAGGAACTTCTGTCTGGATTCTTGGTAAATGGAAACTACCGCAAAAATTTATCTTTCATATCAATAAGGGATGATGAACACCTGCACTTCATCTAACATAAGAATAGAATACATGCTCTAACTAGTTTGATTCAGTGGATAGAGCCTCGGCCTGAGGACTGAAAGGTCCCAGGTTTGATTCTGGTCAAGGGCATGTACCTTGGTTGCGGGCACATTCTCTCTCATCGATGTTTCTAATTCTCTCTCTCCCTTCCTCTCTGCAAAAAATCAATAAAATATATATTTTAAAAAAAAGATTCCACATTAACTTGGCTTGTTGAGGTGTCTTCGGTTCAGCTCGCTGATTCATAATATAACACATTAATTCTTTCTTTTTTATGCAGAAAAGAGCCCTAACCTTTACCGCACCGAAAGGGAACACCTTTGTGTTCATAAATACAGCAAATAACCTATCGGGACAAAATCTACTTAAAACTCCCAAATTGGTGTTTCTGTTCCCAAACTCATGACCCAATACTGCAGCAGAAGCCCAGCCTGGGGGCGGGGCTCCGCGGGGCGGGGCTCCGCGGGGCGGGGCTCCGCGGGGCGGGGCTCCGCGGGGCGGGGCTCCGCGGGGCGGGGCTCCGCGGGGCGGGGCTCCGCGGGGCGGGGCTCCGCGGGGCGGGGCTCCGCGGGGCGGGGCTCCGCGGGGCGGGGCTCCGCGGGGCGGGGCTCCGCGGGGCGGGGCTCCGCGGGGCGGGGCTCCGCGGGGCGGGGCTCCGCGGGGCGGGGCTCCGCGGGGCGGGGCTCCGCGGGGCGGGGCTCCGCGGGGCGGGGCTCCGCGGGGCGGGGCTCCGCGGGGCGGGGCTCCGCGGGGCGGGGCTCCGCGGGGCGGGGCTCCGCGGGGCGGGGCTCCGCGGGGCGGGGCTCCGCGGGGCGGGGCTCCGCGGGGCGGGGCTCCGCGGGGCGGGGCTCCGCGGGGCGGGGCTCCGCGGGGCGGGGCTCCGCGGGGCGGGGCTCCGCGGGGCGGGGCTCCGCGGGGCGGGGCTCCGCGGGGCGGGGCTCCGCGGGGCGGGGCTCCGCGGGGCGGGGCTCCGCGGGGCGGGGCTCCGCGGGGCGGGGCTCCGCGGGGCGGGGCTCCGCGGGGCGGGGCTCCGCGGGGCGGGGCTCCGCGGGGCGGGGCTCCGCGGGGCGGGGCTCCGCGGGGCGGGGCTCCGCGGGGCGGGGCTCCGCGGGGCGGGGCTCCGCGGGGCGGGGCTCCGCGGGGCGGGGCTCCGCGGGGCGGGGCTCCGCGGGGCGCCCGCGCCCAGAGAAGCCGTGGTTGTCCCGGGTCCGTGCTCTGGCCACTTTCCGAGCCCGAGAAACTTCTCTGGAGCCGCGAAGCAGTTCTGGACACAAAAGAAACGTAAACAAAGGAGAAAACCGGGCCATAGAGTAGGGGTCACGTGTTTCACTGTTGCTCCTCACTGTGTTCAGATGAAGAACCCCGGGAGGCTCAGCGCGCCCTGGCTTCCCTCCCTCCCGCCGGGCACGGGCGGTCACCCCTCTCGCGGGGGCAGTCGTAAGGCCCTGAAGACGCTCGCGCTCACTTCTATGCCGCCTTCTGCTCCACCAGCCCTCCCCTCCCGGCGGCAGGCGGCCTCCTGACTGTCGGCGCCGCCCTCCCGCTCCGGGGCGCAAGCGCCGGTGCGAGGCCGGGACGTCAGTCTCGCGTTTACTTCAGTAAGAACGTTGCCTCCCGTTGCCGGTGTCAGGATGGCCGAGTGGTCTAAGGCGCCAGACTCAAGCTCTGCTTCCCTGTTGGGGGTTCTGGTCTCCGAATGGAGGCGTGGGTTCGAATCCCACTTCTGACACGTGTGTTTTTTTCACCCCCTTATTTCCCGGAAATATCTGAGCTTAATGCACGAGTAACCTACCAACGCTTAATGTTAAAAAGTGCTTTTAGACCTTTGCTCAGGAACTGTTAACACGGAGGCCACTCACCGCGCACCCACCGCGTATTACCGGAAGCCGCGAGGCGGGGCAGAGGATTAAGGAAGAACAGAGGGTCCTGGCGAGGGACTTCTCCGAGGCAGCGCGGCGTCGGCTGGACACCGCAGCGCGGGCCGAGGCTGGGCTGTCCCAGGCGCCCTGACCCCCTCCCCCAGTTTACCGCCAGCCGCACCCCCTCTGTCCCTGGCAAAGCCATCGCGAGAGGAGCCCCACTTTCAGAAGACGTGAAGCTAGTTCTCAAACATTTCTTTGTGATTTATGCGCATTCACATTCGATTGGCGTCTGAAATTATTGCTTTGTCTCCGCAGTCAAAATTCAGTACCATTTTAACTTCTGTATAAAATTGGAAAGCTATCCCTCCTCCAAATGTAACCACCATCCATATATTAGTGTATATCTTACTGTTTTATTTTCTTTGCATTTGCATGTATTAAACAATATTTGTTTTTTTACAGAATTGCAGTCATACCAAACGTATGGTTCTCTGACAAAAGTTTTCACTTGATGTATCCTAACTTTTTCCATGGGAGCACGTTCTTTTTCCTTATGATGGAGGCAGTGGCAAGGGCACCTGGCGTCTGACGAGGGGAGTCAGACCAAACCTGGATTCAGCAACCTCAGTGCTTGGGTTCTGGCTAGGAAAGAATTCTGAGCCCAAACCCAAATGTCAGAGAACATTTATTTGGTAAATCCCAGAGGTAGAAAAATAATTCCTAGAAGAAATGGGCTTAGGAAACCAGGAAGGACCTTGAGCCTGCGCGGGAAGAAGCTAATGGTAACCGCGAAGGTGTCGGGGGAGGGAAGGCAAAGGCTCCGAGTGCCCCCTGCAGGAGAGCCCGCTGGGTCCTCCATCCTAAGGGCTCTCGGGGGAGATTTAGGGGTGGTCCCAGGGCAAGATCTCCATAGAATACTTAGCAGTTTTCAGAGTTGTGGTCGCCACTGACTGGCCAGCACCAGGGCCAATGAGCTGGTCCTGAGTCCGTGGCTAGCTTTGTTGCTCTCCTGGAGCTGAACTACAACCACAGCCTAGATGTCATCTCTAGGGAGGAAAGGTGATAGGCTGTGCGGTAAGCTTCGACCCTCTCTTTGTCCATTGCTAGGCACCGGGGGCTTCTGTACCTGCCCATCATTCTTGCTCTGCTCATGTCTGTCTGCCTCCTCCACCTCGGCTCTGGATTCTTTCAGAGAAAGGGGATGCAGCTCTTTTCTATAGCTGCTTCCTGCCGAAGAAGGGCTGTGAGACAGTGAGACTGTTGGAACATGCTTCCAGAGAGGCCGTGGACTGTGCCCAGAGGAGTTGTCAGTGCTGACACCAGGCCAGGCCTTGAGATACCGTCTCAGGGCCCTTCCCAGCACGTAGGCCTTCTTTCAAGGGCAGAGCAGGACTGACTCGGTTTTGTACTGTGTCTTCCATCTTGTACAAAATGTATCAATCACCCAACCCACCCTTAAATCAGCCAATAGAAATACAGAGGGAAGTAACCCAGTGTAACCAGACCCTGGCCCTCACCCCACCAATCAGAACCAGCCAACTCAGTGGTCTGAGCATCACCCCCCACCCAACCCTAAGCTCTCTAAAAAGACCACACTTTCAGAGCTCGGGCTCTGCCTCCTGCCGCTGCCGCGGGAGAGGCAGGGAGGCCAGGCTCGAGTTTGCTTTTGCATCGGACTCGGCTCCCTGGTGGTCCTTGGGGATCTTGAAATCTGGACATAACAGGACGAAGCTTTCCTTCGTATCCAAGAGATCTCTGCTCTCTGTCAGAGAGGTGATAAGGCCTGAGCACAGAAGGAGTCGGTGATGGTGTCAGAGCTCATATTCCCTGAGTGTGAGTAAGCACATTCATTAGTCAGGTTACATTCTATAACCTGACAGAGACAAACTGTGTTATAATGTTTAGAATTACTGGGGCAAAAGCTAGAACAAGAATTATGACAAATGGTCCAGTCGGAGGGTCTGAAAAAATGTTAGTTCTCACTAATTCCAATCAAAGGATGGGAGAAAAAAGAAACATTAGTTTGGAGGGTTGTAGTAAAATATTTAAGAAAATTAGAAAAAATCAGGATCCAGTTCAATCCATAGGTGAAAGATAAAAGCTTGAAGACAACTACTTGAATGAGAGACTAATATTAACAACTATGTATTATAGGCTGTTGAAATACACCCACCCCTTTAAATCACCCTCATTTTTACTAAGGAGCTTAATCAAGAACACTTTGTTTACTGTAGTAAGTCCAGTTTCAATGCGGCCTGATTGTTTGCATGAACAAATAAAGACAGTAGTTGATTAGTTAGGCTCTTGACAATATTCTTTGTTGGAATCTCACGATTGAGCCTGAATCAGCCCGGGACAGAAGCTGAGCCCGCTGCGGTTCCCGGGAGGCCTGCAGGCTGGCATTCCTCACTGGAGGCTTCTCCCTGGCCACCTTCAGGAGAGCACCTTCATTCCTCTCTGGAGAGACTGCCGTGAGCCACATGACCAAGCAAGGCACAGGCTTCCTGCAAGGGCTCTTATTGGCTTCAGAGTTAGTCTTCATTTTTTAAGGCTTCTGGAGACATCCATAATCGAGACAGGCCTCTCTCAGACATGACAGAGGCCAAAGTCCTGGTTAATAAAACCACAATTGGAAATTGGTCTTATTGAATTAATGCAAAGAAACGCATTGCCACGACCGATTCATTAAGAGTTGCCAAGCTCTAGCTGGTTTGGCTTTGTGGATAGATCATTGGGCTGTGGACTGAGGGTGCCAGGTTCGATTCCCTGTCAGGGCACATGCCTGGGTTCAATCCCCAGTGGGGGTCATGCAGGAGGCAGCCAATCAATGATTCTCTCTTGTTATTGATGTTTCTATCTCTGTTTCCCTCTCCCTTCCTTTCTGAAATCAATAAAAATACATTTTTAAAAAAGAATTGCCAAGTTCTGGAGGGAGAAAAACTTCACCAAATTTCTTGAAGAATAAACAAGACTCCTTATATCAGAAAAGCAAGAGGAAAAAAAATCATTGTCCTTTTAACAAAGTAGAAAAGAATTCTAACTTTGTAATAGTTTACTCTTGATCTTTAAAGTTATTTACTTAAATTCATTATTCAGAAGAGCACATTCTGGATTCTGGGCCTTTAAAAAATTATTACTGATATTAGGGTTCAAATCTGCAACGTGGGCATATGACCTAACTAGGAATCAAACCAGTAACCTCTTGGTTCATGGGCTGATACTCAATCACTGAGCAACTCTGGCCAGGCTGGGCCTTGGTTTTGAGAGATTTTATTTACTTTTAAAATAGATTTTTATTGATTTCAGAGAGGAAGGCAGAGGGAGAGAGATACAGAAACATCAGTGATGAAAGAGAATCATTGACTGGTTGCCTCCTGCAAGCTGAGGTGCCAACCCACAACCCAGGCATGTGGCCTCATCAGGAGTTGAACTGTGACCCTCCTGGTTAATAGATTCATTGCTCAACGCCTGAGCCACGCCTGTCGGGCTGTTTTGAGGAATTTTAAAGGCTGGGCGTTTGGGGAGGTCTTAGGGAAGGATTTCAATAGACTATTCATCAGCTTTATGCTGAGGGACCAAAATGAGGTTTATTCTCTCTAAAAAAATTAATTATTGTTGAGAATATTACATACTAGTATAATTCTGCTACATACTAGTATAATTCCCCCTAGTATAATTACATACTAGTATAATTACATACTAGTATAATTCCCCCATTAAGTCCTTCTAGCCCCACCCCACCCCAGGCCTTCCCTACCCTATTGTCTGTGTCCACGGTGATGCTTATATGAGTACAAGGTCTTTGGTTGATCTCTTCCCACCCCCACCCTCTCCCGCCTTCCCTCTGAGATTCCAGTCTGGTCTGTGCTTCCAGGTCTCTGGACCTATGTTGTTGACCAGTTTGTTTGGGCAACATCACAGCTCCACAGTTAGCTTCTTCCAGCTGCCAGACAGCCTGCCCCTCTGATGACCCAGCGGTTTCCGGGACCGCGTCTTCCGCCGGAGAATGAGCTCCATGGACCAGAAGATTTGAGCAGAAGCGTGGAAATCTATCCAAGCAGAGCCAGGTTTCCCTCTGCGGCGGCCTGTCCTGGGCTGCCGTGTGCGCCCAGCCTGTGGCCGCCCATGGTCCCGCGTCTTTCCCGGCTCCTCCCGGAACGTCCTGTCTGCAGGCACCAGTTCGCCCTGCTCCCAGGCCTCCCAGGAACACCGATCTGTGCCAGGCTGCTCCCTGCCTGGCCTCACTGCCCGGCCGCGTGCGGAGCCAACTCCCCGCACCTCCTCCTGTTCGGGGCAGAGGTAGAACATTGGGGGCCAGCTGTAGTTATAAGAAATATTAATTCTGCTCTGTTATCCGTGGTGCCTTGTGCTGGTTAAAGAAAGCACACTCTCCCCTGGCTGGGAGTGTAGCCCAGGGGCCTGGCAGTCACCGAGGGAGGGACGCGGCCCACTAGCACTCAAGAGCTGCCTCTTCACATGGGAAGGTGAACAGCCTTACTCCGCCAGCAGGGTGTGCAGGAGGCAGCTGACCAATGATTCTCTCTCACCATTCTCTCTCCCCGTCTCCCTTTCTCTCTGAAATCAATAAAAATATATTTTAAAAATATCTCCAACTCCCCAGCCTTGGGTGCTGGTGCCATTTTTGGAATCAGTCCATCTGGTATCCAGATAACCTAACAAATTCATTATTCATTCCTCCTTCAGTGGCCCTAACATTTGGTGCCAAAACCCAGGAGGTCCATGTGGAAGGGGAGCCATCACCCCAGGCTTTGGGCACCCTGAGTTTGCTGCTCGGAGAGCAGCAGGCAGCAGCAGCTCGACCTGGACTTACCTTCCAATCTGCTCGGGTGATTTGATTGCTGGCCTCCATTCGGCCTCCCTCTTATTGGTCCTCCTGAGCCAGCCAAGGAGGCCGCTGGATCAGCGACCTCTCCTTCTGCATTGCTGACCTGCACTCAACACCAGCACCACACAGTAGGATCATCCTTCTGGATTTCTCATGTGCCATTTTCCATCTCACCCGGCCCCACATTCGTGCTCATCTTGGCGAAATTCAACATGTGGATTAGACTGTCTTTCTCCCCCGAGAGCCTGAGGGAAGGCTGGGACGCCCTCCCTCAGTCCAGCTTGTTGCTCACCTTCCTAATTTCCACCACGAGGATTCTGTGGGATCCCTTTCACGTCCTGCGTGGCTCAGGGACCTGGTTCAGGGTTTAGGTTATGGAGAAGGGCCGCACACAAATGAAAAGAGACTAGAGGAAATTTAATTTGGCCATATGGGGGGCCAGACGGTAGTCCAACTCTAGTGGGAGAACTACCCTCTGCTCTGGCCCTGCTTTTGAGGCTTTGGGGAAAACACCCATAGGCTTAGGCAGGAAATAACAGGAATTTACATGGACAGACAAGTGGAGGCTGCCTCAGCTAACAATGTCTCAACTAAAGGGTGAGTGGTAGAGCAATTAATGTTGTTGACAGCCTGCCTGGCTTCCTGTCCACATCTCTCTAGTAGTGAAACAGTAATTGGTTTCTGGCAGAATTTTTTTTTGTCCTCCCCCTCAAAAAACACTGCTCTGGGATCTCTTCTTGATGTTCTAGAAATTTCAGTCTGCTCCAGAAAGGAACTTACAAAGATTCAGGGCCAAGTTCAAACAGGAAACTCTCAGGGGCAGCATGTGTCCATTCAGGGACACCATGCAAGCCAAGATGTAGCCATCTGGCAGTGATGCTCTGGGTATTTGTGCTCTAGATATTGGGGATTTATGAATTATTGTCAATGCTTAGTACACACTTCTGATAAGCCATGTGCGATATTTAAAATCTTACATATTATTTGTTCTTTATATGCTGAAATTATATATTGAATCTAAATATATAGACTTTATATTATTCTGTCATTTTACAGTATTTATCTAGTGATTTACAGTATTCTCTGTTATTTACAGTATTCATTTATCAAAAAATTATTGTGTGGGAATGTTTTATTCTATAGAAAAACTAAGTTTTTTTTTTATCAATTAAATTATGATCAAATCTATAACCAGGCCACTTTAAGTTTTGTCATTCATAGAGTTGTTGTTTTATTTTGATGCTTTTGCAGGTGTGTTATATTTTAAGAAAAATCCATGAAAAGGGCTCTGTCTTATTCTAAATTGCAAGCTTCTAAACAGGTCAGATCTTTCCAGTGTGAGCTGCGGCTCCGCTGGTCGGGCTGGAAGGGAGAGGCTCGGAGCTCCGGAGAAGGCCCGCGGGTGACTCCCGCGAGGGGCGCCCTCTCCCCCAGACCCGCAGCCCAGCCCCGCTCCGTCCCTCCTCTCCCCGCGCCGCTTCGGGAGCCGAGGCCCTGCTTTTGTACCCGCGTCACCTGCGTGAGGTCCCGCAGCCCTGCGGGCAGCGGGGAGAGAAGGGAGAGGCACGAGGGAAAATTCGCCTCGGCCCTCGAGGGCGGCGCGGAGCGCCCGCAGGACCCCTGTGGGGGCCGCAGGGCCGGGAGCAGGACGTCCTGCGGGTTCGGGTGGCGGAGAGCGGACTCCGCGCGCACTAGGGCTCGGTCCTGGTCTTAGACGGCTGCTTCAGGCTTGAATATATTCCTGAGAGCGACCAGCCTCACCGCCAGGGGGTGTAGCTCAGTGGTAGAGCGCGTGCTTAGCATGCACGAGGCCCCGGGTTCAATCCCCGGCACCTCCAGGTTAGCGGTTGCCTTCCTTTAAGAATAAGGCACAGTTTTTTGTGCTCGCTTCGGCAGCACATATACTAAAATGGGAAGAATAAGGCACAGTTTTTATTGCTCAAAAAAGAAACCCTCGGGCTTGGCCACACCCTATGTGTCTGAAGAAGGAAAGCAAAAGCCAATGAAGAATGGGCTTGAGATTCCGAAACACAAGCTCATCACCAAACTGACTATTGGGCCCATTTTCCATTATTTTAAAAAACCGGGAAAGAAAAGATAAGGATGGGAAGATTTAACAAAATAAAAACTTTTCAAAATCCAGATTTTAAAATTAGTTCTACTTTTGAAAAACGCATTATTTCCTGAGTCCGCCTCAATTAACTCTTGTTTTTACAGGCATACAGTACAGAGGATGTATCATAGAACTGTACACTTAAAACCTCCATAATCTTATTAACCAATGTCAGGCCAATAAATTCAATAACAAAGCCCTTAGATTCTCAGTGTGACTCAGTTGCTTGTTGTTTTCGAGCCCGGTTGATCGTGATCACAGTAAGCTGATCAAGAAGAAAAGCTGAACCTTCCAAATTGGGAAACAGAAATTTACTTTCATTAATGAATGTGCAAAAGCCACATTTCAACCGAAATTGAGAAGAATGTTCGGCTGAAAATCTCTAAGATTAATTTCTGGTGTTATTTTGACTAGAGAATTGGTTTAACTATACGACGTAAACAGAAATAATTTTACCCAGGACAGATGCACCATCTGTCAGAGTGGAATTTCCGACACCGCTGGTTAGTGTGGCCCTGGGACCCAGGTCGCACAGGAGATTTTGTGAGCAATGCAGAATGTCAGCTCCACTCCAGACCTATTAAACTAGAGCCAGCATTTCGGCAGGATCTCAAAGTGATTTCTCTACATATTAATGTTTGAGAAACATTGGTCTGAATGTTGTGAACTGAATCAGAAGCTATATGTATAATACAGTTATAAAAATATCACTGCATTTTAATTTTATTCCAATTTCTTATTCCAATGTAGAAAAAATTAGCAAAAATCTATTTCTATTTTTGAACCATGAGTGTGTTCTAATAATTGATTCTGTTCTCTCTGCAATGGTAATATGACATTTATTAATATTTTTGTATCAATGTACATAATTGAATTTGATATAATTTTTTTTTTTAAATAAAACACTTGCAACATTTGCAATCAAGATTGGGCTAACTGCCAATATGGATTGGGAAGTTAGCATCTTTGTTTCTGCTTGCCAGCATTTTTTAAAAAGTATGTTTTATTGATTTTTTTACAGAGAGGAAGGAAGAGGGATAGAGTATCAGAAACATTGATCAGCAGCCTCCTGTATACCTTCTACTGGAGATGTCGAACCTGGGACCTTTCAGTCCACAGGTGGATGCTCTATCTACTGAGCCAAACTAGTTAGGGTTTGACAGCATTTTAATCAGAATAAGATCTTGTAATCATTTCAAAACTCAGAGTTGCCAATTCGTCACCAAATTCTCAGCAACTTTTGTGCTGACCCTCCCTTTGTGTACTAAGCTGTGTGATAGATTTTGAAAGTTCAAAGCAATTTCCTGCTGCAAAGTGTAGGCTGAAGAATTTCCATCAACAAAACAATAAGAAAGCCCACTGCATGGAGAACATATTTGCTAATGATATTTCTGATAAGGGTTTAGTCTTCAAAATTTATAGGGAACTCATGCAACTTAACAAAAGGAAGATAAACAATCCAATAAAAAAATAGGCGACGGACCAAAATAGACAATTCTCCAAAGCAGACATACAGAAGGCCGAGAGACACATGAAAAAGATGCTCAATGTCACTAATCATCTGAGAGATTCAAATCAAAACAACAATGAGATACCATCTCACACCTGTCAGAATGGCTGGCTATCACCAACAAATCAACAAACGCCAATGCTGGTGATGATGTGGAGAAAAAGGAACCCTCCTGCACTGCTGGTGGGAATGCAGACTGGTGCAGCCACTGTGGAGAACAGTATGGAGTTTCCTCCGAAAGTTAAAAATGGAACTCCCATTTTACCTAGTAATCCCACTTCTAGGACTATATCCCATGAAACCAGAAATACCAATCAGAAAGGATACCAGTATATACAGCCCTATGTTCATAGCAGCACAATTTACAATAGCTAATTTAAAAATAGCCTAAGTTCCCATTAGCAGATGAGTGGATTAAAAAACGGGGGTAGCCCTAATTGGTTTGGCTCAGTGGACTGAAGTTTCCCAAGTTTGATTCCAGTCAAGGGCATCTACCTTGTTTGGGGCAAATTCCCCAGTAGTGGGTGTGCAAGAGGTTTGATGTTTCTCTCTCAAAAAGTCAATTGATTGATGTTTCTCTCTCATCAATGTTTTTAACATTCTATTCATCTTCTTTCCTCTCTGTAAAAAGTCAATAAAATATATATTAAAAAAATAAAATTAAAATTAAAAACTGAGGTATATCTACACAATAGAATACTATGCTGCTATAAAAAAGAAGAAACTTTTATAATTTACAACAGCATGGATAGACTTGGAGAGCATTATGCTAAGTGAAATAAGCCAGTCAGAGAAAAATAAATGTCACATGATCTCACTCATATGGGGGATAAATGATCAACATAATTTGATACACAAGAATAGATACAAATGGTAGGGGAGGGGGCAGTTAGAGAGCAACCAAGGACTTGTATGCATGCATATTAGCCTAACCAATGGAGACAGACACTGGGGCAGTGGAGGCTTGCCTGGGGTGGGAATGACTGGGGGTTTGGGAGCAATTGGGGAAAAATAAGACATATGCAAAACTATAGACAATAAAAATAAAAAGTATGTCTTTTGAAACTTAATTTCTCACTTAAAAATTGCCAGAGAAACCAAGATGGCGGCATGTAAACCATTCTGATTCCAACTCCGCAGATCCTTAAGGGACACACTTAGGGGGCAGACTCAGTGAGCACCAAAGCCTCACTGAAGCAAGTCTTGCTTCATAAGGGTGTTTCCAGCACAGAAGTTCTCCCATCATAGACACAACTGATCCTCACAGCCAATTGGCCTGGAGGTCAATTCCTCCCAGTGATACCAACAACAATCAAGGATTAATTACAAGACTCTTTCATTTCTGATTTTGTTTATTTGGGTCCTCTCTCTTTGCTTCTTGATGAGCCTGGCTAGAGGTTCATTAATCTTGTTTATCCTTTCAAAGAATGAGCTCTTGTGATTTTATTGATCTTTGGAATTTTTTTATTTCATTTTATTTTTTTTGTCTCTACATTGTTTATCTCCACTCTGATCTTTATTATTTCCTTCCTTCTGTTTACTGGGCTTTTCTTGTTACTCTCTTTATAACTCTTTGAGTTGTAGGGTTAGGTAATTTATTACCATTGTTTCTTTTCTTTCTTTTTTTTTTTCCTCCCCACAGTTGGCTTGTAGAGCTATAAACTTCCCTCTCCTGACTGCGTTCACTGTGATTGTTGCATTTTCATTTTCATTTGTTGCCATGATTCTTTTTATTTCTTCTTTTATCTCTTTAGTAACCCAGTCATTATTTAATAGCATGTTATTTAGCATCCAAGCATTTGATTTTTTGTTGTTTTTATTGTAGTTGATTTCTAGTTTTATGCTATTGTGATCTGAGAAGATGCTTGATTTGATTTATATCTTCTTGAATTTGAAGAGACTTTGCCTGTGTCCCAATATGAACCATTTGCACTTGAGAAGAATGCATATTCTGTAGCTTTGGGGTGAGTATTCTGAACATGTCAATTAATTCCATCTGATTTATGATTGATGTGTCTTTGCTGATTTTTTGTTTAGATGACTTGTCCAGTCATATTAGTGGTGTTTTAAAGTCCCTGCTATGACTGTATTGCTGTCATTCTCTCCCTTTATATACTCCAAAAGTTGTTGTTGTTGTTTTTTTAAATGTATTTGGATGGTCCTGCATTGGGTACATATATGTTTACCAGAGTTATAACTTCTTATTGATTTGCTCCCTTTAGTATTATGAAGTGGCCTTCCTTATCTCTTGTTTTGGCCTTCACTTTGAGGTCTAATTAGTCAGATATAAGTATTGCTACCCCAGCTTTTTTTTTTTTTTTTTTTTTCATTTTTTTTTTTTCATTTCCATTCGCCTGAAAAACCTTTTTCCATCCCTTCACTGTCAGTCTGTGTGAGTCCTTTGTTCTGAGGTGGGTTTACTGTAGACATGTGATATATGGGTCATGTTTTCTTATCCACTCAACTATCTTATGTCTTTTGAGTGGGACATTTAATCTATTTACATTTAAAGTTATTATTGATAGGTACTTGTTTGTCATCATTTTTATTCTTTTTTTTAAGTCAATCTTTATTGTTCATATTAATACAAAGGTTCCTCAATTCTTCCCCCCTCCACCAGGTTCTCACCCCACCCTCCGCCCCCTCCCCATCCCCCATTGTCCTCATCCATAGATGCACAGTTTATGTTCAGTCTCTTCTTCCCTCCCTTTCCCCAATAGTAAATCCCTTTTCAGATAGTAAATCAGTTACTTAGCATTTTCTCATATCAATAATACCTCCACATGCCCAATGATACACTTCACACAAAAGACATTTCCCAATAGGTCCACCAGCCTCATCCAGGCCCCACCCAAGGCACTCACAGATCAACACCACAGCCCTATACTAACTCAACACATCCAGATCTAATCCTTCATCACTTGATTCAGCAGACCCTCAAGTTCCCACGGAAGTTTCCAGCCATGTCTGAGAGGCAGCTGTGCGGCAGGGGCAGGCGAGGAGCGAGCTGTTCTGGGCCTGGCTGCTCAGGGCCTGGCCTCTGTTGCTCTGGTTCGTTCCACAACCAGCTGCTCCGGGTCTGGTCACTGCCGCTCCCGACCTAGTTGCTCTGGACTTGGCTGCTGCTGCTCCGGGCCTGGCCGCTCCCAGCCTGGCAGCCGCTGCTCCGGGCCTGGCCGCACCCGACCCGCCTGCTCCCCCGGGCCTGGCCGCACCAGCCCCGGCTGCTCCCCAGGGCTTGGCCGCTCCCAGCCTAGCAGCCGCTGCTCTGGGCCCGGCCGCTCCGAGCCTGGGCACTGCCAGCCTGGATGCTCTGGGCTTGGCTACTCCTGTTCTGGGTCTGGCTGCTCCCACCCCGGCTGCTCTGGGCCTGGCTTCTCCGGGCCCGGCCACTCCGGGTCTGGTTGTTCCTGGACTGGCCACCCTGGGCTTGGCCGCCTCCGCCTCAGGCCTGGCTGCCACTGCTCCAGGTCTGGCTGCTCCAGTGCTGGCTGTTGATGCTCTGGTTCTGGCTGCTGCTTCTCTGGGGCCTGGCCGTTGCTGCTCCGGACCTGGCTGCCACTGCCTTGTGCCTGGCCACTCTAGGCCTGGCCGCCACTGCTCCAACATTCTCTCCTTTTTTTTTCCTTTAAACGCATTTATGTTGCAATATTGGCTGTTGAGTTGAGTTCTGACTTAGTCTTTGATTTTTCAAGAACTTCTTTAAGTAATTTTACTATCTTTTGCTCTCACTTGATTTCTTCACATTGAGAACTTTTTTGGTTTCTTCCTCCTTGTCCTGGGAGCTCAGCAGGTTGGCCTGTGGCACCCCTTTGTTCTCCGCGGGCTCCTGCGCTGCTTCAGCCTGTTGCCGGGGATGGCGCCGCCCAGGAAGCAGCCCCCAGCCTTGGCTCCATTGCCCGCGCTCAGCGGTGGAAGGCTCAGGGGCAGCCACGCCCCCAGGGGCCCTGTCGCCCGCCTCCTTGCTGGTGCCCGGTTGGCCGGCGTCCGGCAGGGGCTCCCGCTCCCCGCCGCATTTCCCCAGCCCGGAGCTTTTTTTTTCTCCTTCCCGCTAGGGGAGTCCAGCATCAGAGTCAACAGACTGTCCTCTGCACGCAGTTTGCGCGAGTCCCGGGGGCCCGGCCTTTCGCCACTCTCCCCGGACTCCACCTCACAGCCCCGTCTCCCTCTGCCTGAGTGTGGGTCCCCAGGGATTGGCCCAGAACTGGGGTTCGGAGCAGTCCGGACTGAGGCCCAGCGCCGCCGGAGGCCTTGTTTCTTCCGGCTAGGGTAACCCAGCATCAGAGTCAACATTCAGTCCTCTGCTTTTCAGCATTCAGTTCCTGAATTAACCCAGCATCAGAGTCAACATTCAGTCCTCTGCGCGCATTGTGCGCGACTCCCGGGGCCCTGCTTTTCGCCGCTTTTCCGCCTCACGGCCCCGTCTCCTCCCGCCGGAGCCTGGGTCCCCAGGGTCTGGCCCATAACTGGGGCTCAGCGCTGCTGGTTCGGGGGGCTCAGCGCTGCCGGTTCAGGGGTTCAGCCCAGGCTGGGGGTTTTATTTCCTTCCTGCTAGGGAAGGAAAGGCAGCACCCCGCCCTCTCCTCCTCTCTGGCTGCGACCTCTCTGTGCGCGTGGGCGGGCGCGCAGCATGTCTCCGTACCTTAGGCTTTTTTTCAGCTCCTCTGATTTTCCTTCTGGTTTTCTCTTTCCTTCTTGTTGTAGAATTTTCAGTCAGTCGACTACCTATAGCTCTGGGCAATGTCCACTCTACATCTTAGTTGTATTCCATTGAAATTGTTGTGTGCTGCCGCGGCTAGATGTCTACCTGAGTAGCCATCTTGGATCTCTCTCCATTTTTATTCTTTATGCCTGTATCATCTTCCCTTACTATTTCTTCTTTTTACAGAAGACCCTTTAGTATTTCTTGCATTTCTGGTTTGGTGGTAATAAATTCTGTGAAGCTCCTGATTCCACCTTCAAATTTGATTGATAGCCTTGCTGGGTACAGACCCTTCTTGGATTCAGACCCTTCCTTTGTATGACTGTATATTTTATTCCATTCCCTTTTGGCCTGATGTATTTCTGCTGAGAAATTAGTTGATAGTCTGTTGGGAGATCCTTTGTAGGTAGCTTTCTGTCTCTCTATGTCAGCTTTTAGCCTGTTAACCGGGGAGTTCCCTTTTTAATTAGGCAACCTGTAATGGGCGTGTACTCTTTCACTAGGACGTGTCAGTACGTCACGCCCAGAGGACGTAATTTCATATTATTATTATTTTTATTTATACTTGATTAAAATAAATTATATATATATTTTTCATTTATTTATATATAAAGCACAAAGGAAAATACAAAATTAAAAAAAAATAGAAAAGAATACCAACAAAGAAATGGAAACATCGAATTAAAAAATTATAAATTTTACAAACAATTAAAAAGATTACAAAAAATATATACCGTCCCTCTCAGGGTGCAACATATATTTCCAGGACATATTCATAAGTCCTACCTGTTCCCGATATTGTTTTCATTTGATGTATTTATAGGTCCCGCTCAGTTAACAAGTTAAGATTCTTACTTTGTTGTTGGTGTTTACCAATTTAATTATAATATGTCCTGGAGTCGATCTCTCAAGATTAATCTGGTTTGGGACTCTGTGAGCTTCTTGGACTTGTGTCAGTTTTTTCTTCACTATATCAGAGGAGTTTTCTGTCCTTATTCTTCAAACATGTTTTCTATTCCTTGCTAAGTTTCCTCTCTTTCTGGTACCTCTATTATGAGAATGTTTCTTTCTTTTTTTATTATTTATTTATTTATTTATTTATTTTTACAGAGGGATAGAGAGTTAGAGACATCAATGAAAGAGGAACATCGATCAGCTGTTTCTTGCACACCTCCTACTGAGGATGTGCCCACAACCAAGGTACATGCCTTTGACTGGAATTGAAGCTGGGACCTTTCAGTCTACAGGCTGATGCTCTATTCACTGAGCCAAACTGGTTAGGATGTTGTTTTATTTTGTGTTTTCCCATAGGCTCTCCTCCTGTTTTAAGTATTTTTTTTTTTTTCTAAAAGCTGCTCTGCTTGGGTATTTTTTCCATCTTGATTTCTAGTTCACTGATGTAGTCCCCTGCTTCTTATAATATACTGTTGATGCTTTCTATTGAGTTCTTTATTGCAACAATGTCATTTCTTAATTTCCTTTTGGTTCTTATTCATTTACTCTTGGTTGTTACACATATTGTTGAATTTGTCTTTCATCCTTTTTAGCAATCTTATGATCATTGCTCTGAATTCTTCCTCTGTCATATTGCTTGCCTCCATTTTATTTACTTCCTTTTCTGGTGATTCCTCCTTTTCTTTTGTATGCCAGCTGTTTCTTTGCCTTCCCATGTTTGCTCCTCTTAGGGTATCTGGTTATGTAGCCCTCTATCTCCTGCATTGATTTTCTCTAGGCCAGTGGTCAGCAAACTCATTAGTTGACAGAATCAAATATCAACAGTACAATGATTAAAATTTATTTTGTTAGCCAATTTTTTTAAAACTTAAACTATGTATGTAGGTACATTGTTATTAACTTAATTAGGGTACTCCTAAGCTGGCCTTTGCTAAAAAAAAAATCAAAAAAAAATCAAGGGGCCAAAGAGGTGCATGTGGCTCATAAGCTACAGTTTGCTGACCACTGCTCTAGGTGATATCTGACCTTTCCATCTGCGGATTGCCTCACCAGCTGTGTTTAATTCGCCAGTTCCGGTGGATGTTGTTCAATTTATCTGTTCCTTCTTCAAAAGACATACTTTTTAAAGTTAAGAGGCCTTAGCTTAGAAAATACTGGCATGAAATATTCAAGGTGATGAAAAGCAAGAACCTATAATGAAGACTAGCCCATCTAGCAAGGCTATCATTTGATGTTGAAGGATAAATAATGAGCTTCACAGACAAGAAACAGCTTATGAAGTTTATTACACCAAAACAGCTTATGAAGTTTATTACACCAAACCACCATTAAAAGAAATGTTAAATGGACTTTAAAAAGAACATAATTAAATAATAAAATGGAAGTGAATATATACCTATCAATAATAACTTCAAGTGGATTAAATACTCTGATAAAAAGACATAAATAAATGGATAAGAAAATATGACCCAGGCCCTAGCTGGTTTAGCTCAATGGATAGCCTGTGGACTGAAGGGTCCTGGGTTTGATTCCAGTCAAGAGCACATAACCTAGGTTGCAGGCTTCTCTCCTGCTGGTCTGGGGAAGCAACCAATAGATGTGTTTCTCTCACATCAATATTTCTCTGTTTTTCCCTCTCCCTTCACTTTCTCTAAAAATCAATGGAAAAAATATCCTGGAATGAGGATTAAAAAAAAAGAAAGAAACAAAATATGACCCATAAATACTGTCTACAAAAGACCCACCTTAGAACCAAAGAACCACATAGATTAAAAGTAAAGGGATGGAATTAACACCCAGCAATTTTTAAAAATATATTTTTATAATTCCAGAGAGGGAGGGGAAGAGGGAGAGAAACATCAATGATGAGAGGGAATCATTGACCAGTTGTTTCCTGCATGTCCCCTGCTGGGGACCAAACCAACAACCTGGGCATGTGGCCCTGACCAGAATTGAACCAGGAATCCTTGAGTTCACAGGCTGACACTCCATACACTGAGCTAAACTGGCCAGGGCAAGACCCAGCAAATTATGGCATTTTTATACACCAATAATGAACTCACAGAAAAACAAACAACCAAAAACAATCCCATTTACAATTGCAACAAAAATATAAACTTAACTAAGGATTTAAAAGATCTGTTCTCAGAAAACTATAGGACATGAAAAAAGAGATAGAGGAAGACATAAACATATAGAATAATGTACCATGTTCATAGATTGGTAGAACCAATATTATTAAAATGTCCACAATACCCAAAATAATCTGTAGATTCAGGGCAATCCCCATTAAAAAACCAATCACATATTTCTCAGACCTAGAACAAACTCTCCAAATATTTACATGGAATAACAGAAGACCCACAATAGCCACAGCAATCCTGAGAAAAGAAGAACAAAATTGGAGGAATCACAATACCAGATACCAAGCTATATTATAAAGCCACTCTTGTCAAAACTGCCTGGTACTGGCACAAGAACAGACATACAGACTAATGGAACAGAACAAAGAACTCAAAAATAGACCCAAGCCATTATGCTCTACTAATATTTGACAAAGGAGGCAAGAGCATACAATGGAGTCAAAACTGTCCTTTCATTAAATTGGGTAAATACATTAAAAAAAAAAAGAAAAGAAAAGAAAAGAAAGAAACTATATCACAAACTTACACTATACACAAAAACAAACTCAAAATGGATAAAGATGGGTAACCATAAAAATCTTAGAAGAATTCATAGGCAGCAAAATATTAAATATATGTCTTAACAATATCTTCATGGATACAGCTTCTAGGGCAATGGAAACTAAGGAGAAAATAAACAAATGGGACTACATCAAAATGAAAAGCATAGCAAAAGAAACCAACAAAACATCAAGAAAGTCCACTGCATGGGAGAACATATTTGCTGATGTTATCTCCGATAAGGGTTTACAGGGAACTCATACAACTTAACAAAAGGAAGATAAATGGCCGAGACCAGTTTGACTCAATGGATAGAGCCTCGGCTTGGGGACTGAAAGGTCCCAGGTTCAATTCTGGTCAAGGGCATGTACCTTGGTTGTGGGCACATCCCCAGTAGGGGGTGTGCAAGAGGCAGCTGGTCAATGACTCTCTCTCTCGTTGATGTTTCTAGCTCTCTATCTCTCTCCCTTTCTCTCTGTACAAAATCAATAAAATATATTTTTTTTAAAAAGGAAGATAAATGATTCAATAAAAAAAATGAGCAAAGGAGTTAAATAGACACTTTTTGAAATAGACATACAGAAGACAAGAGACATATGAAAACATGTTCAAAGTCACTAATTATATAAGAGATACAAATCAAAACGATAATGAGATACCATCTTATAACTGTCAGAATGACTACCATAAACAACTCAACAAATGACAAGTGCTGGGGAGGATGCGGAGAAAAAGGAACCCTCGTGCACTGCTGGTGGGAATGCAGACTGGTGCAGCCTCTGTTGAGAACTCTGTGGAGTTTCCTCAAAAGTTAAAAATAGTACTCCCATTTGTAGTAATCCCACTCCTATGACTATATCCCAAGAAACTAGAAATACAAATCAGAAAAATATATGTATCCCTATGTTCATAGCAGCACAATTCTCCATAGGTAGGATTTGGAAACAGCCTAAATGCCACAGATGAATAGATGAAAAAAATAGTGGTATGTGTACACAATGGAATACTATGCTGCTGTAGACAAGAAGAAACTCTTAACATTTGCAACAGCATGGATGGACCTGGAGAGCATTATGCTAAACGAAATAAGCCAGTTGGAGAAAAATAAATGTCACATGATCTCACTCATTTGTGGAATATAACGAACAACATAAACTGATGAACAAAAATAGATCCAGAGACAGAGAAGTATTGAACTTCAGAGGGAAGGTAGGGGATGGGGTGGGGGAGGGGGCAGGGGGTAAGAGATCAACCAAAGGACTTGTATGGATGTATATAAACATAACCAATGTACACAGACACTGGGGTGGTGAGGGCATGGGCTGGGGGCTGGGGGTGGCTGGGAGAGCTCAATGGGGTAAAAGAAGGCTATGTGTAATACTTTAAACAATAAAGAATATTTTTTTTTTAAAAAGTAAAGGGATGGAAAAATATATTTTATGCAAATGGAACATCAACAAAAAAAACTGGGGTAGCAATACTCATATCTGACAAAATAGACTTTAAAATAAAGGCCATCCTCACCTGAGCATTCTATATTGGTCCCTCTTACCCTCTTCTCACAATCCAATTGCCCACAGATGTTGCCTGAGCTTTCTGTTCATGCTGAGGTTGAAGCCTTGTGATGGCTGATACCGTGGACCTATCTCTTGCCCAGTGGGGTGAGCTGGGCCCTCCCTGGAGAAGAAAACTGGGTTCCACAAGATATGTGATCAATGTTGGGCCCTGTCAGCAGGCGAGTGGATTCCAAGGCAGGTGCTGGGTGAGGAGGCCAGAGGGGCATAGGGTACCAAGGAGATAGAACTGAACCTCACATCGCCCTGCTTGGCCCATACATCTCACAGATATGTTATCTTATAGGCAAAAAGGCAGATGGGCTCAGTAAAGAAGATGTAAGTTGATCTTTGTCAGGTGAAATATCAGCCTAGGACATGACTACCCACTATAACCTGTTTGTAGTTAGATATTTAAATTTCAAACCATCTTTTGTGGTTATTTTAGGTCTCTGAGTTTGCAAGACCGTCCTGCAGGCCTCCCCTGAGCTTGTCAGGTCAGCATGTGGCTCCTTTCATCCACAGGCGTGAACTTTCCTGGCCCACTCTCCGACCAGCAAATTTCGCCCAGGGCGCAAGATTAAAACCTCCCCCTTTTAATTTTGTGTGTGTGTGTGTGTGTGTGTGTGTGTGTGTGTGTGTGTGTGAGAGAGAGAGAGAGAGAGAGAGAAAGAGAGAGAGATTTAAAGATTATATACTTTTTATAATTATCTTAAAAGATATCAAATAAATTTAAACTGGTTTTTGTATTAAAAATTTGGTTGAAATCACAGAATTAATCATCTTTTTCAATTAGACCAATAAGCAATATAGTTTGAATTTCTAATTATTTCAGAGAAAACACAAAAATTATTTTCTCAAAAATAAACTTCTATACTTTAGGCATTTAGTTACCACAACTATACAATTTCTCCCAATTTAATTAAAAAAAATCTTTATTGTTGAACAGATTATTACAAATGTGTTCCTCTTCCCCCCCTCAATTGCTCCCCTCCACCAGGTTCCCACCCCACCCTCTGCCCTTTCCCCACCCCCCATTGTCCTCATCCATAGGTGCACAGTTTTTGTTCAGTCTCTTCCCCGCACCCCTACTCCTCTTTTCCCCGAGAATCATCAGTCCACTCCTCTTCCATACCTCTGATTCTATTATATTCACCAGTTAATATTGTTCATCAGATTTTTTTTTTAATTCCCTTGGTTTTTAGATTCACTTGTTGATAGTTACGTATTTGTTGATCATAATTTTTATCTTTATCTTCTTCCTCTTCCTAAAGAACCCCCTTCAGCAATTTATATAATTCTGGTTTGGCAGTAATGAACTCCTTTAGCTTTTATTTTTTTTTATTTTTTTAATTTTTTTTTAATTTGTGAAGCTCTTTATTTGTCTGGGTAGATTCTGAGTGATAGCTTTGCTGGGTAGATTTTTTTGGCTGTAGGTTCTTGCTATTCATCAACTTGAATATTTCTTGCCATTCCCATCTGGCTTGCATGGTTTCTGTTGAGAAATCAGCTGACAATCTTATGGGTGTTCCTTTTTAGGTAACTACCTGCTTTTCTCTTGATGCTTTTAATATTCTCTCTTTGTCTTTTGCTCTTGGAATTTTAATTATGATGTGTCTTGGTGTGGTCCTCCTTGGATTCCTTTTGTTTGGGATTCTGCAGCTTCCTGGACTTGTAGGTCTAATTCTTTCACCAGGTGGGGGAAGTTTTCTGTCACTATTTCTTCCAGTATGTTTTTGGTATCTTGCTCTCATCATCTGGGACCCCCATAATTCTGATGTTGGTTCGTTTGAAGTTGTCCCAGAGGTTTCTTACACTATCTTCAACTTTCTGGATTCTCTTATCTTCTCCCTTCTGCAGAGGAGTGTCCTCTGGCTCTTTGTGTTCTAAATCTTTGTCTTGATTCTTGCGATCTTCCAGTCTGTTTTTAGGATTTTGTATAATATTTTTTATTTCAGACAATGTTTTCTTCATTTCTAGTTGATCCCTTATTATTTCTAGTTGCTCCCTTTTCATATCCTCATAGGTCTCATTTATTTTATCAGCCTTTTTTTTAGGATATTGTTGAATAACCTTATAACTGTAGTTTTGAACTCAATGTCCAAACTTTTCTTTTCCTCCATCTCCTTCCTTTGTGTCCTGCCTCTTGTCTGCATTTTAGTTGTTTCCCTGATTTGATGGAATAGCTTTGTGTGCTAGGTGTTCTGGTAGAGCCCAGTAGCACAGCCTTCCCAGTACCTGTGGTGGACAGTCTTGGTGTAGCCCTTTGTGGGCTGTGTATGCAGTCTTGTTGTTAAGCCTTGCTTATTGTTGGTATCACTGGGAAGTGTTGATCTCCAAACCAATTGGCTGTGAGGATCAGCAGTGTCTCAGCTAAGAGGGCTTCTGTACTCTGCTTGGATGGGGCAGAGTCTTGGGGTGGCGCAGACAATCTTTGGTTCCCTGTCAGTCTCGCCTTAGAAAAGTCCTGTTCGCGGAGAGTTTCAGAAGATTGGTTGCAGGCGCTCGCACCTCTTTGGTAAAGGTGCAGACAAGCTTTGGATTCCGGCCACTCCCTCCTTAGAGAAAGCCAACCTCTGGGAGAGCTTCTGTGCTCAGCCACAGATGGGGCAGAGTCTCGGGTTGGTGCAGACAAACTTTGTTTTCCCTTCAGCTCCTCCTCAAGTCTCGCAGTAATGGCCTCTGGCTTCACACACCTCCGAGAGATCTCTGCCCACTGCCTGACAGTCTGGCCTCTCCCTGTCTGGGGCCGTCTATCAGAGCAATAGGCTGATTCTGTTTTCCTCTTGAACAAGAAAGCCAGCCAAGTGTTAGCTGTCCGCCCTCTCCGTGCACGGGAGTAAGCCTTTTTGCGCACACAGTTCTCCGTACCTTCACAGTTCCTGAGGTTCAGCGTGCCTTCTCTCTCCTTCCCAGATGGCAGAGCCAACTCTCAGATAGCTGTCCAGCGCTTCAGGGCAATGCCTCCCCCATTTTACAATTCTAAATTCAAATTTGTTGTGGTAGGCTGCATTCGGGTGTCTACCCTATGCCGCCATCTTGGTTTCTCTCTCCCAATTTTATTTGAACCTTAAACTTTTAGAGTTGGCAAATAAAATACTTAGATTATTTATTTATTCCAAAGTTTTAAGCAGTAGCTTCTCTGGAAGCAAGTTTGTAGCCATTCAGATGCAGATCAGGTACATTCCTTTTGCTGGTGCTGTTGTGGGAAATTTCACAAGAGCCACATTTTTGCTTTAAGATGTCCCCTGGAAGCCAGTCTTCACCTGGACTACTTAGATTTTTATAATTAATATATTATTATTTATGTTTCAACACTTTTTAAATTCTAGAGCCAATTATAATCATTTCAAGGCATTTTCTTTGGCAATTTTTTTAACAGAGACAATTTACTGATTTTTCTTGGTGGCTTTAAGGTTAACTTTTGAATGTGGACCATGATCCTATATAATAAAGAAGTAATATGCAAATTGACCATCACTCCAACACACAAGATGGTCACCTCCATGTGGTCAAAGACGGCCACCCCCATGTGAACACAAGATGGCCACCACAAGATGGCCAGCAGGGGAGGGCAGTTGTGGGCAATCAGGCCAGCAGGAGAGGGGAATTGGGAGGGACCAGGCCTGCAGGGGAGGGCAGTTAGGGGTGACCAGGCTGGCAAGGGAGGGCAGTTAGGGTTAGCAGGGGAGGGCAGTTGGGGGTAGCCAGGCCTGCAGGGGAGGACAGTTAGGGGTGACCAGGCTGGCAAGGGAGGGCAGTTAGGGGTGAACTGGCCAGCAGGGGAGGGTAGTTGAAGGTGACCAGGCCGGCAGGAGAAGGCAGTTAGGGGTGATCAGGCTGGCACAGGAGGGCAGTTAGGTGTAATCAGGCTGGCAGGGGAGCAGTTAGGAGTGATCAGGTTGGCAGACAGAAGCAGTTAGGGGCAATCAAGCAGTTCGGGAGCCAGCAGTCCTGGATCAGGCCTAAAGGGGAATTTGGACATCCCTTTAGGGGTCCCAGATTGGAGGAGATGCAGGCTAGACTAAGGGACCCACACACCCTTTTCCACAAATTTCATGCACCAGGCTTCTAGTTATTTAAATAAACTACCTTTTATTATGGAAATGCCAATCTTGTTGCTAGACCCCAGCCCGTATTTTCTCCTGGATCAAATCCACCATCTTTCTGAGGAAAAAGCAATCTTTAGGGTTTTATTCTGTAGCATTCGCAAAGAGAGTTAAGCTTAGCTCAAAATCTAATATCTGAAATCGGACAGTGTGCACATTTTGTTTTTAAGACAGTTTTTCTCTTTACATGTGCACAAAAATCGCAGACACATTTCTAAATGTTGTAAAACTCAGCATGGTGAGAATGAGGCTTTTTAAATAGTGTACTTGGGGAGTGGGCATCCATGCAGGAGCACCACATGTCTCCCTTCCCCCACCTCCTGCTTGCTTTTGGAGGAAATTTAGCAACTGATTTGGCCACATTTCTTTTCCCAATTAAAGGTGTGCTTAATAGAAAAAGATAGATTTTAAATTTTTTCCTATTTCGCTTTCCAAAGTAATGACTGGCTCTTAAGGTGATTTTCGCGAACATTCTTTGATAATTTTTAAACAAAGCATTAGAGAATCTCTTTGCTTCAGAGCTGATAGCTCTGCCTTCTCCAGCCGCTTTTGAGATCAGAAGTGGAAGATCTGGTGGTTTTTTACATATTACAGATTTTCGATCCTCAAAACAAATGAGGTATTTTATGATTTGAACAAGAAATCACATTAAAGATGACCCCGGCACTCTTTTTTCAGCCTGATTTAAAAGAGTTACTTTTAATATTACAACTCGTTTATAATTTTGCCTTTTAACCAAATTCTTCCCCATTATAATCTGACTTAAACAAAAGGAATTGCTCACACATTTATGGATCCGCAGGCTTCCAAAGCTAAACATGAGTCTCTGAGTGGGGTCCAGGCATCAGAAAGTCTGAGAGCTCTCCACGTGAATCCAATGGACAGCCAAGTTGGAGAACCATTGCTTTAAATTTAAAGAAATTTGAGGACTAAGAGGACATATTGCTTTTTCTTATCCCTTCCATTACCCACAGCACACTCGACCTACCAGATAAAATAATTTAGCTAGGGCACTGCTCTTAAATTGTTATTGGTTAAGTTAAAGGAGAGTGTTTCTATGTGATTTGGAATAGAGAAATCACAAAAGAACCAGGTTAATCACAACCTGGCAACCTAAAGCAATAGCAAAGAACGCAAGGTGAAGAGTGGAGAGGGCTAAGGATACCACAGTCAGACTGGTTGTGAGGAGAGTTGGTGTTTCACACACGCTGGCCTGACTGAGCAGCGCGGCACGTTCGATATGTGAGGAAGAGCAAGGAAAGGCCTGTGAGTGCTCCTTCCCAACTGACCAGGCGGCAGGCGCTATGGCTGCTGTTTTAAATTTAGTCAAAGTGTTATTGTAACTGGACAACCAAGGCGGCCGAGCTGCCTGCCACCACCCGAGCCACACTGAGCAGAGAGAGGGCTGGGTCGTATGTGAGCGTCCACTCCAATCCTGCGGGCAGCGTGGAGAGCAGTCGGCCAGTCTGTCCCTCACAGTGGGCTGCTTACACATACAAGGGAGCGCACAGCTAGAGCAGCTGGAGCTGAGCTGCGAGTGTAACAGGGAAAGACTCCGGCCTGCAGGAGCTCCAAGCCGGGTGACAAGGCGGCCACTCTCCTGTGATGTCACCCACAGCTCAGCCGGCGCCTGGACTGGACACTGGTCAGCCTCCTGAGGTAAACCCCCAGGGGGTCAGGGTCCGGGCACAGCCACCAAATCAGAGCGTGTCCTGTCCTTGGTCTGTTTTCAAAATGTATTTATTTCTGAGTCATGGACCCACTGAGGCATCTTACCTTTCTGCAGCCTGTTCCATCCTCCAGTGGCCGGGGTCTGTAAGAAAACTTCTTGTCTGTAGACAGTAGGTGAACGATTGTTCGGCAGCCATGGCTCTATTCCTATTGTGTGCCCGGCCCCCTGTCACTGTAAGTCATTAAAGCTCATCAAAGACACACATGACAGCTCATCGAAGACACACACAGGCAAGGGCTATAGCTCCATAAGTCATTAAAGCTCATCAAAGACACACATAAAGCTCATCAAAGACACACACAGGCAAGGGCTATCACTCCATAAATGATGCACCGGCCGATGCAGCCTGGAGTCAACAGCAGCTAATGCAGGGTTCTGGTTACTAATGCAGATTTTGTGATCAAAGAAAACAAGGTAATTTCAAGAGAAACATCAGAAGTGCTTTATTCAAGGTAACGTCCATCTCCTCATCTTTCAGGTAACTTGTGGATACCGTCCCCAAAGAACTTCTCTTGTTTTGAGGCAAACCATTCAGAGACTAAGTTTTCCATTTCTTCATACGTTTTGAAGTGCTGCTCAGAAAGTGTGCCATCGATCAGAACAAGTGGTCATCTGAAGAAGCAAGGTCTGGTGAACATGGCGGGTGGGCTCATACTTCCCAGGCAAGATCGTTCAATGTGTCTTTAACTGGTTTTGAAGTGTATAATGGTGTGTCATCAATTGATTATTTGTTGTTGGTAGCAATCAGTATTAACGGTTTCACCTGAGTTTAGAAAGATAAGATGCTACACCTTCCTGATCCCACCAAACGCAGAGCATTGTCTTCTTTCCGAAGCATTTGACCTTGCAGTCCATGTTGGTGGTTGACCTGAATCAACCCTGGATTTTATGCGTTCTCAAAATGAATCCACTTTTCGTTGCCAGTCACAATTCGATGCAAAAAAGACTTTCTTTCATGCTGTTGAAGCAACATTTTGCTGATGACTTTTTGATTTTCCATTTGTCTTTCCTTCAGTTAATGTGGCACCCACTTTCCTTCCTTTAAAATCTTTCCTATTGCTTGTAAAGGATCGGAAATTGTTTGCTGAGCAACGTTTAATCTTTCTGCAAGTTGCTTTTGAGTTTGACATGCATGTTTATCCAATAATGCTTGTAGTTGTTGGTCTTCAAACTTTTTCCGTTGACCTGGAAATTCTTTGTCTTTCACGTCAAAGTCATCACTTTTAAAGCGTTTAAACCAGCGTTCACAAGTATCGTGAGAGGGAGTAGTTCACCATAAGTTTACTGCTGTATACGATAACTTTCAGCAGCACTTTTCTTCAAATAAAGTAATGAATTAACACTTCCCGCAAATGCTCGAGCATTCAACATTTTTAAGCGTTAAAAATATCTATAATGTTAATACCTTCAGAATATTTGACATTAGAAGTTTTAAAGCTTGCTTTCAACACAACAAATTGCATACATATCAAATCACATGTATATCAACATATGTGTAACTGCATCTATTGAAAAAAAATCCACATTATTAATGCATACAGCTTTAGACCTGGCATACAGGATGGCAGCCATTCCTGTTTTTTAACAAGGAACTCTTGCTCTGAGACTGGTCTCTGACTTACCACACCCACAGGGGTCTGGCTAAAGGTCTGGCTAAGAACAAATTCAAAACCACAGAAAACCGGCATCTAAAGCTCCCTCACTTGTGAACTGACAGGGTGTAACAAATTGGAAACAGAGGCAAAAGCTCTGTGATACAAGGATCCGTCATTCGGAAAGGCAACAAACCATCATTTTAGCCAAGAAAGTCTTGACCCACATGAATGGTCTCAAATGGTCAGGTTTAGAAAGGTAAGTGGATTTTTGTTTGTTTGAAAGAATTGGAGTCTGTGTTAGAATCAGGGAGGCAAATTTTGAGATTACAAAAATGATCAAGATAGAAGGGGTTCAGTCCTGAGAATGTGAACTCGCTGGCAAGAACACTGAGGGAAAGCTGTTTGTATCCAAATGTTTCTATTTCACTCCTTTTTGTTCCGCTTCTGAGAGAACTGTCCGGTTTCAGAAGCGAGATGTATCTAATACTTGCACAGCTCTGGCTGGGAACTGTGTTTTCTTTAGAGAGCTCCTGCTTTTATTAGGTCTCACTGACCTAAAAATTAAAGGGCTTTTCAAAGTGAGACTTCAGGCACTTACTGCACACGAACAATAGCTGCTCTGGTCACCCGAATTCAGGCAGAAGCCCAAACAGTTTTCCAGTTAGGAGACAAAAACAAGGGCACTGGTGAGAAAGGGAGGCGATGGCAGAAGTGCTGGAAACAGCGTGATGCCGCTATTCTCGACAATACTTCTGGCTTTCAGTCTGCTAGTCAGCCTGTAGTCCTATCAACCGCTCTTTTCACCGCTGTGAGCAGCATCTGGGACACAATGTTGCTCTAGGCCAGGCCAAGCCATGCCCCCTGTCCGACACCTGAGGCCTGGGACTTAACAGCCACAGCCCCGTTTGAAAGCAATTGATTTATTTCTGTATTTAGTTTGCACAGCCTCAAGAAGGGGGAAGGGGATCTGTCCCCTGCCCTCTCCCCACATGAAAATATAAATTTGCGGGTAAATCAGATGATGTTTCTGAGGTTAGGAAACAAAAGCACCTGGAGATGCTGGGGATCGAACCCAGGACCTCATGCATGCTAAGCATGCGCTCTACCACTGAGCTACATCCCCACTTCCTCAGTAAGGTTGCCTAAACTGTCTTTTTTAAAAGAAACATAAATCTGCATTTATATTTACTGCAAAAAGTAAATATAATTTGTTCTGTCATAACTGAGAATCGGGATTTTTTATTACAATCGTTTTCCAAGGAATTTTGACTCTTGCAGATATTCGGTGCTGACGAGAATATACTGGGATCAGAAATCTCAGTAAGACATTCTCCCACTTCCCCCCCCTGAGTTTTCCTCTTTTTTTTTTTTCCCCAAAAGCTAAGCAAGACAAAACAAAGATCCTTCAGAAAACTAAAAACGCTTTGCCAATGACTGCTTAATGATGGAATCTATCAAACTAGCCCAATTTCCCTCCCATTTCTGCACCCCATTCTCGGACCCCAGACCCCGCTGCGCACCTTCTCTTAGAAAGCAAAGAACGACGAGGGGTCTCTGTCCCCAAACCAACTCCTTCCTCCTCTGGGGAGCTGGGAGGGCTGCACCCGCAGCCACAGGCCCTCTTTCAGCCCCAGGTCTCAGCCCGAGCCGCCGGCGCGCTGCTCCGCGAGGGCCCGAGGGGAGGTGCTGCTCTGCCCGGCCCAGAGCCCCGGTGCGGAGCCCGGCGAGCAGACCTAGAGGAATCGGCAGGGACGGAACCCGCAGGGACGGAATCCGCAGGGATGGATTGAATCCGCAGGGACGGAATCCCCAGGGATGGAATCCGCAGGGATGGATTGAATCCGCAGGGACGGAATCTCCAGGGATGGAACCCACAGGGATACAGGGACGGAATCCGCAGGGATACAGGGACAGAATCCGCAGGGACGGAATCCGCAGGGATGCCGGTGAGAGCCGGAGCGGAGGCGGCGGCGGGCGGAGGTGCCGCAGCCGCGGGGAGAAGCCTGGAGCGGGGCGGGAGCCGGGCGCCGGGGCTGCTCCTGCCGCCGATGGCGCCCGGCCCTCGCGGGGAAAAACTCGCTCGGCAGCCTCCTAAGTCCAGGGCTTTTCCAACATGAACCGAGAAACGTGACAGAGGAGCCACGCGTCTGAGTTAGATTTCCAAGGACGGAGTTTCTAAGTCTGTAATCTTGAGAGAAACCGATAACCATGTTGTTCTTCAGAAACAATCGCTCCCCAAGGACACGGCCGCCCAGCGCGCTTCTCCCTCCTCCGCTCTGCAGGCCTGCGGTGCCTCCGCGTGTCTTTTTGTTTTTTCCACTGAGGTTTCTGGGGTGTGAAACAGGATGAATTCAAATTCTAAGCAAGATTATAGTCAGAACTTTTTTTTTTTTTTTTTTAATTAAAGAGCCAGCCCTCTGTGCACTTAGTTGTTATCTCGATGCTGGCCTTGAAAACAATGCTGTTCTATCCAATTAAACAAAATGCACCTGGCATGGCACTGAGACTGTGGGCATATCTGATCTCTGATCTCTGGCCTACAAGGTCAGAAAGCTAAGTTTATCTTCATCATTCTTCAAACGGGCTAAAGCAAACCAGAAAGCAACATTTCACCTAGGAAGAACAGCAGAAAATTCCAAACAACAGTTTGTTGCAAAATAGGGGTTTTCCTTTTCAGAACCTTTAAAAACAACCACCTGCCCCTAAAGCCTCGCAGTTATGTAGTGTCCGCCTGCGTGTGGTGCTCTTGCGGCAGTCCTGGCCAGATATTTCAATAAATCTTTGACTGCTTTTTAAAATAAATTATCAGCCTCCGGTGGTCTTATTTTGAACCCAGGGTTCGACCCCACAACAAAAGGACAGGAAAAAAAAAAGCCTTTCCTTTTCTTCACTGCGGCTCCCACAGTGTCTGCAAAGCAGCTGGCAGCTAAGCCTAAGATTGTGAGCGCTTCTGGCTCCAGCAGCCCCCTGTCGGATAGGTAGAGATACTAGGAAACCACCCTCAGGCTAAGTCACTCTATATACAGTATATAAATCTATATTGCGACCTACTACTTATGCATTTCAATTCTCTATTATCTGTTGTGAAACTTTATTTGCTATTTTTTCCTATCACTTCATATTATTTTTAAAAACCATTTCTTAATGATTTCTTCCTCTATACTTCAGCTGTCCTTTCATTCTTTTATTTTTCTCTTTCATGGATGCCATGTGTCTTTGGAAGCTTGTTTAGACCAAATGCATAGTCTTTTAGGATTCCTCCAAGTGACTAGAAGTTCACTTTTTAAATAATCAAAATTATTGTAGGAATCTCACACCCGCGTGGAAAGAGTTCCAATTCAGGGCTTGGGTCCTGGAGAAGGGCCGCACACAAATGAAGAGACTTGAGACTTGAATAAATTCAATTTGGCGATATGGCGGGCCAGGCGATAGTTCAACTGAGTGGGAGAATTACTCCTGCTCTGGCCCTGCCATCCCCTTTTATTGAGGCTTTGGGGAAAACATCTTAGGCAACATAAACAGAAATTTATAGGTAGCCCTTAGGCAGGAAATAACAGACACACGGGACAAACAAGGTGGAGGCTGCTTCAGCTAACAATGTCTCAACTAAAGGATAAGTGGTTAGAGCAGTTAAGATTGTTGACCAGCTTTCCTGGCTTCCTGTCAACATCTCTTTTAGTGAAACTGATTTGTTTCCGGTAAACTGTATGTCAGGATTATTTAATCCTCAGGATTTTATAGACACTTAGGCAGGGCATGGCCAAGAAAAGGTTGGGACTCATTGTTTTATAGGCTTATTAAGATGCTGACAAAGGTGCCTCCTAGGACATCTGCCTGGACTGAACAAAAAGCAAATCAAGTTTTCAAAGACACTCCCCCCCCACCCCATGGTCTGCTCGATTTCTGCCCCCAAATCCCCTTCCTTCCGTGTCACCTGGCAATCAGCAGCCTTTAGGCAAGAATGCCAGTCTTCTTTCTTGCCTTTGTATTGATTAGCACTGCACTGGCCCTGTCCCTTCGTGAAAAGTAAAATAAACTCTCTCTCCGTATCTGTCTCTTCTTTGAATTCTTTCACAGACCAAGTCACCAGCAGAAACCCTCCAAGGACCATTCCCTATGAACAGAGAGGCACAAACAAACCTGAACACCAGGAGCAGCTTCATTCTGGTTCTCTATGCCAGGACCTTGGAAGCCCCACTTTGTCCCCAAAAACAAATAGGAAACTGAATAGACTGAACAATCAACAACCTCTTCTTGGATCTGTAAAAAGGCAAGGACCCGGGGCAGACCACGCTGCGCCCAGGCTTAGAGACCCAGGGGAGCAAAGGGAGAGCTGCCAGGCTGACCTGGCCAGTGATGCAGGGACTGATGGGCTCTGTGCAGACACCCTGACACCACTCCAGGGAAACGGAGTCGGAGGGCACACTTTCATGAGTTGCCTCTAGGAACTTGACAAGCTCTCGTAGTGAATATCGAAATGTTTTGGAAAATGCCCTCGTGCTTCCAGCAGAGAACAGAGGGGAAGCCTGTTACAACTCCGCAGAGCACCCCATGGTTCTTAAGAAGGCCTGTCCTCCGGAGAATCTACCACCCACAGCAAGCTCCCTGGGGTTGCATCAGAGCCGGTCTGAACTGGAGGGAGGGCCATGCCCACTGTTCTTTGTGGAGGAGAAAAAGGCTGAGAGGCCATGGTATGGCTGCTGGTGCAGAGGCATAAGGTCACTACAGGACTGAGACCTGATCCTGGGACTGCAGGATGCTCCTCTCGTGTTCTGGACTGAAAAATTCCCAAGGCCAGCACGGCAGCCGTTGCCCAGCTCGTTAAAACAAGCTCATTAAAAGTGAGATGTGCTGACCACTATCTGATGCAAGAGGGGTAAGGCCAGGGGGCCGGAGGAGGAGGGGAGAACTGACATGCTACATGTAAAATAATTAGGAATGGCTGATGGCTAACGGCAGATATCTGCTTCTGTACACGTAGCTTGCTTGCTTTCTAGGGATGAGAAGCCTATATAAGCAAAAGGCTTCTAGAGCTTGGGGCTGCAGTCCAGTCCTGTCTTTTCTGCATGAGATGGCTGCAGACCCTGCACAGGAAATAAACACGTTTTTCTAAAAACTTTTGATCTGTGTCCGAGTGAGGTGTCTCTTCTGGGTTACAACACTCAAAACTCGCCACCATCTTCTAACATCTTGCAGATGCACTTTCTCTACCTAAAATGGTTGTCCCTGTCACCTTGTCCTTGTTTGCAGTTACCGGTGGTCAACTACAGTTCAAAACATTAAATAGAAAAAATCCAGAAATGACAATTCCTAAGTTTTAAGTTGCAGGTTGTCCTGAGTAGCACGATGGAAGCTCACACCATCTTGCTCCATCCCACTGGGATATGAATGTCTTGTGTCTCACATGCAGGTGCTCCTCATCCACTAGTCAGTCAGTATCACATATGCTGTCACTGTCGCAGCAATGTGGTGAACTAACCCTTATTTCACGTAGTAATGACCCCCAGAGTGCAAGAGTGCTAATGCTGACAACTTTCAGATATGCCACCGAGAAGTCATTAAGTGTGTCCTTTAAGTAAAAAGGTGGAAGTTCTCAGCTTAATAAAGAAAAAACAATTGTATGTTGAGATTGCTAAGATCTAAGATAACAAATATTCTATTTATGCATTGCTTGATTTATAAATTAAACTTTATCATAGATATGTATGTATAAGAAAAACAGTATATACATGCTAGTACCACACAATGTTTCAGGCAAACACTGGGGTACTGGAACACCCCCAACGGGTAGTGGGACTACTGTACGTTATGCTCAGCTATCAAACAAGGTACAGCCCTAGCCAATGTGGCTCAGCTGGTTGAGTGTTATCTTGTGCACCGAAAGGTTGCCAGTTTGATTCTGGGTCAGGGCACGCCTAAGTTGTGAGCTTGATCGGTGCAGGCAGCAGCCAATCAATATTCCCTCTTAGATGTTTCTCTCTCACATTGATGTTTCTCTCTCTCTCCCTTTCTCACTCTCAAAAAAAATCTGTAAAAATATTTTTTAACGCACATCAAAGGGCAAAATACAATGTGGAAACAGAGCAAGTACAGAACCACACATGGCAAGGGAGTTGGAATTCTCAGACTGTGACTTTAAAATGACTGTGATCAATATACTAAAGAATATCTATACTAATAAAATGGTAATATGATAATTAGACCGGATCAACCGGCCATCTTCTGGATGTCCAACTTACTTCTGGACAAAGCCATGGTGATGGGGCTGAGGCAGAGGCAGTTAGGAATGATCAGGCCAGCAGGGGAGAGCAGTTAGGGGCTATTAGGCCAAGCAAGGGAGGGAAGTTGGTGGGGGAACCAGGCAGGCAGGGGAGAGCAGTTGGGGTGATCAGGCCAGTAGGAGAGGGCAGTTGGGGGTATTAGACAGGCTGGCAGGCAGGTGAGTGGTTAGAATCCAGTGTCCTGGATTACAAGAGGGATGGATGTCTGACCATTAGCTGGACATCCCTCACGGAGTCCTAGACTGGAGAGGGTGCAGGCTGGACTGAGGGACACTCCCCCCATGCATGAATTTTGTGCACCAGGCCTCTAGAAATGAATAAAATGGACAGCATAAAAGAGCAAATTAGTAATGTAAGAACAAAGATGAAAATCCTAAGAAAAACTAAAAAGAAATGCTGAAAATCAAAAGCATAGCAATGGAAAGGAATGATGACTTTGATGGGCTTAATCGTAGTTGAGAAAACATTCTCTGAACTTAAATATATATATATCAATAGAACCTGCAAAAATAAAATAAAACATTGCACAAGGACTCTGAGACAAATACAAAATTTGTAACATACATAGCATGAAAGAAAAGAAAGAAATAGAACATTGGAAACAATAATGACTGAAAATTTCTCAAAACTAATGTCAAACTCCAAAACATAGATCCAGAAAGCTCATAGAACACCAAGAAGAAGAAAACCCTACACATAAGCATATCACTTTGATGTTTAAGCTCTCACACTATATTTTTACAAGTGGGTCAACACTGACAAATTATTTCTCCCAAGAACTACAACCACACATTCTTAGCAGTATAAACATATAGTTGAAAATATTAAACGAATTATCAGGTATCCAAATATTAAGTTACATGACTTAAAAGGCAGATAAAATATTAAATGTCTACTCAATTCATTAGCAGAAACCCGATTTTTGTTTTGTTTTGTCTTGTTTAGTTTTGGCAAGAGGGGGGGGGAAGGAAAAAAGTGACACTTGAAACAAAAATAAATTGGTAAAACAACTTTAGAATGTGCAAAAAAAAAAAAAATTTCAGAATTTTTATGATTAAGCATGTTTTCCTTAAAAAATATTTACTAAAAAAGTTAACTATAGGAAAGATAAACTATATATTTACTAAAGAGCATATTCTACATATTCCACAGAAGATAAAAGCAACATTTTACTAAAAATACTTAATAACTCCCATTCTTTTCCTGGGCCTCCCCATCAGTTGCACCCCAATTGTAAGCATTAAAATGAACTGTGAGGCTTTTTGTCTGGAGATATCAAAGACGTGTGCTTCTGTCCAGTGCAGATTTTCAAGGTGGAGGCTTTCCATAACAGCACAATAGGAGGCTTATAGAAAGACATTAAATAATAACTAAGACATGGCGGAAAAATCAAACCTGATGTATACCTGTATGAATGCAGGAGATGTAAACATAAAGTAAGCAGGTAAATAATCATATAGGCCCTACTTCTATGTTTTAAATGATTGAAGGGATAAACCACATAAGGTGCAGAGTGGTCCATAGTTCTGGAGATTGAAACTAAAAATATACAAGTATTGTGCTGGGTATTTTGGCACCTAATCTTTCTAAATCTCTAATATATTGAAATGGCATGAGAATAGACTTATTTATTTATTTTTAAAAATTTAATAAATCTTTATTGCTCAGATTATTACAATTGTTTCTCTCTCCCCCCCCATAGCTCCCTTCCACCTGGTTCCCACCCCACCCTCTGCCCTTACTTCCTCCCACAATTGTCCTCATCCATAGGTGTACGGTTTTAGTCCAGTCTCTTCCTGTACCCCCCCACATCCCTTTCCCCCTGATAATTATCAATCCACTCCCTTTCTTTGCCCTGATTCTATTATATTCACTGTTCATTCTGTTCTTCAGATTATTAATCCACTTGATTTTTAGATTCACTTGTTGAAATATATGTATTTGTTGATCAAAATATTATCTTTACTTTTTTCTTCCTCTTCCTCTTCTTTTAAAAAAATATATTTTATTGATTCTTTACAGAGAGGGATAGAGAGCTAGAAACATATTGATTCTACAGAGAGGGATAGAGAGCTAGAAACATAGATGAGAGAGAAACATTGACCAGCTGCTCCTGCACACCCCCTACCGGGGATGTGCCCGCAACCAATGTACATGCCCTTGACTGGAATCTAACCTGGGACCTTTCAGTCCACAGACTAACGCTCTATCCACTGAGCCAAACCGGTTTCGGCTTCCTCTTCCTCTTCTTAAAGAATATCTTTTAGCATTTCATATACTACTGATTTGGTGGTGATGAACTCCTTTAGCTTTTTCTTCTCTGAGAAGCTTTTTATCTGCCCTTCGATTCTGAATGATAACTTTACTGGGTAGAGTAATCTTGGTTGTAGGTTCTTGCTATTCATCACTTTGAATATTTCTTGCCACTCCCGTCTGGCCTGCATAGTTTCTGTTGAGAAATTAGCTGATAATAGTATGGGTGCTCCCTTGTAGGTAACTAACTCTTTTTCTCTTGCTGCTTGTAAGATTCTCTCTTTGTCTTTTGCCCTTGGAACTTTAATTATGATGTGTCTTGGTGTGGTCCTTTTTGAATTTCTCTTGTTTGGGGTTCTGTGCGCTTCTTGGACTTGAAAGTCTATTTTTTTCACCAGGTGGGGGAAGTTTTCTATAATTAATTCTTCTAATACGTTTTCAGTATCTTCAGTATCGCTCTCTTCTTCTGGCACCCCCATAATTCTGATGTTGGTTCGCTTGAAGTTGTCCCAGAGGCTTCTTACACTATCGTCAACTTTCTGGATTCTCTTCTTTTCTTGCTTCTCTGGAGGAGTATCCTTTGCCCCTTTGTATTCTAAATTTTTTACTTGATTCTTGCTTTCCTCTAGTCTGCTGTTGGGTCACTGTATAATATATATATATATATATATATATATATATATATATATATATATATATATATTTTTTTTTTTTTTAATCAATCTTTATTGTTCATATTATTACAAAAGTTTCTCATTTTTCCCCCCTCCACCAGGTTCCCACCCCACCCTCTGCCCTTTTCACCCCCCCCCATTGTCCTCATCCATAGGTGCACAGTTTATGTTCAGTCTCTTCCCAAATCCACCATCCCCCCCCCCCCAGAACAGTCAGTCCACTCCCCTCCCGTATCTCCAATTCTATTATAATCAACAGTCAATATTGTTCATCAGGTTCTCCAATTTCCTTGTTTGTTTTTTTTAAAAATTAATAAACTTTTATATTTTTAAGAATAAATTTTAAAATCTAATAATTTTAAACCTTGTTTTTTCTGCCCTGGGAACTGATAAGCAAACTTGTTTACATGTAAACTTGCCCTTGGGCTATCAAAAGGTGTAGCCATTCAAATGTAAATGAATATATTGTTTAAAGATAGCTGCTGGCTGGAATTGGATTACCTGTTCTGGGTGGGAAGGGCTTGTCCTCCCCTTTCTCCATTAAAATTAAGGTGTTAGCTTTAAAACCTCTTTTTGGCAAGAGACATTAAACTTTCAGAACTTTAAATTTTTCAGGTAGCAAATCAGTTACTTAGCATTTTCTCAAATCAATAACACCTCCACATTCCCAAGGATACATTTCAAACAAAAGACACATCCCAATAGATCAACCAACCTTATCCAGACCCCACACAAGGCACTCACAGATCAACACCTCAGCGCTACACTAACTCAACACATCCAGATCTAAGCCTTCGTCAGATGATTCAGCAGATCCTCAAATTCTCCCAAAAGTTTCCAGCCATGTCTGAGAGGCAGCCCTGTGGAATGGGCAGGCGAGGAGCGAGTTGTTCCAGGCCTGGCTGCTCTGGGCCTGGCCGCTGTTGCTCCGGGCCCAGTTGCTCCAGGTCTGGCTTCTCCGGGCCTGGCTGCTGCTGCTCCGTGCCCAGCTGCTCCGGGCCTGGCTGTTTTGGGCCTGAATGCTGCTGCTCCGGGCTTAGCTGCTCCCGACCTGGCTGCTCTGGGCCTGCCTGCTCCGGGCCTGGCTGCTCTGGGCCTGCCTGCTACAGGCCTGGCCTCTCCTGGCCTGGCTGCTCCGGGCTTGGCTGCTGCTGTTCCAGGCCTGGCTGTTGCTGCTCTGGCTGTTGCTCCGGGCCCGACTGCCACTGCCCTGGGCCTGGCCGCTCTGGGCCTGGCCGCCGCCACTCCAATATTCTGTCTTTTTTTTTTTAAACGCATTTATGTTGCAATGTTGGCTGATGAGTTGAGTTCTGTCTTAATCTTTGATTTTTCAAGATCTTCTTTGTATTCTTTCTTAAGTAATTTTATTATATTTTTGCTATAACTTGACTTCTTCACATTTAAAACTTCCTGGGTTTCTTTCTCCTTGTGCTGGAAGCTCAGCAGGCTGGCCCGCAGTGCCCCTTTGTTCTTTGGGGCCTCCTGCGCAGCTTCAGTCTGTTGCCGGGGTTGGCGCCGCCCAGGAAGCAGCCCCCGGCCTCGGCTCCGTGGCCCGTGATCAGAGGTCGAGGGCCCAGAGGCACCTCCCCAACGGGGGCCCTGTCTTGACAGCGCCCGGCTCCTTGCCAGCACCTGGCGGAGGCTCCCACTCCTCATCGCATTCTTCCCAGTCTGGAGCTTTTGTCTCCTTCCCACCAGGGCAATCCCGCAGCACAGCCAACCTTCCGTTCTCTGCACACAATGTGCGGGCCTCCGGGGGCTCTGCCTTTCACCGCTCCCCTGGGATTCCACCTCACAGCCCAGGCTCCCTCTGTGTGAGCCTGGGTCCCCGGGGTCTGGCCTTGAACTGGGGTTCAGCACTGCTGGGTCAGGGGTTCAGCACAGTCCGGAGCTTTTATCTCCTTCCCGCTAGGGCAATCTAGCAGCCGAGTCAACAGTTCGTCCTCTGTGCTCAATGTGCGCACCTCCGGGGGCTCTGCCTTTCACCGCTCCCCTGGGATTCCACCTCACAGCCCAGGCTCCCTCTGTTTGAGCCTGGGTCCCCAGGGTCTGGCCTTGAACTGGGGTTCAGCACTGCTGGGTCAGGGGTTCAGCACAGTCCGGAGCTTTTATCTCCTTCCCACTAGGGAATGCCAGCCAGGCACTCAGCCGCCCCTCCTCTCCGGCTCCGTCCTCTCCGCGCGCCACGTGTCTCTGTACTTTAGGCTTTTACAGCTCCTCTGATTTTCCTCTGGTTTTCTCTTTCCTTCTTGTAGAATTTCCAGTCAGTTGATTTCCTGTAGCTCTGGCAATGTCCTTTTAATATTTTAGTTGTATTTTATTGAAATTGTTGTGTGCGACTGCGGTTAGGTGTTTACCTGTGCAGCCATCTTGGATTCTCTCGCGTATAATATTTTTTTAATTTAAGTCAGTGTATGTTTAATTTCTAGTTGGTCCTTTTTCATACCCTCAAGGGGCTTGTTAAATTTATTGGCCTTTTCTAGGAAATTCTTGAAAAACCTTATAACCGTGGTTTTGAACTCTATATTCAGTCCTGATTGTCGCCTGCAACCAAGGTATGTGCCCTTGACCAGAATCAAACCTGGGATCCTTAAGTCCGAGGGCCGATGCTCTGTCCACCTGAGCCAAACGGGCTTCATCCTCCTATTTTTGACCAGTTTCTGCTATTTTATCTAACCTATGCAATCATCTAAAAATGGAACCTGGATTTTAGAAGTAATACTTAGATAAAACTTAAGTGAGTTTTGCAGTTTGCTTTGTAATTTTTTGAAATTGACATTTGTGGTATTTAAAGGAATTGCATATGCTTCTTTTAATAGATGAAGATGAAAAAACCATGTTAAATTTGGAGAATTCCAACAAAGGCCTCTCTGGTGAACTCAGAGAAATTAAAAAGGACCTTCGTCAGTTACAAGATAACTTAAAGATTTCAGAAAATATAAATTTGCAATTTGAAAACCAACTGAATAAGACAATCAGAAACTTATGCACATTAATGGATGAAATCCACCCTGTTCTCAACAAGGTTAGTAGTTTTGTACTTCCAATGTTTTCATAATTTATTCCAGTTTTTTAAAAATCTATTTCACTCTATTTCTTAGTGATTTTTCTTGGAGCGAATAAGGGTAGCGTTCTATCCTTCATTAGATTGTTCAAAAGCAATTCCTTAAATATTGTATTTTTCTAGAACATATTCAGGATGTCAACATGGTTTATGTGAACAGATTTCATATAGAAAATTTTGTTTGTATTCCTCAGTGAATTTGAATTTGAGGAAGATAAAACCACTCATTTCTTAGAAAAATATCTGTAGTGCAGGGAATTCACTGCTGTTATTCCTTAGAACTTCTCATTTCTCAGGGCTCAGATGGCTCTCTCAAATACTAGAAGCCATTCTGCAGAGAATTTAAAGACTTGAACATAGTTGCCCCACAGGGTCAATTTTCCATAGATACTAAAATGGATATCTCTGTTTACTGTTTGTTATAGTTACATTTAAGAGATTCTGATAAAATATACTTTTTCTCTGTTATTTTATATAGGATAATGTGAAGAGTGAAGATAAAGATCAGAAATCCAAGGAGAATGGTGCAAGTGTATGATAATATGTGTAATGGCAAAGAAATGGTGTTAAATAATGTAATATAAAAATCATGATACAAGAATGTTTGGAAGGGATGCGTGCTTGATTTTAGTAGTATAAATATCTGTTAGTACAAACGATATGTAAAGTTTTATGAGTGTGAGAGTCTCTGCTTTTGAAAATTGCTTGTAATTCCTGGCATTCAAATTATTAAACACTCCTTGAGTGAAATAATTTTGCATTGCAAAATGTTTTAGGATCAACTTTGTTATAGTTTTAACACCAATAAACTTCATCAGTTTAATTGACAGTAGAATTTAATTACCAAATATCTTTTATTAAAATACGTAGGGAGGAAAAAGAGAGAAGAAATAAAAACCTAGAAAATTGCTTTAATTTTAGTTATAGAATTATTCATTATTTTAAAATTTTTGGTATTTTTAAGTTTTAGTATAAATTATAAAATAGCATGCTGCTTAAGTTTTGCAAGTTTTTGACCCAGACTTTTTTTTACTTGTCATAAAAGGATATTCCTCTAATATCTGTCTCTGAAAACATTCACTAAAAATTTAATTTGTCCAGCAGAGAGTACATAAAAATCTAAGAAGCAATTGACAGTTGATATTATCTGTGGAAGGCTTTACACAAAATTAACAGTTCTGATGTTAATGTTACTGCTTTCAGTGAATTGTTCTACTTTCTAATAAGAGCACCCATATTATAATTTTGAGGATTTTTCACAGTATATATCAAGTGTATAATTCAGTACCAAGCCAGTAGATGTCACTATGATGTCTTAAGTTAAGCCTTGTATAATTAAAAATAATATTTTTTATTAGTCTGTGTACTTCCTTCAGAATTGAGTGGACACATAAAAGTTGATTAGCTGGCCCTCACCGGTTTGGCTTAGTGGATAGAGCATCAGCCTGCAGACTGGAGGGTCACGGGTTTGATTCTGCTCAGGGGCACATTCCTGGGTTGGGCTCCATCCCCGGTGGGGGGTGTGCAGGAGGCAGCCTATCAATGATTCTCATCATTGATGTTTCTCTCTCCCCTCTCCCTTTCCCTTTCTCTTTCAAATCAATAAAGATAATATTTTTTAAAAAGTTGATTAGCTGTTGAGTGGAAAAAGTAGGAAATGTGATATACCATTAAAGTGTTTCTAATCAGGTGGTGAATTCACTCCCAGAGGACATTTAGCAGTGTTTGAAAACATTCTGCTTGTCCCAGCTGGGTGAGTGCTTACTAGCATCTAGGTGCTAGAGGCCAAGGATGTTGCTAACCATCCTACATTGCATAGGATTGCCCCTATAACCAAGAATTATATGTAACCTAAAATGTCAGTAGTACCTATGTTGAAAGGCTCTGATTTAAAGTAATATATGGTTACATGATATGACTTTCAGTTCCTGTTTCTGGTCTTATTGTTTGTTTAACTCTGAAGTCAGATTACAGATTGATCCATAATTATACAGTTATTTTTGACATCTTTGGATTAAGATGAAACATTATAGGGTGGTTGGAAAGTTGTTGCTTATGGAAAAATCTTGAAGATAAACTTATAACTAAAAGTCAGTAAAAAAGGTAGTTTTTTAATAGAGAATGTTTTTAAGTGAGAAAAATAATTATAACATTCACCTCTCAGACTTATTTTACCCAGAGATAATTAAGTCATAATACTGGAAGCATGGAGAAAAATAGATAAATCTTTCTATTATTTCTTGAAGGTAAATTTCTAAGTTAGGAAAACAAGTTAAAATTTTCTAAGCTAGAAAATTTGGTTTTAAAGAAAATGAGGAAAAGAGCACCTGTGTTTGCCCCTCTTTCCCCTCCCCCCCCGAAACTACTTATTTTCTTTTGTCAACCTTCTTCCCATTCTGTGGAAGAACAGCTTAAGACCACTCAGTGGTTGTTCCTACCCATTCAGTGGCAAAGGGGCTGAAGACCAGTCTTCAGTGGCAGGCCGAGCACTGCAATCTTTTTTTTTTTTTTTTTTAATATATTTATTTCACAGAGGAAGGCAGAAAGAGAAAAAGAAATGTCAATGATGAGAGAGAATCATTAATCAGCCGACTCCTGCATGCCCACATTGGGGATCGAGCCTGCAACCCAGGCATGTGCCCTGACCTGGAATTGAACTGTGACCTCTTGATTCATAGGTCGATGCTCAACCCATGAGACACCAGCCGGATGTGAAAGCTTCAGTCAATAGGAAACTGCTGAATAGCACAAAGGGCACCTGCACACCTTCAGAGCATCCTGCAACCCCAGGCTCAGCGGCAGTGACCTCAAGAACTGGAGCATGCCGTTCAACCTAAAACTTTACCCTGTTCAGAGCCCTGACCAGTTTGGCTCAGTGGATAGAGCATCGGCCTGCCTACCAAAGGGTCCCAGGTTTGATTCTGGTCAGGGGCACTTACCTGGGATGCAGGCTCCTCCCTAGTCCCATTTAGGGTGCATGCAGGAGGCAACTAATTGATGTGTTTCTTTCACATTTATATTTCTCTATCCCTTTCTCTTCAACTCTTTAAAATCAATGGGAAAATTTCCTTGGGTGAGGATTAAAAAAAGTTGTTTTAACTGTATTGAATATTTAGAAGTAAAAATGCAGTCTGTTCTCTAATTGCTATTCATTACCTCATTTGACATTAAGTAAAAAAGTTTATATAAACAAGTGATACATGATAAGATTTAATTTTACTTTCCAATCATTTTTATGTTCTCAGTGCCTGGAATATCTTTGGATGTCTGATACTTGGTTCAGTCATTATTGGACAGTTGAAATTTTAAGACTTTGTTATTTCTAAATTTTGTCTTTGTTCATTTTTAAAGAAATTATAGTGACATTTAGACTCCTCTCAAAATTTTCAGTTATATCCAACATATACTTTTAAATATTTACCTGGTCTGATCTCCTGACCACACCTATTGCTACTTAGAATTAGAGATGATTAATCATTGGCTTATGAATTCTTGTCTAACTTGCTTAAGTTTGTGTGCCCTTTTAAGATGATTTCAGGAACTCTCACCTTTCAGCATAATAGTCCTGAAACCTTAATCATAAAGTTTTGTAGCTTGAATGAATGGTTTTACTGGTGAAGAAAATAAGTATCTTGATCCATTATAAAATCCAAAACTTATCCTCTGAAGTGGCAAAAGAGTGATGGTTCTTGGGCATTAGCTTTCCAACTAGAAGAAAGAACTTCCTGAGAGATCCAAGATGGCTGCTTGGGTAGACATCTAGCCGCGGCAGCACACAACAATTTCAATGGAATACAACTAAGATGTAGAGTGGACATTGCCCAGAGCTATAGGTAGTCGACTGACTGAAAATTCTACAACAAGAAGGAAAGAGAAAACCAGAAGGAAAATCAGAGGAGCTGAAAAAAAAAAGCCTAAGGTATGGAGACATGCTGCGCGCCCACCCACGCGCACAGAGAGGTCGCAGCCAGAGAGGAGGAGAGGGCGGGGTGCTGCCTTTCCTTCCCTAACAGGAAGGAAGTAAAACCCCCAGCCTGGGCTGAACCCCCAAACCGGCAGCGCTGAGCCCCAGTTATGGGCCAGACCCTGGGGACCCAGGCTCCGGTGGGAGGAGACGGGGCTGTGAGGCGGAAAAGCGGCGAAAAGCAGGGCCCCGGAGTCATGTGCAATGCGCCCAGAGGACTGAATGTTGACTCTGATGCTGGGCTACCCTAGCCGGAAGAAACAAGGCCTCCGGCGGCGCTGGGCCTCAGTCTGGACTGCTCCGAACCCCAGTTCTGGGCCAATCCCTGGGGACCCAGGCTCAGGCAGAGGGAGACAGGGCTGTGAGGTGGAGTCCAGAAAGAGCGGCGAAAGGCTGGGCCCCTGGAGTCGCGCACATACTGTGCGCAGAGGACAGTCTGTTGACTCTGATGCTGGACTCCCCTAGCGGGAAGGAGAAAAAAAGCTCCAGGATGGGGGAACGCGGCGGGGAGCAGGAGCCCCTGCCGGACTCCGGCCAACCGGGTACCAGCAAGGAGCCCGGCGATGGGGCCCCTGGATGGGGGGGTGCCCCTGAACCTTCCACCGCTGAGCCCGGGCAATGGAGCCAAGGTGGGGGGTGGGGCTGCTTCCTGGGCGGCGCCGTCCCCGGCAACAGGCTAAAGCAGTGCAGGAGCCCGCGGAGAACAAAGGGGTGCCACAGGCCAACCTGCTGAGCTCCCAAGACAAGGAGGAAGAAACCAAAGAAGTTCTCAATGTGAAGAAATCAAGTGAGAGCAAAAGATAGTAAAATTACTTAAGAAAGAATACAAAGAAGTTCTTGAAAAATCAAAGACTAAGTCAGAACTCAACTCAACAGCCAACATTGCAACATAAACGCGTTTAAAAAAAAAAAAAAAAGGACAGAATGTTGGAACAGCGGCGGCCAGGCCTAGAGTGGCCAGGCACAAGGCAGTGGCAGCCAGGCCCGGAGCAGCAATGGCCAGGCCCCAGAGCAGCAGCAGCCAGAACCAGAGCATCAACAGCCAGCACTGGAGCAGCCAGACCTGGGGCAGTGGCAGCCAGGCCTGAGGCGGAGGCGGCCAAGCCCAGGGTGGCCAGTCCAGGAACAACCAGACCCAGAGTGGCCGGGCCCGGAGAAGCCAGGCCCAGAGCAGCCGGGGTGGGAGCAGCCAGACCCAGAACAGCAGTAGCCAAGCCCAGAGCATCCAGGCTGGGAGTGCCTAGGCTCGTAGTGGCCGGGCCCGGGGCAGCCGGGCCCAGAGCAGCCGGGTCGGGTGCGGCCGGGCCCAGAGCAGCGGCTGCCAGGCTGGGAGCGGCCAGGCCCGGGGGAGCAGCCGGGTCAGGTGTGGCCAGGTCCGGAGCAGCGGCTGCCAGGCTGGGAGCGGCCAGGCCCGGAGCAGCAGCAGCCAAGTCCAGAGCAATTAGGTCGGGAGCGGCAATGACCAGACCCGGAGCAGCTGGTTGTGGAACGAACCAGAACAACAGAGGCCAGGCCCTGAGCAGCCAGGCCCGGAACAGCACGCTCCTCGCCTGCCCCTACCCCACAGCTGCCTCTCAGACATGGCTGGAAACTTTCGTGGGAACTTGAGGGTCTGCTGAATCATGTGATGAAGGCTTATATCTGGTTGTGTTGAGTTAGTATAGGGCTGGGGTGTTGATCTGTGAGTGCCTTGGGTAGGGCCTGGATGAGGCTGGTGGACCTATTGGGAAATGTCTTTTGTGTGAAGTGTAGCATTGGGCATGTGGAGGTATTATTGATATGAGAAAATGCTAAGTAACTGATTTACTATCTGAAAAGGGATTTACTATTGGGGAAAGGGAGGGAAGAAGAGACTGAACATAAACTGTGCACCTATGGATGAGGACAATGGGGGATGGAGAAGGGGCGGAGGGTGGGGTGGGAACCTGGTGGAGGGGGGAAGAAATGAGGAACCTTTGTAATAATATGAACAATAAAGATTGATTTAAAAAAAATAAATAAGAAAGAAAAAAAACCAAAAAAACAAAGAACTTCCTGCTTCTATTTATGTTGTGAAATTGATGAGCCATCACAAGAGACAGTGGAACTGCTTGGATTACTAGAAATAATCCCAACATATTTTGGAGAAGCAAAAATTAGGCCTAATCCTCTGAAAACAGTCAACAAGACAAAACCATTAAATAAAATTTTTTATACGATTCAAGTAATGTGACAGGGTAACACTTTATCATTCGTGTATTTTGGTAGAGTAAAACCTAAATAACGTGTTTGTTAATAGTAATTCTTTGGGAAACTGTCTCAGTATGGGTGGAAAACAAAGGAAAGGTGTGAGGACCCTGAACAGGACAGGCTGGAATAGGTGGGACAGATGAGCTGATTGACACCTTTTCATATCTGCCTTCTCTGTACCCTGAGAACTCCTAGTAACTGCATGTGTTACATATAACTGAGCCTCACCTCCTACGCAGGGCAAGACTTGCAGAGAACATTCCATCTATTGTGTTGCCCTCGGGCATTCTCTCTCTCATTCTGAAGAGGGGCCAGGATATGTAATTGTATCTTTGCTAAGGAGGAGTGACACTTGAAGTTGGGCTTTTATGTTTTTGACAATTTTTAATGTTTATTCACCACCAGTAGAGACTTACAAACTTGGACAGGATCACAGAACATGATAATCCCAAAAGCCAGCTCTTGGGGCATCTTCCCTGTACTTCAATTGAGGGACAAATCTTAAGTGTTTCACTCCTGTGGGGCACAGTCTTAGCTGAGATTGAAGGAAGGAATAGCAGGGATTTCTACCACAGTGACAGCATAATTGTGTTGTGCCTTAATACAAAGGTGGTCACTTCTTCCTGGTAAAAAAAAAAAAAAAAAAAAAAAAAAGCAGTATTTGGCCAAGACTGGTTTGGCTCAGTGGATAGCGTCAGCCTGTGGATGGAAGGGTCCCGGGTTCAGTTCCGATCAAGGGCACATGTGCAGGTTGCAGGTTTGATCCCAGTAGAAGGGGTGCTAGAGGTTCTCTCTCATTATTGATGTTTCTATCTCTCCCCTTCCCTTCCTCTTTGAAATCAATATATATATATATATATATATATATATATATATATATATATATATATTTGTTATGAATTTAGCTTTTATTCAAAATTAAATAAGCAAAAGCAAGTTTTTCTGAAACTTTCACAAATTACTTACATAAAAGAAAGTTAATAGGGACAGTCCTAAGTTTGCAACAAATAATTACAAAAGTGTCTAGGGCAGCATGAGCATAAACCCCGTCACAGCATGGCGATCTAACTGTCATGTGAGTAAGGCAGAACTAACATTTGCACCGAGACCAGAATTAGAAAACAGAACAGACTGTGAAAGCTTAGTTCTACATTAAGCTTCTCTTCCCTCAGGCCCTTTACGGGTTTGAACTACGTTGTTGTTTTAAACAAACACATCAGGTCAAACTATAAATTACATAGATGGGCAGTTAAGGGGAAAAGCCCCCTAAAAGGTACAAACTTAACTGGTACTGAATTGGGTTCTCCATTTGCCTTTATGTACAAGTAAATGTAAACCATATTTTTACAGTTTTGAGTGTTTTGTGAGTAGATGCACAGTACCATGTCAGGTTTGCAATTGTTCCTGAAAACTGGCTCTGGGTTCCGCGCCCCTATCGGCCGCGGGGTGCAGGTATTTACCTAAATAGGAAAGTATCATAGTCAATGGTCAAGACAGTTCAGCAAGAGCAGGATTTCCAACAGAGTGATACACAATACCATAGTTCACATACCTGTGCAAATAGAAGCATTCGGACCAAGAAATCGGAGGCAAGTTCATTCGCCAAAACTCGTATCGCTACTGTTGTAAACTTGGGCAGTAAATGACCCTCAGCAAGCTCTGCTCTCTATGGCTTTTTTTTCTTTTAAAATCTTACAGCCGGAGAAAATGCACACACACCACCCACACGCTCCACACACACACACACACACACAGTTCTCATTTCATTTTAGAATGCGGTACATGGTGCAACCTCATCACAATGTAGAGATTTAACACATTTGCTGTGTTTCCTATACAAGTTCTTAGTGGTCTAAATCCTAGTTGAGGGTATTCATTTGCAGAACCACATGATTCTGGAGGTTGAGGAAATAAAAAAAAACAACACAAGAGTTTCCATACATTTTTCAAACCAGCACTGGATGTGCAAAGGCAGCGGACAACCCTGCCATCGGCACAGCCAGGTTAGAGTAACTTTAGAGGAAGATCCAAGCAGTGAGTTACTTAGATTGGTCTCTAGAAAAATAGGTCAGGATATACTGTATCTTTGTCAACCGTTCCTTCAAAGACTTCATTGACAAAACTGACAGCTGGTACCAGGGATCCACAGGGAGAACTGCAAGAAGCCACCAACACCAGGCAGGTCCGTTAGGAGTCGCCTGAAGGTTTTCCTCCCTCCTGGGCATTGATCCAAAGTGCTGAAGAATTTGGCTTCGAAGTCTGTCTCTTAAATTCGGAAACAGCTGCAGGCTGAGAGTAGACCAAATCGTGGAGCTGCCCGAGACTCTCGCTCCCCTTCATGCTCCACCTTAACATCCTCCAGATATTTGATGTCTGCAGCCAACAGCCGTCTTTCATTCCTCTTTTTAAAACCTTAGACCGCTTTCCTCCAACCGTATCCACCACAGACCTTCCATCAGGTAAGAAATGTACATTTCTAATTTGTAACATACAACCATAATCTGCAAAATCATTCTGTGTGTCACTGACTCACATCCCAAACTGTTTAGTTCCAGTTTGTATGCTTCTTCGAATCATCAATCTGTATCTTAGCTCAAATACATGAAGAGGGCGAGGCGCAGTGGGTAGGCTATAGTGCACACAAATATTGGGACATTCTTGGTCAAGTGTGAGAGTTCAGCAGTTTCTTCATCATATATTTTTTCTCTCTCAGACAGATACTTCATCAGGCAGATACTTCACTATTAATTCTTCCAACAGCTGTGTGACACAGAACCTCCTATCTGCTAGATACTCTTTTAAGCTTTCTTTGCAAAGGAGACAATATGGTGTATGATCTAAACAGCGCTCAAGACAATTCTTACAGAATGAGTATCCACAAGGGGTTGTTACTGGCTCGAAAAACAACCTCATGCAGAGAGAACTCTCAAAATCTGAGATGTCTATTAATTCCTCTGGGATGTCGCCATAAGTTAATGAAAAGGCTCAGGCCTCATTGGGCGTTTCTCCTTGCTTTTTAAGCTTACTTCTTCCATCTTCATCAACATCACGTCCTGTTCTGAGAGACAGCTTTCTTTTCAGGAGGAGAGCACCTTTTTCTTGAACAGACAGCAAAGGTTCTGAGGGCACTCGTTTCAAGCAATCCTCTCTGGCTGGCATCTCTGTGGAATTTATAGCCTGTGCTGAGCTTCCTTTGACAGGCTCTGCCGAGGCCTCAGGTATTTCTTCATTCTGCTGGGGCTCAGCTCATTGGCAGAGTGAAACTTCCATTACTGACGGAAAACCAAAAGGTTTGTTCTTAGTACATGGCAATGAACTCCAGGAAGAATCCTTCAGGCCTTTTTTAAGTTTTCAGGTGATAATAAATCAAAAAAATCTTTTTCACTTCCAGCGTGGCCGGTGCCAAGTCTTCGTGGAGGGCCACGCACTGCAGGGACAGTTGTGCGGCGTCACTGGAAAGCCAGCATCCTGGAGCACGTTTCCGTCCTGAAGTAGACCTCGGGCCAACTGGGCAGCTGAAGGAGCACTGCGTTCAGACCCTCTGGCTGCCCCGAACTCTCCGAGGCCAGCATAGGACTCAGGGCGGTAAATTTTTAAAATCAAGTTGCTGGGCTCTGCTCGCAGCGCCTGGCCGGCGGCAGGGCCTCGCGGTGGCGCCCGGTGCGGCAGCTCCCCGGCCGCCACCCAGTGTTGGCATCCCATCCTGCACGCGCCCACCGCCCGCAGGGCTGGCGGGTAGTCAGTCAGAGACGCCTGCCCAGGTCTCCAGAAAATGCTTTCTCCCATCATCCCTCCCTGGTGTGTCCGCAGGGTCCCCGGGAAGGCCCAGGAGGACACAATGGCTTTGCCAGGACACTCAGTCCATCAGGCAGACACAGGTCCTGAACGCTGCTCTCCTGAACGCTGGGACCCTGGTGGCGAGGACGGGGAGCCGTCCCGCGCCGCGCCGTCGGGGAGAGCTGAGTTGGAAAAGTTGGAGTGTCTGTGGGGGGCTGGGGCTGGGGCGGGGTGTGTGCGTGTGTGTGTGTGTGTGTGTGTGTGTGGGGAGGGGTGGGGGCTGCGGGTCCTGGGGGTCCAAAGCCCTGAGGGGGGTCTGCAGGTAAGCCCGCTTCAAGGAAAGCATACAGGCCGCGGCACCTTGCACACTGGATGTCACTTGCTCAGTCACAGGACAGGACGGAATCTAGAACTCTGGTCAGCGGGCACCCGCCTTCCGCACACAGGCCCCTCTCCCCTCACTTGGCCGCAGACCTGGGACACAGCAGGGCGTCCTCCTCTGGTCCTCCGGTGGTGTCAGGGGCTGTCTTTGGAAGAGCTTACCACAAAAGCTGTCTCGCTCACCGCACACAGCGGCTCTGGCCTCCCCTCTGACGCCTGCTGTCACTCAGCAGTGAGTAGCCTCAGGTAACCTATGCCAGCCTAGCGCCGGCCAATCCCAGGGAGGCCGCAGCCGGGAGCACTTGAGGGCATCCGATCCGTCCTTGCCACTGTGTGCCTGTGCGTGTGCGTGTGCGTGTGCGTGTGGCAGTGTGTGCTGGAGTGGGAGAGACTGCAGGAGGGCTGGTTTGCTAGGGGAGGTCCTGGGGGGCACAAGGGGAAGTGAGTACTGGGGACCAAGCGCCCCTACCCTGTGGAAATCCTAGGCGTCCCCGGGTCATTTCATTCCCTCGTGGCTGCAAGTCTATTCTATTCAGACAACCCTTTGGGCCAGCAGATGAGGGGAAATGGCTTGATGGGGGGTTTTCCTGCCGTGGGCAGACCCAGGCAGTTTTGGCGAAGGGCCCGGACTCCACATTCCTTTCCCCTGACCCACAGCAGGTCCCTCTTCCACATGTTTACAGATTCCTGCTTTGGAGCAGTAATAGTCAATGTAGAATTTTGGCCATCCTAAACCAGAATATTGGATGCTTTGCTTTTCAAAACTACCATATTAATCATTCTGTATATGAGAATTTGTGAGTTTAAATAGGAATGGGAAAATGGCTGCTCTAGATAGTGCTTACAGTTTACATGTCTTATTATAGACATGTAATATTTTCAATTACTGTTTATATTCCATATTATTCTATATTAGATCCAGGTGTACAGCAGTGGTTAAATAATCATATACTTTACACAGTAGTCCCCCTGATTTTTCAAGTACCCACCTGGCACCATACATAGTTATTACCATATTATTTGACTATATTCTCTATGTTGTAACTTACATCCCTATGACTAGTCCCTATGACTAGTCTCTGTGACTTCCAATTTGTATTTCTTTTTTTTTTTGGTTTTTAATTAATTAATTAATTAATTAATTAATTTTACACTAATTGTCCGAGAGGTGCAAATCAAAACAACAATTCGGTACAATTTGTATTTCTTAATCCCTTCTCCCCTTTCATCCGCCAGCTCCCTCCCCTCTGTCAACCATCAGTCTATTCTCTGTATTTATGAGTCTGGTTCTATTTTGTTTGTTTATTTTTTTCTTTAGATTCCATATATAAGTGAAATCATAGGTATTTGTCTTTCTCTGACTTATTTCACATAGCATAATACCCATGCTGTCACAAAAGGTTAGATTTCATTGTTGTTTTTTTATGACTGAGTAGTATTACATTATGCATATGCGCCACAACTTTTTTATTCACTGATTTATTGATGGGCACTTTGGGTTGCTTCCATATCTTGTCTATTGTAAATAATGCAGTTTACAGTTTTTTTTTGCATATGCAATAATGACAGGCATTTATTTTAGAAATGCACTAATATGTTTTCAAAGGACTGAGGTCCCCAAAAAAGATAGAAATTAGAAATTGCCTAATTTAAGATATATTTTCATATATTCATTGGTTCAATGAGTATGTTCATATTTTTAAAAATATATATATTTTATTGAGTTTTTACAGCGAGGAAAGGAGAGGATAGAGAGTTAGAAACATTGATGAGAGAGAAACATTGATCAGCTGCCTCCTCCACACCCCCCACTGGGGATATGCCCCAAACCAAGGTATGTGCCCTTACCCGGAATTCAACCTGGGGCCTTTCAGTCCGAAGGCTGATGCCCTGTCCACTGAGCCAAACCGGTCGGGGCAATATGTTTGTATTCTTCAAGTGGATGGAGGTGGAGAAACATTCAATTCTCCTGGTGCATTAGAAGCTCACAGTGCTTCAGTGCAGTGATGTTTAACGACAGAAACTGCATGTGAGTGCTTTCACTGTCTAGGTCACTTCTTTACCGAATGATTGAATGAAAGGTGAGCTGACTTTTGGTGTTTCTAAAAAAATATTTTTATTGACTTTTAGAGAGAGAGGGAGAGAGAAACATCGATGTGAGAGCAGAACATCTATGATAGGCTGCCTCCTGCTCAACCCTACCTGGGATGAAGCCTGCAATCCAGCCATGCGCCCTGGCTCAGAACTGAACTAGCCACCTTTCAGTGAACAGGATGATGCCCAACCAACTGAGCCAAACCTGCCAGGGCTTGATATTTTTTTAAATCACAGGGGACGTTATTATAAGTGAAGTGAGACAATGTTGTTCTTCCAAGGAAAGAGGAGCCGATGGAGGGCGGAGCAGAGCTTCCTCTCTGGTGTTAGCAGCTGGTCTTAGTGACCCTCCCCTGGTGTGGCTGGCAGGGGCAGTTATAGGACGCTGCTCCAGGCATTTTTAATGTTGGGCCTTTCCTCAATTATCTGGCTTCCTTCTGCTGAGCTGGATTCAGTTCTTCAAACTGTTATTTTTGAACAGTTACTTTTCAACAGTTATATGGCAGAACAAGCATTCATGTCGGCAGCAATTTAAAACCATTAAACACCCTTAAGGAAACATGTACTCACCCTTGCTTATTCCTGTGGAGTGTCCACTGGGAATCAACACCAGAGTTTGGGCATGGTAACTCTTATGGGGCTAATCTTGGTCCTAAAGCACTTAGTTTTGTAGATCATAGTAATAATAGGTGCCGTTTACTGCATCCCAGCTCTGTACCTGTGCAAGCATTATGTTTTCCAGGAAATTTTCAGGCAAGGTATTTGTTATTTCCCCCAGAGGCTTCTGAGGCTCAAAGAAGAGAAATTAGAAAGCTGGTGTTCAGACCTTAGCCTTCCTCTTCCTGGGGGCACGCTTTTTCCTAGGACTCAGCATGGTGGGGGGACTTGCGTGGCTCTTGGTTGTGAAAACAGCTTTTCAGATGCCTATCTGTGATCAGTTGGTCTGGATGGCTGGTGTCTGTTCCTCCCCTATTTCTTTTCCCTCATAGTGAAGGGTAAGCAAGGACAGGCGTGTGTGAATTGGGTGTCATCACATGGTCTGTGTGTGAGAGAGAGGGAGGAAGGGTAAGGGTTGATGCCATAAAACTTCTCTTATGCCAAAAACGGGTATTGTGGGGGCCACTTGCTCCAGTCAAGGCTGACAGTGACTAAAACTTCCTTGCAGCATGATGCTTCCATGCACATGTCAAAAAGCCTTGGCTCAGGAGACTGTCAGTTTCCTTATTCAAAACTTGATTTATTGAGTTGTCAGTTATATGGCAGTAAGCTGCTGCTCACTCTTAAAAAGTTCAAAATGGAGATTGACAGGGCCAGAAATGCAGCTACTTAAGTGGGCAGGTCGAATTCTTCATGCACTTTATAAGAGTTTCATACTTTTCTCTCTTCTTATTTTTTAGATTTTTAAAAATGTATTTCAGAGAGAAAGGGAAAGGGAGAGAGAGTTGGAGATATCATCGGCTGCCTCCTACACACCCCACCCTGGGGATTGAGCCTACAACCCAGGCATATGTCCTGACCTGGAATCCAACCCTGACCTCCTGGTTCATAGGTTGATTCTCAGCCACTGAGTCATGCTGGCTGGACTCTCTCTTCTTGCACTTTTGTCTTCTTGCACACCCCACCGCTACTTGTCCTGACCATGTCTTCTGTGGTAAGATCCTCAGATGCTGGAGTCAATAAAAGAAGAGTAACATCACCAAAGCAAGTAATAGCAAAGAGTAGGAGTAACATGGACCTATAGAACAGGGGCAGGCTGGCAAAAGAACAGAGGGAAAGGGAACTGTGGACGGTGCACAGTGGGATGAAAAAAGCTTTCAAAGCCGTGGGTGGAAAGGCAGGAGGTGGTTGTGCAGGTAGTATAATATTAATAGAGCCAGAAAGGCCTCAGCATATTGGCACGTGTTGCTTTCCATCCTCATCAGAGAATGGCCCTGCAAACTAGAAAGTGTGGAATAGTCATTACTGAGAGTGTCTGAGAGCCTGAATTCTGAGCTAGATGGAAAAACCACACGGATCCTTCAGAAGCCTAAATCTGCATCCCAATTCACCTGGGATTTTTACCATGGTCTCAAGGTCACATCATGTATTTTGTGAGAAATTACCAGAAAAAATGGAGATAGATGAAAGTCCTAATTAAAGGGGAGCATTTTTTAGAAGTGAAAGACCTGAAGTAAGATGGATATTGGTTCTTGGCCGTAGATAAATGACCAACCAGAGGTCTTATATGTGCTTGGCAAAGGCTGTGTGGTTGTCAGGAATCAACATGGACACCACTAATAAGCCTTGTCCAGACTCATTTCCTTTAAGGACTGATTTTCCTTTAAAATTATTGTTTTTGGAAAAGGGATATTCGATTATTTGAATCACAGACTCATAGAGCCACATTTCATGTTAGCTCATTTAGTCCAAATAATGCTACAAACCATCATTTTTTGGCAAGCCTAGATTTCAGTAAAGTATTTGAGAAAATCTCTTATAACCTTATGAGAGGGAGATGGAAAATTAATTGGATGCTAGTATTATGTTGACTATTATATTTTGAAAAATAAGCTGGAAATTTGTTGAATAATGAATGACATGGTGTCTTCACAGGGGAATGCTCAGATAGGCACTGCCATTGTCTTTATTTTTTATCTGAGAAAGCCCAATTACCCTCAAAGAATTCAAAAGAAAAGGAATACTTCAGTCTCAGATTTGCAGATAAGAAAGAGCTGGGAGGGTTAGCTGATATGAAAGTAGATAGGTTAGCCCGGCTGGTGTGGTTCTGTAGTTGAGCTTTGACTTATGAACTTATGAATCAGTGTGGGGCGTGATTCTCTTTCATTATTGGTGTTTCTCTCTCTCCCTCTCCTTTCGTCTCTGAAATCAATAAAAAATATCTTTTAAAAAATAGAGGAACTAAAAATTCAAATAATTTTGTGAGCTAAGGAGGCAAAGTTTATTGTTTGTAAACATCAACTCCTAATTGTAAGCAATATGAGACAGGGGAAATGTAATTTTGTGGAAGTTACAGGAATTTTGGAGTTTCAGTTAATCATATTCTTGTGAAGAATATAGTTATAAACAATCAAATAAAAGAGGAAAGAAACAAAACAACCCTACAGTAGGAAAAATAAAACTTAAAGAATTTTACATGGCATTTCATGAATGGAATTATCTGCGGTCAAATACCATTAGCCCCCTTTGTTGTCATTCAACCCAACATTATAAGAATACTCAGTTCCGTGTGGCATACCTTCTGTAAGGACTTTGAAAAGTTGATGTAGTTTCCAGAACATGTTGATCCGAGTGGGGAGTGCAATACTTGGATATCATGTCCTAGAGCCACCCTGGAAGGGATTGGGGATGTTTAACCAAGGGGAGACTAAGGGGAGCAATGGTGGTTGCCTTCAAATCTGAAAGTATTTTTTGAACAGGATAGAAAACTTATATTTATCCCAAGATGTGGGCGAGAAGCAAAGAATTAGAGAAGGTGCAAGGAAACAAAGCCAGCTTAATACAAAGGACATTAAGAAGTCAGACTGATGGATGGTGTTGAGGGAGGCCTTGGAAGGAAATGACCATTACTTCTCTCCAGTGGTAGAGATCAAGTTGAACCTACGGACTTGCATTCTTTAAGGGTCACTCCCAATGTTGCTGTCTCTGAAGTCTCTTTCCCTCTGCAAAACATTTCCTTTCTTATCTGTTTTAGACCTCCCAGCACCATACACAGCGTCTGCTGTTGTGGGTGTTAGTACATTGTGGATGAAAGCATGGAGCCGGGCAGCGGACAGTCCTGGACTCTCAGATAATAGCATCCAGCAGAACTAAGAATAACCTGTTTCATTCCCTCCACTATGCTCTTCATTTATTTCTGCTTTGAGTAGCTAACCGTAGAAGAAAATTTGTTCTAAATTGTGTAAGAACAAAAGATATTTCGCTGTTTATACCGAGAAAAGCATCCCCCCCTCCCCGTAATTTGAAGTTTTAATCCTAGATACTACTGACATTGAGGCATAATAGCTTGGTTCATTGGGGGATGTTTTGAAATTTTTAGAATGGTCAGGAAACTGTCAAATCACGGGGGATCAAGTTATTCATGAAGAAAAATCATTATTTTTAAAATTGGAATATTAAAAAAAGAAGTGAGTTAATGAAAATGATGCTATCAAAGTTTTGAACGATTGTCTTTTCCCCCAGTAGCAATAGATTTTGAGATGCAGTAGGTTGGATGTCACTGAGTAATATCCCCCTTTGTTATTGTGTTCCATAGACTGACTCGAAAGTCATTGAGAAGTGGATGGAGGGTGCTAAAGACTTCTTAATGGAAGAGCAGGCTGTCCCAGGAGATGATGAAGGGCTAGAAAGGCAGCTTGACCAATGCTCAGTGAGTCCTGCTGACCTAGGGGACCTGCCCTTATAAATAACATGTTCTTTTCCTTTATTGTTTGCGGCTATTATTCACATGGTTAGAATATGACATGCCAGCACACGGAGATAAAATACCTTTCATTATAAAGCTTTCTTTGCTTTAGAGTTAATAAAAAGCGACTGATTATTTATATTTTATCTTTGGCCATGATTATAGAAATTTGGATAGAGAGAACAAGAGCTGCCGTTTTGGGCCATGATGACAATCTTAGTGTCATGATTACCAATTGCATATTGCTCTTATTGTGCCACATGGTGAAGCATTAAGAAAAACATACTTAATAGTCGAAATTTCCCAGTAATACTGCATACAGCTTATATTTGGTGAAATCATTAGGCTTCTCTAAATTCATTAAAAGTGCTATATTCTGTCAAAACTGATTTGGCTCAGTGGATAGAGCGACCTGCGGATTCAAGGGTCCCAAGCTTGATTCTGGTCAAGGGCATATACCTTGGTTGTAGGCACATCCCCATGGGGGGTGTGCAAGAGGCAGCTGATTGATGTTTCTCTCTCATCGATGTTTCTGACTCTCTGTCTCTCTCCCTTACTCTCTGTAAAAAATCAATAAAATAAATTTTTAAAAAAAAGATGCTATATCCTGCTGAGAGTCAAAAATTCCAATCTAATTTGGCAGGTGTCTATATGAAGCACCCAGGTGAAATGAACTTCTTTTAGGCACAATATTTCTGAAGCAGTTAAACATTTGAGTCCCAAACATTCTGTTCTTACACTATTTTCAGAGATAAAAGCAAACTATAATAATAGCATACACTTCTATGGAAATGAACTCAATAATGTCTTAATTTATATGTTCAGGCTTTTGTTAAGGAAATTGATACAGTTGAATCATCGCTGAAAAACATGAAGGAAGTAGAGACACACCTTCAAAGTTGTCCAGTTGCTGGAATCAAAACCTGGGTGTAGACCAAACTAGTTGACTACCAAACCCAACTGGAGAAATATAGCAAGGAGGTAAGTTTTTCAGCTTTCCTGTCTGTGTTTTTCAAGAAGTAGATGCCATTGACAACAGTGATTGTTGTGGCTCATACAGTCTGAAAACCAGAGAGCATACTGATTGTCCAGTTTGGCTCCTCAGGGGGAATGAGCTTGTCGTGTTTAGCAAAGAACAAGAAAGGCACTGCAGCTGGGATTGAGTGAACGGGGGAGATTGAGTGAGTAGTGGGGTGGAGAAGGGTGTTGGGAGGGGCTATTTATGGCCTTGGAGACAAAGGCGGGGGTTTCTGTTTCAAGGATCAAGCCACACAGGAGGGAACTTATAGAGTTTTGAACAGGGAAGTGACATGTGACAGATCTCTCTGGATTCATCTGGACAGGCAAGATGCCATTGCAGCCTTAAGAGAGCCTGGCTCCTGGACTGGGAGATGGTGGTGGAGGCCATGAGAAATGTTCGGTGTGGACTGTGGTTTGTAAGTAGAGATGAGAGGCTGGTAATGGCCTGGAAGTGTGATATATGAAAAAGTGAACAGTCAAGGACAGGCTAGGGATTTTGCAAAAATGTTCACTTTGTGTGAATGGTGGCGCCATTTACTGAAATGGTGAAGACTCAAGGAGCAGAAGCTTTTGTTGGAGCACGTGTCATGATTTCCATCTGGAAGGGTTCAAGTCCAGATCCATGTTAGACATGCAGGTGGAGTTCCTTGGCACTTACCTGTGGAAAGAGGAAGGGGCAGAGGCCAAGGATGCTGAGAAGGGAAGGTCGGCCAGAGGAGAAACGCCCGGAGAGTGTGAGGTCCTGGAGGCGGTGGAGAAAGCTACCCACAGAGCCTGGTGCTGGGGATTGCTGAGGCCGATGGGCACTGAAAAACAAGCTCTAGAGTTGTCAAATGGAGGCTTTTAAAGACCCAGAGAAACGGGGTGGGCGAGGGGCATGGGCATCCAAAGGGAGGCTTTTGTAAATTGTAAAAGTAAGAGATATTACAGGATATTTGCATGCTGGAAAGAAGGACCTCGCCTAGGAGGAGAAATAATGATGCAGAAGAGATTGAGGGAACATCATTCTGAAGTGAAGTCTGTGATTATGTGTGAGAAGGAACGAAATTTACTCTCTAAGCGAAAGAATTGCTGATGCAGTGCTTCTCCCTGGTAATGGAAGGGAAAGGGACTATACTGATTGCTTCTCTTTTGTTAGTGAAACAGCAGTGGAGTGAGGAAAGGGGAGAAAATGTGAAATACAGGAATATTTCACAGACAGTCCTGTGGGTAGTAGATCTCTTAATACAGTGTTTTGTTTTGTTGTTCTTTTTTTGGTTAGTGTTTATATAAAAATTTTATATTGCATCATTAAGTATTTTTTTAATGTTTTCCCTCCTCTTTCCCCCAAATTGCTTATTTTGCAAATGTTTAAAGTGAAAGGAAAGTTGAAATAATGGTACAGGGAGCAGCCGCATCGCCATGTCTGAATTTGCCCATGGTTAGTGTTTTACCATGCTTGCTTTCTCTTTTTCTCCCCTGATCTCTCTAAATGCACACATGCATGCATACATACATGTATATTTCTTTTGTTTTTGGTTACAAATGTACTTTGGACAAGGATTTGAATATATCCTCACACTTCACCCCTCAGTGGGGACACTGTTACATAAACCGCCACCCCATGACCACCCTTAAAAGGCAGTTATAGTATCTTCCTACTGAAAGCCTGGGCGGCCCTCTGCCTGCCAGGGATGGTTGCGTGCACCGTGGGCGCGCAGGTGAGGGGGCCGGGCTGGCCCCTGAGCGCGAGGGCGCCGGAGGGGGGTGGACGGGAGGCGCATCGGGGAGTCACCCCATGGGGCTGCGGGCCCCAGGGCTAACCATCAGGGCAAAGGGCACCCCCTACTCCACCTCCACCTCCACTTCCATCACCACCTCCCCTCCCCCCGGGGAAATGAGATTCGGCTCCCGTGTTGGGATACACCTGGGGCAGGGAGCCACCCACACGCCACGTCCACCCCCAGCCTTGACCTGGGGTGGGGACATGTCACAAACCCCCCGGTCACTGCTGCGCCCCACCCTGAGCTGCACCCCACAATGGAGCAGTGACTCGCGCCCGATGACGGACACAGGGCGTGGAACCCTGGTGGCCGGGCAACCTCTCCCCCACCCAGACCCGTCCCGCTCCTCTGGAGCAGTCGTGGATGGAGTGGTCCCTGTCGCAGAGACATGTTCTGCTGCTTCCGGCGGTCCCCGTGCTGCGACCGGCCCGAGGGCGGCCTTGGCGGCGCTTTCCCAGGCGCCTGTGGCCCTTTTCTAGATCCAACAACAGAGAGGTAACCCGGCGGCCCGGGCGGCTTGGTTCCTTACAGCCAGGCCATCACTCTCACCCCTCACCGCCCCCTGGCCCGGGGCACCAGCTTAGGGTTAGAGGTAACCCAGGGGAGCCCAGGGCGGTTTCCCTAGAGCCAGGCCACCCCCCTCACCCCCTCAGCAGCCCCATGTCCTCTGGGGCACTGGCCCTGCTGGGGTCCGGGACTCGGGGAAGTCCTGCAGCCCCACTGGGAACCGATTAGGCTTAGAGGGAACCCAGGGCGGTTTGGTTTTCGTAGAGCCGGGCCACCACTCTCATCCTCCTCACCAGCCCCATAACTGGTCGTTGGCCCTGCAGGGCTATGGGACTCCAGCGGAACTCAGGAGTGTTCTGAAGCCCCATGGGGCACCGGCTTTGTCACTGCAACCCCATGAGTGCCTCACAGACTCTGACAGGATGGAGAGGGAGCCAGACACCTCCACCGAGGACTTGGCAAATAGTGATACTAAAATATTTCTTCTAATTCCCTTTCAATGTGCACGAATTTGTGCACCAGGACACTAGTCTTACTAATAAAAGGCTAGGTGGTCCTCACATTATCACGCAGTCACAAGATGGCTGTTTGCACAGTGGGGGCGGGGCCTGGCGGCACTCCAGGACTCAGGGCCATCCTGCTCATGCTGGCCCTTCAGGGTGGGACTTTGGGACTTGAGGCCATCCCACGGCTCTGGTGGGGTCCTCAGTTTCCTGAGATTTTATTCGACAGGTCATTCGTTATCTAATAATTTAGCCAAATTTAGATTTCTCTAAATGTGTATAATCTGATATTATATGCTTGAATGGGTTTTTCGGGGAAGGAAATAGGGAAAATGGTTTGTAAGTGGCAGTGAGGAGCCAGGAAGGTGATGGATACATACATACATACATACAGACATAGACCTTCAGTTCTATGTCTGTCTCTATCTCCCTATCTACCTATTATACCACACATATGACAGTATAGAATTAGCTGTGAATTATTACTCGTTTAAAACATGAAACTGAATCTATGGGACATTTTTAAGTATCTTAAGCAGCAGGCATTTCTCCAGACTATTGCATTTCACTGAGTCCTAAAAAGGTTGAAGAACTTTGAGATAAGCATAAATGCTGCCAAACTTTTATTTTGCTAAGAAGGGACAGGCATATGAAATCAACCAACAAGCAAGTAACAGTCTATGTCATCTATTCTACCTAGCCAGGAACTCATGAAAGAAAGAACACTATAATGCCAGAAAATAGAAAATGGATAATTTCAGGGAGTTAATTACAATTTTGAGCTTTGCTCTTTCTGAAAAGTTTGCTAGTGTCTTTATTTATTTTTATTTTTGCATTTCTCTATGGATCCATGAAAATTATATAACTAACTAGTGTCCAGAAACTAGCAAAGAGAATGTTCTGGAAGGGGGGCCCAAGAACTGTGGTGTGTGTGTGTGTGTGTGTGTGTGTGTGTGTGTGAAGCGGATCAGATTAAACTGCTGATCGGCCAGGCTTGGGCCAGGGCTGTGTGTGTTGCTGGCAGCAGGATCACACTGGCCTGAGATCAAAGCTCCTGTTTGACCCCTTTCTGTGTTTATGACTGTGATCCTGATGGAGAGTGCGGACAGGAAAGCCGCTAAGCTGTGTCCCTTACTCTCGTGAGAGCCATCTATTCCTGTCCTGGCCGTTGGTGACTAACAGCTGCGCAGCCAAGCAGCCCTGGCAGGTGACGCTGCTGTGAGGTTGAACTTGAGGGGGCGGGTGGATAGCGAGTGAGCATGGTCTCTGTGGCCTGGGCGGCATCTCTCCCCTAGTAAGAATGAGTTTGCAGTTAGAGGGCCGAGCTCTTGGGAAATATTTTAGGTTTCTCTGAAATTTTTAAGTTATTGAACCAAGTTGATAAAAACATCTATTTTCTCAACATTTTTGTGTCTCTGTGGAATATGAAAGTATAGTAAATTATCAAAATAAAAAGTGTATAGAACAGTATTTTATGAACATCATTAGTAACAGCTTCCTCTTCTATGCTTTTAAAATTAAAATTGTTACAGTGAATCCTGTTAAAAAGGAGAAAGTGGGTATTTTAGTTGCATTTTCTTAAAATATTATCTTTTATTGATTTTTTTGCCCCCCTCCCTCCCATACATACCCTCCCGTCCTAGAGTTTTATGTTCATTGGTTGTACTTATATGCATGTAAACAAGTCCTTCGGTTGATCTATTATCTCCCCCAGATCTCCCTCCCCTACCTGCTGTAATTTGACAGTCTGATTGTTGCTTTACTGTATATATATATTTTTTTCTACAATAAACAATGCTACAGTAAAATTCCTTATGACATGTGCTTTTATTGCTTATAACATGTGCTTTTAGGTTAGATTCCTTAATTAGGGAAGTTATGCATTTTAAAAATTATAATAGACTAGAGGCCTGATGCACGAAATTCGTGCAAGAGTAGGTCTTGCTTCCCCTGGCTGCTGGCATCAGCTTTCCTCTGGCACCCAGGACCCAGGCTTCCCTCCAGCCATGGCAACAGGTTGTTTCTCTCACAACCTGGCTTTGTCTGGAAGGATGTCTGATCTCATTAGCATATTGTGTTTTGATTATTATAGATATGTCCAGATTAGATTAACATCCAAAATGTGTACTAGAATCAAAGTTATCATTATTGTTTTGATTATTGCTTATATTTTCACAGCATCGGCAGAAAGTGTATAAAAGCTTTTATCTGAATTTTAACCCTAAAAGTCTTTGTGGGAAGTTACCACTGTACAATTAGCTATTAGAAACCTGTCATTTACTGTATTAACATTTATTTATTTGGCTAAATGGCTTTTCTTTTCTAGATTTCTAGTCACAAAGATAAATGGTCTGAACTTCAAGAAAAAGTGAAGAACCTGAAAAAAGACTTAAAGGAAATGCAAAAATGGATGATGGAGGTTGAAGAAGAATACCTAGATAAGAGTTTTGAATACAAGTCACCAGAAGAACTTTTGAAAGATGTAGAGGAGATGCAGGTGAGGCTGGGATAGTCAGTATCAGCAGGCTTTATCTCTCCCTTTAAAGTCAATCAATCATAGAAAAGACCATCCATCTGTCTGTAAATCATGATTGTGCAATTGACTCTTGAACAACACAGGTTTGAACTGTAGGGGTCCATTCATACACAGATTTAAAAAAATAAATACTGTAAATGTATTTTCTCTTTCTTATGGTTTTCTTTGTAACTTTCCCCCCCTCTAGCTTACATATAACACACAAAATATGTGTTAATTGACTGTTTATGTTATTCATAAGGCTGTTTAAGTTATTGGTCAACAGTAGGCTTAATAGTTAGTTTTGGGGGAATCAAAAGCTATTTATGAATTTTGATCCATTGTGGTGTTCAAAGGTCAATGGTACATAATCCTTCATAGGAGGATTTCAAATTAAAAAAAAAAAAAGGAAGGGGAACTGCTGTGATTCTAGTAAGGAAGGAAGTTCAACATGGCTCATGAGTTGAATCCATGTGGGGCCCTGTGACTTTTTTTTATTTTAGAACCTGGGGAACCACAAAAACCGAATTAAAAAAAAATTCAGTGACATCAATCACATTCACAATATTGTGCAATTATCACAACTATTTCCAAAAATTTTCAGGGATAATTTTTTTTTTCATTAGGACCAAGAAAGACTTTCCAGTTTGCTTGGGGTTTATTCTCATTTCATCAGATGTATTCTGCCAGTTACTACATGGGGCATATGCCGCATGTAGATAAGTGGTTTGTTAGAACAGGTAGAGTTGCAGTAATCCATTGTCAAGGGATTTAATATCACTTGGGGCCACAGGATATACTTCCCGTGCACTTATATTCCTATGGCAATAGTCTTGAACCCTCTTTTTTTTTTTTTTTTTTTTTTTTTTTTTTTTTAATATGATAAAAGAACTGGGCGTCATTCCCAAATTTCTAACCTTACTTCAAGTCTCCTTCAGTATCCAAACTAAAAGAGATAGTGATTAAAGGCTATTTTAAAAAAATAAGATTAAGCAACACATTGAATGTTTTACACCAAAGTTAACTTGTCTAAAAGCAAAAATCTCTCTGCAGATGTTCTTTAAAAAGTATTAGATTTTGCCCAGCTTGTGTGACTCAGTGGCTGAGTGTCAACCTGTGAACCAGGAGGTCACAGTTCAGTTCCAGGTCAGAGCACATACCCGGATTGCAGGCTTGATCCCCCGTAGAGGGCTTGCAGGAGGCAGTGAATCAATAATTCTCTCATTATTTATTTATTTTTTAAATATATTTTATTGATTTTCTACAGAGAGGAAGAGAGAGGGATAGAGAATTAGAAACATCGATGAGAGAGAAACATCAATCAGCTGCCTCCTGCACACCCCCCACTGGGGATGTGCCTGCAACCAAGGTATAATACATGCCCTTGACTGGAATCGAACCTGGGACCTTTCAGTCCACAGGCTGACGCTCTATCCACTGAGCCAAACCGGTTTCGGCAATTTTCTGTCATTATTGATATTTCTCTCCCTCTCTGAAATCAATAAAAATATATTTTAGAATGGATTAGATGTAATTATGCATTACTATATATGACAAAAAACTTTTATTATACTTATATTTTCACAGAAGAATAATTTTTAGTGTAGCTTTTAAATATATATATACACATATATATGTATGTATATATATGTATGTATATATATATATATACATACACACACACACACACACACACACACACACACACATATATATATATATATTGATTTCAGAGAGGAAGGGAGAGAGAAAGAGAGAAAGAAACATCAGTGATGATAGAGAACCATTTGTGGGCTACCTCATGCAGGCCCCACACTGAGGATTGAGCCCACAACCCAGGCATGTGACTTGACTGAGAATCGAACCTTGATCTCCTGGTTCATTGGTCAGCACTGAATCCACTGAGCCATGCCAGCTGGGCTAGATGTTTTTTTTTGCTTTAAAATTATTCAGTATATAAGGTATTTTAAAGGAAGCCTACTACATTAAGATGCTTATATTTTTATCATGGGCCCAGACTTTGAAAATATTTAATGTCAATAAACATAAGTTAAGGATGACTTAGGTGTTAAAGTTGCCTGCCTGTTATTAAATGAAAATGTTTATGTGGGACTGTTTTCATTGGGGCATATAATGAGTGAGGATTTATAGCTAGTATTTAATTTAATTTAACTTTATTATATTATTTTTTCAAAATAAGTCTCTCTAGTGATTACCTAAATAGTGTTCTAAATTAGGTAGTTGAAATCACATAGAGGCTTTAATTTTGGTTTAGTTATTTTAGGAAAAAGAAAGACATTGTTAGTGAGAAAGGGGGACAATTTTCATTTCTATCCTTCCCTGGAACAGAGAGCAAAAGAGGATGTGCTGCAAAAGGAAGTCCGAGTAAATATATTGAAGAACAACATCAAGTTAATAGCTAAAAAGGTGCCCTCTAGTGGCCAGGAATTGACTTCTAAGCTGCAGGTTGAGCTCGAGAATTACCAACTTCTTTGCAAAAGAATTCGAGGAAAGTGCCAAGCACTTGAGGTATGCTATTTTTTTTTTTTCAGTGATGTGTTTCTGAGATTAAAACTTTGTAATGTACTGACCATTTCCATTTCTTGGGGGGAAAAAACTTGATTTTTCCCCCCAAACACTGCATCATAAAGGAAAATAGTTCTTTGTTAATAGGTTAATAAAATGAAGCAGGGATAACAAAATATAGGGGATCAAGATCTACCCTCAATTAAGGTTCATGGGAAAGTCATTTAACATCTTTCGACTTTACATTTTTTATATTTGAGAAAAAGGTTTCTATATCACAGGTGATCTATAGGCAGATTCTATAGATTCTAGAACAGTGTACTGTGAACATCTCTTTTGTTTTTCCTGGTTAGTGCACACACAGAAATGAAGATTTTAAAAATGTTTTATTTAGAGTGGCATCTACAGTTAAATCACCTGAAAGGCAGTAGAGGAAGTAGAACTTGAATATGCTGGTAATTGACTGGGCAATGGGTTTAAGATGCAGATGATTCTATGAGTTTTGTTTTTTATTTAAAATAAAATTGAGTTCTTATTTGTTTATATATTAGTGTGACTTTTATGTTATTAAAATAGTTTAGGAGCACTTCAATTTAAATTCAGCTCAACATCAAATAAATGACCATGTTGAAGTATATCCTAAAATGGTAAACAGCGCAACTATAATATTTAAACTGAACTCTACCATTACTTGCTTGTTCTGAAACTATTTTGTGGTAAATATAATTATGGATAAGTAAGATTAGTTAATAAGAAAACTACAACTCAAAACCACACTCTTTAATATTAATATATTATTTAATGTAAAATACAGGAGGTTACTTATTTGAGAAATTAAAATTCTATAAACAGAACATGTAGTGTTATGCATGCTTAACCTTAAGTCCTAGTGAATGATATTGGAATTGGACTTGACTACAGTTTTATACAAGTTTTCTTCTCTGTCATAACCACCCTTGATTTTGCTCTTTTTTCTTTTTCTTTTATTTCTAGCCAAAATAACAACTTATTATATATATATTTTTAAATTAATTTTCTTTTTATTGATTTCAGAGCAGAAGGGAGAGAGAGAGAGAGAAACATCAGTGATGAGAGTCATCAATTGCTGCCTCCTGTATGCCTCACACTGGGGACTGAGCCCACAATGCCCTTACCTGGAATGAAATGGTAACTTCCTCGTTCATAGGTTGATGCTCAAACACTGAGCCATACCGCCTGGGTTACATAATGAATGGAGTCCCAAAATTATCCCAGTCTAACAAAGACCACATATATTGTGTCATTTCTTCAAGCTGTCTTTATTCCAGAGGTAACAGCCTATCTAAGAAAAGAGTAATATGCAAATTGTCCCTCACACCAAGACAAGATGGCTGCCCTCATATGGTCAAAGATGGCTGCCCTCATGTGGATACAAGATGGCTGCCACACGATGACCACTATAAGATAGCCTGCAGGGGAGGGCAGTTGTGGGCAGTTAGGGGTGACCAGGCCAGCAGAGGAGGGCAGTTGGGGGAGACCAGGCCAGCAAGGGAAGGCAGTTGGGGGAGGAACCCAGGCCTTCACGGGAGAGCAGTTGGGCGGGGCTGGGCCTGCAGTGGAGGGCATTGGGGGGGGGGGTACCAGGCCTGCAATGGAGAACAGTTGGGAGGGACCCAGGCCTGCAAGAGAGGGCTGTTGGGGGCCCAGGCCAGCAGGGGAGGGCAGTGGGAGCCAGCAGTCCTGGATTATTGAGGGATGTCTGACCACCCATTTAGGCCAGATCCCACTAACAGGCTGCCAGACATCCCTCAAGGGGTTCCAGATCGGAGAGAGTGGGCTGAGGGACACCCTCCACCTCGTGCACAAATTTTGTGCACCGGGCCTCTAGTTTTAAAATAAGGAATGAGGGTTTGGAATTGCTGTGAGAATTAATTTTAGAGTTACTTTGAAATTAGTTTGAGAGAAGAGAAGGAAAAATGCAAAAAAAAAAAAAGATAAAGGTAAAAGAGAAAAGATAATTGCTTGATATTTTTAAGATGGTAAATGAAAAAGAAGGAAAAAAGGGTTTAAAAATAAAAACGATTTTAAAATTATGTCAGCGATTACCAAGGAATATTGGGCAGAAATAGACCAAATTTCTAACTTAGAGTGAGAATGCCCTTCTTAGAGGAATCCAAATGTATCACCTTGATTATTTTTAGACTCCTGAAAAAGATATGAAATCAGGAACTAGTTCAGACTTACAGAAAAATAGAGGTAATACCATTAAAACATCTTTTCACTATAACTAATGTTAAATTTTGCCATATTTTCTCAGATCCCATTTTTAAAATAGGGTACATTAGTATTGTAGAATCTGATTTCTTCTTTTCCATCCCATCTCATTTCTCTCTCTCTCTCTCTCTCTCTCTTTTTTTTTTTTTAAGTGTTGTTGTTTTTTATTTTATGTACAAAGAGATAGCATTGTCGTAAGGTAGATAGATGTCTTCAATGACCAATTCATAGAAGTTCCCTTAGTCCAACTTGATGAAGCCCATGTCCTTCGCGCACTGGCGGGAACACTGGCGGCACATGTTGAGGCCGTACTTCCGGATCAGGCCGTGGCGGTTGGAGCAGACGCGGCAAGAGCGAGAGCCCTGGCCGAATTTCCTCGGGTGGCTCCAGTAGAGTTGCTGGTGACCCATCTTGCTCACTCGGTAGCAACGAGGCAAAAGGCTCATTTCTCTCTTGAAGTAATCATCATCCAGAAGCTGGTGTATATTCTTCCCAACCATATTTTTATATTGGTAATATATATATACACCCACTTATGTCTCAGTTATCTATTTCTATACAACAATCTCCCCAAAACGTAGTGACTTTTAAAATATATTTTATTGCTTTTTTACAGAGAGAAAGAGAGAGGGATAGAGAGTTAGAAACATTCATGAGAGAGAATCATCGATCAGCTGCCTCTTGCACACCCCCTACTGGGGATGTGCCCGCAACCAAGGTACAATACATGCCCTTGACCGGAATCGAACCCGGGACCTTTCAGTCCACAGGCTGACGCTCTATCCACTGAGCCAAACCGGTTTAGGCTGTAGTGACTTTTAAAATGTTTAAAGCTACTTATTATTTCTCATGGTTCTGTGTCTGAGGTGTCTCAGTGGGGTGGCTTCCTGCTCCGTGCTGTCTATGACTGGCTCACTCAGGTGGCTGCATTCGACTCGGGGCTCAGCAGGGACAGTCACAGTGGCCTCTCTCCACAGGGCCTCCCAGTCTCACAGCTTCTCTACCACAAGGCAGCTGGCTTTTCAGAGGGAGAAGGCGGGAGCTCCCAGTCCTCTTCAAGGCTTGGCCTCCAATTTGACACAGTGTCACATCTGCAACATTCTTTTGGTCTAAGCCAGTCACAAGGCCAACCCCTATTCCAGGGCAGGAGAAAAGCATTTCACCACTTAACGGGAGTAATGGCAAAAAACCATGGCCATCACTAATCCACCATAGTTCATCCTCTGGTCCTACGTTAGTGACAGTCCCCCCACATGCAAAAGTCACTATCCCAGGGACTCCCTAAGGCTTATCCAGTACAGCATCCAGTTCGAAACCCTGTCTTAAGCCTAAACAGATGTGACTCTCAGGACAGTTTCTTTAGGTGCAGGTGTGGCACCGTGCAATCTCGTGACTTGCCCATTAGGAAGATAAGTTTGTTGCACCGCATACACGCACATTCAAAGGTGAGCTAGGCATAGGCACTCCATTCAAAAAAGTGGAGGCAGCTGAAGGTACATGGCAGTCACTATTCATAGTGACTCTGAATTGTAATAGTAGTCCTTCTGAAATCTGGCCAGGGCCCCTACACCCGGGGCGGGACTGGTACTCAGTTAGGGCCCAGTTCTGTTTCCTGGGAATGCTGCTCATTTTTCCTTCCCCATCAGAACATGGGCTCTGCTTGCTGTTGCAGCCGAGTAGATGTCTCTGCTCCTCTCCACCTGTAGAAATTTGGGGGACCAGACACACCTTTTCTCATTCAGTCTTATTCAGGGGCTGGCACATGGCAACCTGAGGGTCAAATCTGGTTTGTGTCTCTTCCACGGTGGCCTGTGAGCTAACAATGGTGTGTATGGTTTTCATTTTTAAAGGGTTATTAACAACAAACCAAAACACACACAAAATAAACAGAAAAATCTGTGTCAGGGACCAGATGTGGCTTGTGAAACTTAAAATATTTACTCTCTGGCCTTTAATATATATAATAGAAAAGGTTGCTGCCCCCTGACCCTGTCAACACAACTCATTCGCAGTGCAGGCTGGAACGTGCCTCCTCTCCGTCAGTGGACCTCAAAGAAAACCAACCGGGGGGCTCCACGTGGAATTCTCTTTCCTACATTTACCCGTCAAATAGGCTCCTTTTCTGTGAGAAGGAAGGGGCTGTGCCTCCCATAACTTTCTCCTAGGAAGTTGGGGGTATAAATTTATCCCCCTGAAACTCCTCATAGGAATTGGGAGATAGCGATTGCCATTAATACAGTTAGTATAGCTCCATTTTGGGCAAAATATGGTTCTTTGCACATATAGACATGTTCCTATGAATTTAGAAAACAGTAGGAAAGAGTATACAGCAAATTGTTACATCCATTAGCTCTGAGTTGGAATAGGATGGGCCCATAGAATTCCAGTTTTCTATATAATTGTTAAAAAGTGTTGCGATTATGAATGCTTTTACCTTTCTAGTTTAAAAGCAAACTAATAAAATATTCCTTTTTTTGTTACTAGTTAAGTAATTTATTTTTGACTTTTAACCAGGTCCTTGGAATTTATTTTCCTGTAAAGTGTGAGGCAGCTCGCTCGTCTTTGCCTCCCGTCTTCCCTCCAATTGGTCCAGTGTGATTTACTAAAGAACGAGGTTTAATTTCATTTATTTGAAATTTCAATTCTATCAGTTTCTGGGTCTTCACCTATGCTCCTCTATCTAAATGCAGGGGCTGTTGAGTGGAGAGAATATGTAGCGTTGGAGATGCTCTCATCTCTAAGTAGCTGCTTGTCTAATGCCCCTTCCTCCTTGCCTATTCTAGGAAGTGTGGTCATGCTGGCTTCAGTTACTGCATTATTTGGACCTTGAGACCAGCTGGTTGAACACCCTTGAGAAGAAGGTGAGAAGCCTGGAGACCCCGCCGGAGAAGGAAGATGCTATCCTCGAGGCCAAGGAGGTGGGCATCTGCGTTCTCCCTGCTATTTCTTGTTGCAGGGAAGCCAAATGAGTATTAAAATGAGGAATCTTCTGCCTTATGCCAGCAAGGCATTTTCTCCCTCAGCAGCTTTCAGTGTTGCCTTCCATTGCTTGAAGTGTTTGTACCATCCTTTATGTTTAGATTAATGATTGACCCACTAACTCAGTCCCCGAGGTGGGTACTTGTTAATTAGTGTATTGTAGACGTCAGGAAAGCACCGCAGCGATTTTCCTGCCTCTTTTTACCAGTCCCTGGACGGAAGGAACTCTGCCTTAAGGCATTAGAACGATTGCTCTCTTGTTTCTTCATAAAATTATTTTTGTTCCTAAGACACGGCAATGACTGTGTTCACAGTGGCTCCCTCTATGTTATCTTCAGATGTGACAAGTTGGAGGACAGGGTGGGGAGGGAAGAGTGAGAAGTGTGGGATCCTGTCCCAGGAGCTTGTCTCCAGGCCCATTTGAATTCCTTGAGGCCAAGAAATGCATCTGATTTTTCTTTCATGATGACTTAATATCTGTTTCTTAAATGAAATAAATTATGAAGACAGTAGAGCTGCTTAAAAAAAAAGAGGAAGAGGCTAGGAAGAGGATAGATATGCTTTTGAAATTATAGGGACACATGGTAATTAAGCGGATGCCTGGATTGAAGGTCAGAAGTAAGTCAAAGGTGCTACCTGAAATCCCAGGAGCTGGATGCTCTGCTGGAGAAAAGATGTCACTTCTCAGATAAAGGAGCAGAGTGAGAGGTGAAGAGCATGAAAACAATGAAAAGCTTAGTTTAAAAATGAATATTTTCTTAACATGAGAATTAAAACATGTGCACTCTAGAAATACGGAAAATGGAGAGAAGCATAAAACAAACTCTAAGGTAAGTACTTTCAGACCTTTTGGCAAATTTCTTCCTCATTATTATTATTATTATTATTAATCCTCACCTGAGGATATTCTTTTTCATTGCTTTTCAGAGAAAATGGAAGGAGGGAGGGGGTTGAGGGAGAGAAAGAAAGAGCGAGAAAGAAACATCAGTGTGTGAGAGACACACTGACTAGTTGCCTGTTGCACGAGCCCCAAGCAGGGCGGGTGAGGAGTGAACCTGCAACCCAACTAGGTTCCCTGACCAGGAATTGAACCTGGACTCTTAGGTTCCCAAACTGACCTGTAACCACTGAGAAGCACCTGCCAGGGCTCCTCCTAATTATTGTTAATTTTAGCGCACGCACTGGAAGGCAGTTCGTTATAATAACTGGATCAAAGACTTTGAAATCATGAGTCAAGTTGGAATCTTAGCTCTTCTTTTTACCGTAGGTACCAGTATGTGGGCTATGGACTTAAGCTCTCTGAACTTCAGTTTTCCCATCTGTAATAAGAAATAATATTTAACTCCAAGGTTACTTAGGTTTATGTACACATAAAGTGTGTATACAAAATAGCACCTAGCTTTCTGTATGTGTTACAGAAAACTGAGTACCTATTTTTCAAAATATAATCAACAGTTTGGAATTGTTTTGCTTTATAGTATTGTTTTCTGCTTTCAAACTTTGCATCACACCATGGACATTTTCCCACGTAATTAATAATTACTAAAATTATCTATGAAGTTGTATTGTCATATATCATCTTTTATGCTGAGTTCTTAATTCTACATATTTTTTAATACCATTATGGATATTTTTGAAAATTAATTATTCCTCGTCTTGTTTCTTGGGAAGAAAATGGAATTACTTGTTTAAAAAAATGGACACTGTTGGATCCTTGATACATTTTGCCTCAGTTAAGTGGATTATTTTCCCCTTCCTGTCCCTGTCCAGTCTCTAGAAACCCTTTTGCAACATCCAGCCGATAATCGCACCGAGATCCAGGAACTTGGCCAGACTCTCATTGATGGTGGGGTAATGGATCACTTGATAAGTGAGAAACTGGAGGCTTTCAATAGACGATATGAAGAACTGAGTAGCCTGGTAAGAACTGGGACGCGCATGAGAGTAGATTAGTTGTTTGTGAGATGAAGCTGACCTCAAGAACTTGTGCCAAGGGGAAAAGCTTGTAACCAACATGAACGGGGATGTTGTGGGCTTTGAAATACTAGCTGAGGAAGAGTAAACCCAACTCTAGGGAGGCAAAACTTGATGATTAAAAAGAAAAAATCTATCTTTGAGATGGTTTTTACTTATGAACTATTTCATTTCCTTTGAATTACCTTATAGCTGTATGTAAGAATAATTCACATTGTCCTAGAAATACTAGGGAGGGCAGAATTTGACATAAGCTGTTATAGGCGGTCTCAGAATCCTCCAAACAGCATTCGAGGCAGCCACAGCCATTTGCACACTATTTCACACCCCCTAGTTCTTAAATATAATTGTGAGATTTTAAAAATGGGTGAAATAATAATGCTATGAGGTTGGCGAAAATGGGGGCAATTCAGAGAAGCTCAAATTGGTAAAACCATTGCTGTAAATGAGTAAAATTAAAGTCAGTTCAAGTAATTGCTCACTTCTTTTCTGACACTCCATTCCTCTGATTAATGACAGAAGATCCAGTGAAGAATATCCTCTTAAAGGATGATTTTCCTTCCCCAGCTGCTGATTAGCCAGAAACGATTGTCACCTGAATCTCTGGTCACCACGGAAGAAGCCCTTGAGGCTGACATGCCTTACTCTGAGTTGGAAAAATTCGAAAATGACATTGACTATTGGCTCAAAGTTGTGGAAAAGCATTTGGAATCCTGCGTTGAAGATGAAAAGGTTGGTTCAGAGTTTTTCAAACTATGATGTTCTTAAATTTATTCTCTGTTAATCAAAATTGTTTACCCAAACATCTGCCAAACATGATTTTCTGATGTGCAAACATGATTTTCTGATGAGTGTCGATGTAATTGATTTAGTAATGCTTAAAAAATAGACATTGCACTTTCTGACTAAAAACAGTGTTATCTGAATGCTAAACAGCTAGCATTCTTTATGTTTTAACATCAAGTGTGAAATATTTTAAGAAAAACCTGACTTATTTTGTTGTGTATAATTTAGATGAACATATCTTGAGTCATATTTTGTAGGTTAGTTTTCCTCCTTGGGAACTGATGGCAAGTGACCCTAAATGCATTTTCCTTTTGAGTAAATGTATTCTTTCTAAACATTCATATGGATGAGGAGAGAGCCCAGGTTGGGGAAGTTCTCCGGAGAGGAGAACAAATATTACATCAACCTATGGAGAAGAGCAAAAAACAACAGCTCTGGTTCCAGTTACTGCTTTTGCGAACAAGATATGACATAACTAAGGTATTGTGATGTGGAGTGTCTGTGCCACTGAATAACTCAGCCCTTGTCATTAGATGTTTGATGTTACACTCTAAACACACCATTTGGAATATTGTCTCTTTTTTTTTGGTGTGCATCGCTGAACATTTTTTTACTTTTAGTTGGGACAAGAGTCAAAGAAAATAGGGAGCATAAAATCTTATTATTGGGCATCTCTGTTGGATTTCTGATAATGTACTAAATCTTAAAAGAAACCTTCCTCTTTTGTTAGAGTAGATTCCTACTTTGGATCTTTAGTTTATATGGAGTTGCCTGACCATGTCAAAAAATGTCTATTTTACAAATAACCAAATTTGGGAAGTTGATAAACTATGATTTATATTCTAGAAAAGCTTCACTACCAGTTCCCTTTTCAATGGCCATAATCCCAGCCACATTATAAATGAGCTTCTGTTCCCCCAAGGTCTGTTCTGGTAACACATAAATGCAGAATTCTAGATTAAACATTTTGTTATTAACTCGATGATTTTAGTCTTGAATTTCGGGTTCATTTAGGAATTATAACCATTTTCAGGGTCACTAACTCAATGAACATGATATTTGTGATCATTTTACTATACTTTTGAACTTACAGGGGAATATCATTTTTCAGAAGCTCAATGTAGAGACACAGTGAAACTATGAAAGAAGCTACCTTAATTCATGAGTAGATGAACTGTGGTTATTTGCAAATAGTAGCCAGCATTTATTAAATTGTACCCATCTACACGTAAAAGAATTCAACTCCTTAAGGACAAGTGTGTGGCCCATCACCTTTGTTATTTTGAAAGTTCTGATTAGAGGACACAGAAAACAGAATTATTGGGGCAGATAAGTAGTCCACTCAGTTTATCTTAGTTTCTCTGAAGTTAGGGACTTAGGACCTTTTATTGTCTTATGTAGGATATTCATCTTCTATAATATTGTTCTCCAGCTTTAAGATTGTATATTGGATTACCTATATGCTATTTTAATTAAAAATACAATTACATTTCTTGTTATGTTATCAATACTTATTTAACTTAGTTACATTTTTAACAGTGAGGCCCTGAGGTCTTAAATATAATTGTGAGATTTAAAAAATGGGTGAAATAATAATGATATTAAAATGTTTCATTTCTAATGGAAGGTTATGATTTGCAGCATGTTCTCCTGTCCTCAGTAACTCAGGAAGGAACCAGTTATGCTTTCCTGTTTGCTAAATGAGTTTCGGTGGCATTGTTCATAAAGTGAAACATTCCTGTTTAAGAACAGGCTGCAGACGAAAATTAGAATAGAGATTGTTAAGAGTTTGCATAGCAACGCAGGGCAAAAAATATAAAAATCCAAAACATAGTTTTAAAAAATTTGATTCCAAGTATTGTACTTTTGCACAAAATAATCTTGTACTTTTTTCAGTTAATTGTGGGGATATTTTAAGAGATATACATTGTTATTTTTAATGATTTTATAGGCAGTTCCTATTTAACAGAGGATAACAGGCCAACTAGCTTCTGGAATTAAAGCATCACTTCCACCTGCAGATTATTTGGTTGAGATTAACAAGTTTTTACTTTCTATGGATGATGCTGGATAGCTGATCTGAAAAGATCAATTAGTTATTAACTTTGTAAAGGGGGTTTCAGGGAGACAGATGATGACTTAGATTTGGGCATGTCTGAATATCTAATTGCCAGACTGAAAGTATATTTATGAGAGTCCTTGGCATCTTTAATCTCTGTGTGGTAGATGTAACCATTAGAAACCAGGACCCAGGGAGAGAAGCCTGAGTCAATGGTAGAAACCAAAACTCCTACCCTTTAGAATGTTAGCATTTGATGGATGGGCAGATGAGAATGAGCTTATAAAGGACACTTAGAAGGTCAGAGAGAGGTGGGAGGAAAGTCAGGAATACAGACTGTTCAGAGTTCAAGGGAGGGTGTGTGACAGCATTGAATGTTACAAAGGGCCAGGGCAGCTAAGGACTGGATGGCGTTCTTAATTTTTTTAAATTGATTTCAGAGGCGATGGGAGAAGGAGGGAGAGAGAAGCATCAGTAATGAGAGAGAATCATTGATTGGATGACTGACTCCTGCATGCCCCCTGAGACTAGGGCATGTGCCCTGGCTGGGAAAAGAACCATGATCTGGTTCATAGGATGATGCTCAACCACTGAGCCACATGGTTGGGATGGATGGTATTTTGATAGTAATGTTGGTGGAGTAGAGGCTTAAGCAAGACTGCAGTGAATAGCAAAGCTGTCATGTAGGGTAACACTTTCTCTTTGGGAAACAAGATCACCTTTATTTATATGGTACTCTTCTCTTTCCACTTGGCCGGATGCTATAGGTAAGCAGAGATGTGCCCACTGCACTGAAGGAATGCGGCCAGGAGCCCTGCTCTGTTTCTCAGACAAGAACTGCTGGTAAGATACAGTTTATTCCTTAACCATTTTTTATAAATATAGCAAGACATTATAACTATGACCATCATATATGAATTAGAGAAAACTTTAAACTGAAAAACACAACACAGTTGTGATCTGTTACTCTATTTTCAATTACTTGAAAGGAATGTCTTCTTTAAACCCAACACATACTTGCCTGCAAGGCACTCATGAGAGATAAGCTTTTTGCCTTTCCTGGAACAAGAGCGGGATCTGGTCGCCAAGAGAGCCTGGGAAGGGAAGGGAGGAGGCAAGGTGGGAAACTGAGGATATGCGGTTTTTCAGAAAGTCAGCTATAACCATTACCCAACATGCCCTGGGAGGGGTGTAATTGCATGCAGATCATGACTGAGAACAAAGGATTAGGTATCCCGGAACCAGGTGGGAGATGGGGTTTTAGAAGAGTTCTCCATCCCAGGGAAGCTATTTACTGATAGATGCCAATAATCACTTCTGTGTGGAGGGAAAAGTTTTCTCACTATTTCCTTCTCTCCTTGTCCCCATCAGAGTACGGGTTATGGCACCATAGCTATAACACCGTACCTTGCAAACTCTCTGAAACACCGTGCCCTGCTCTCTCGCTTGACTCTTACTGGCCCTTTAATTTTGGAATTGGAAATTTCAGTAGATGATTTTGTCAAGATATATGCAAACCTGTTGGAGCTTTTCATTTAAATTGTGCTGAATTTATGGATTGATGATATCTTTTAGAAAATTAATTAAGCCTTATCTAATATACCGTATGTTAAAGTGGGCTCCAGATGGCTCTAATAATTCAGCTACCTTGGGTAAAACTAAAGAAAAACAATCAACCTTCCATCATTAAAAACAGAAGACAAGCACAAACAACTGAGAGAGAATAATATATATCCAAGTTTTGAAGCAGACAAGAATCTCTAACTGAAAGTTCTGGAAAAATAATCTCCAAGGACAGATTTATGGATCTGATCACCCAAATTTGATAACATCTATATGTTAAAAACAAAACACACATTAAAAATCCTAAAGTAGAAACAGTGTTTTCATCAATATGGCAAGATTCATCGTTCCTATAAAAAATGAGTCCTTGCAAATAGAACAGGAAGCAGATAAAGACCACAGTTATAAATTATACTATATTTGGTTAACAAATAAAAAAAAGTTTGCTCTCACTGATAATAAAAAACCAGTAAATGAGCACACTGGGGAGCACTGTGTGTTCATCCATTGAGACAGAGTATCATTGGTGTATATCCTGGATGCGGAGCCCACATGTTGCTGTTGCAAATCTCAATTTTCAACTTTTAAGGAAAATTAGCACTGCTATTTTATTTTGCTAATAAATATTAAATACATTACTTTTATTTTCATGTTTTCTGACCTAGTCATTCTGCTTTAGCAAATCGATACCAAAGTGTTCATCAGAAATATGCTAAGTACTCTATACAAATGGAAGGAGCCAACTAAGTATCTAGCTATAGGGAAAGAGCTAAGTAACAGGTAGTGAATATATATACATATTAGAGGTCTGGTGCATGAAATTCGTGCATGGTGGGAGAGTGTCCCTCAGCCCTGCCTGCACCCTTTCCAATCCGGGACCCCTCAGGGGATGTCCCTGTGGGATTGGACCAAAACCCGCAGTCAGACATTTCTCTCACAATCCAGAACTGCTGGCTCCTAACCGCTCACCTGCTGCCACCTTGATCACCCCTAACTGCCTCTGCCTGCCTGCCTGATTGCCGCTAACCACTCTCCCTTCTCTGCCAGCCTGATTGCCCCTAAGCACCTGTGCCTCAGTGCAGCCACCTTGGCTTTGTCCAGAAGGATGTCTAGAAGACGTCCAGTCTAATTAGCATATTACCCTTTTATTATCATAGTATAGATATTCTTACTTAGGTATTCACAATGATGTGGATGAAGAATTGCTAATGTTCATATTATAAAGTTAAGTGCTTTACAAGCTCTCTGAAAAACAGAAAACTATGAATAAGTTGGCTTCATAATTAAGGGAAACCGCTTGACAAAATAAAATAGCAGTGCTAATTTTCTCACAGTTGGTGTATTTCCTACTATATCTTCTCTTGGTGTCAGTGTTAGTTACTTTTGAGTTATTGCTGCCCTAGAATATTGTATAACTGGGTGTTTAATTGGCTTTACAGCTACCAAAGATACTGTTGGAAATACCATTGTCACTTCCATATGAAGAAATAAAAAACTCTCACCATTTTTTAACCTAATCTAAATTTTATATAAGCATACAGATGCATGCCAACATTGCCCCACTACAGTCAGAATATCCTGTTGACTGAGTACTTTGCTACATTTTTTATTTCAGCTCATCCTGCACCCCTAAAGGTGGTGCTAGCCTCCTCTGCGTCAGAGCCTCCTGCTCAGGCTCCTCCTACTTCGGAAATTTCAGTACCTGATGATCTGGATAAAATGACAACAGAACTAGCTGACTGGCTGATATTGATCGACCAGATGCTGAAGTCCAACATTGTCACTGTCGGGGATGTGGGAGAGATCAATAAGATGATTTCCAGAATGAAAGTAGGTTCACAGGGTAGAGGTTTGTCATGGCAACACCTCCGCACACGGGTAGACATGATCTGTCTGGCTCTCTTTTGTTTATCCTGAACTCTGGGAGAGTGAGCTTTAAGAACTTCTTGATCTGCCAAACAGCCATCCCAGACTAGCTGGGAAGAGTCCAGATTTTCTTGCATTTATGCTGTTTTGGTAAGATCACCTTTACCATGTGAGTTGTAGGCTCAGTGTTTATTTTCACATCTGAAACTGAGATTGTAAATCTAGTCCCATCAGTACAATGTAAACTAGTGTTACAGTTAATGCCTAGTATGATGTATGATAATTTCCTGAAGTGCCTTTTCAACTTTTGCTTTATAATGAGATAATTTGTTTAATTGCTGACATTAGAAGTGAGAATGCCTGACCATCATTATATATATCTCTAGTGGAAGAACATACCATGTTCATGGATTGGTAGAGTCAACATCATCAAAATGTCCATACTTCCTAAGGCAATCTATAGGTTCAATGCACTCCCCATTAAAATACCAACGGCATATTTCACCGACCTATTAGGTCTAGTAATAATTAATGTCGTTTTCTAATACTTTTTAAAATCGAATTTATTTAAACAATACAACAAAATTTAATCAACAATATAGTTGCCGTTGTTTTCTACTACTTGTGCCCAACGCTCAGGAAGCATTTTAATCCCTCTGTTGTAAAATTCTTGTGATTTTGATGCAAAAAATTCGGTCAATGCATTTTTGAGGCATTCTTCATTATTAAATTTTTTTCCAAGAAGAAAGTTTTGCAAAGAACGAAACAAATGGTAATCGGAAGGGGCAATATCAGGAGAATATGCAGGTTGAGGGAGAACTTCCCATTCCAACTGGCGCAGTTTTTCAGCAGTGATTCTTGCAGTATGCGGTCGTGCGTTATCGTGGTGAAGAATTACGCCCTTCCGATTAATCAGCGCGGGTTCTTTTTCTCTTAAAGCTTGGGCTAACCTTTCCAATTGGGCACTATACACTGCACTTGTAATGGTTTGGTTAGATGGTAAAAGTTCATAATGAAGAATTCCTTTAAAATTCCACCAAACACACATCACTTTTTTCGCATGCAAGTCAGGTTTTGGTGTGGACTGCGGAGCCTCATTTTTGTCCAACCATTGAGGCCGCCTTTTCAAATTAACATACAGCACCCCATTTTTCATCTCCGGTAACAATTTGCTCTAAAAACGGCAAACGGTTTTGACGAGAGAGGAGCGAACTGCAAATTGTGACTCTTTGATTACGGTTGTTGTCGGTCAACTCATGAGGAACCCATTTTCCAAACTTTTGGACTTTGCCAAGTGCATGCAATTGATTGGAAATTGTTTTTTTTGTGAACAATTTAAAGTTGTTGCAAGCTCTTGTTGGGTAATTTGAGGATTTTGCACCAAAAGAGCTTGAAGAGCTTCTTGATCAAAATTGGACACACGGCCTCGACCACTCTTGTCATCTAACGAAAAATTTCCCTCGCGAAATTTCTCAAACCAACGCTGGCATTTTCTGGCGCTAACTGCATCTTGACCAAGAGCACTACAGATGTTTTTTGCAGCCTCACTTGCTTTTCTTCCTAATTGGAACTCGTAAAGCATGCAGTGCCGAATATGCTCTTCATCCGCCATCTTCTTAGCCCTAGTTTTGCAACAAAAACCAAACCAAACACAAACTTTTTCAAGCAAAACTTGTTAATTGCACTTCACACGTTCTGTAGATATCACGTGTTTGAAGGTTATGTCAATACAAGTCAACGCAAAGCAAGATTTTAAACGAATGTTTAAAAACGACATTAATTATTACTAGACCCGATATATATACTATGCCATGCTAATTTGTAAGGTTATTTTTCCATATTCAGTGTGTGCTGGCTTCTGGGCTTGTGTGCTGTATAGAGAATAGAGATACGGCACAGAATATACTAAATACAAATTGACAAATTTTGAATGAATCATTAAGTAATGACAGTGATTGCTAACTGTTATTAAGTGCTTAATGTGTGTTGGGCACTTTTGTAAGTAATCTACATGTTCACTTCCTTAACCATCTTTTGAGATAGTTACCATATATATCCCAGATTACATATATGCCCGGCTGTGATGGAGGCACTTAATGTGTGCAAGTAGATGGTCTCTGCACAGAACAGAGTGTAATAACAGGCATAGGCAGGTGCATATGACGGGATAGGGGAGCCTGGGTGAAGGAGAGAGTTACTGCCACAGCAATGGAAGGCAGACCATGTAGGATTTTCACATGTAGGAACAAGTAAATGGCATCGCTGGTCTGGGGAGCAGAGAGAATAAAGACATGAGGTGGGGTGCATGGAGGGTGAGGGTTATGGGGTCATCATTTGTGCAGCAAAGAAATGCAGTAGGAAGTGAGATAGCAAGGGCAGCTTGAGTTCACGCTGACGGAGCTTGCAGGCCACGCAGAGCCCTTTGGACTTTGCATCTGCAAGCCATGGGCACGTGTTTTTACTCCTTTCCATTTTTACATTGTGGCTGGAGACTGATGATAACTATGACCTCTCTTCAGCAGGAACAATGGGAATAGTGCAAGAGATGCTTAATACAAAGAAAATAGCCTTTCTGGGCTGCTAAGACCATGCTGTCGCAATTAGCAGAGATTTGGAATAGTAGAAGTGAAATGTAGATGAGTGTTTGATTGATTCAGTTTTGAGTGTGTTGTGTTGAGAGGTTCTTAGGCCATTTAGAAAGAAATGATCAGCATTCATTGCAATGTCTCTCTGGGCCCCGGATTAGAAGTTGTGAATAATCCATTTAGAAATAACATTTGACACTGCAGGAGTAATTGGACTCTGCGAAATTAGTGAATTCCGAAAGAGGAAGCGCTGGGAGAGAATCTTTGCCATGCCATTTGCACCTATTGGAAATAGTCTTTAAGGCTATTAGTTCCATAGTTCAAACACACCATTTCCTGACATTAACTTTTCTCCCATCCTTATCAAGAGATACGTGTATAGCATGTATTGAACTTTTTGCTTTACCAGTTCACAGTAGTAGATATTTTTTATTGGTAGGCATTTTAGTGCATTTAGAATATATATTAACCAATATATGTCTATTAACCATAGACAGTTTTCCGTGTCTAAAATTATTTAATTTACAATTATTCAATTAGCATTTTTCCAATACTTCACTGCTTTCCCTGAAGGTGACAGTGGTTTGTGTTCATACCCAATGCAGGCCTGATAGGCATCGCTGCTAATCTTTTCAGAGCAGTTCTTAGTTTTTGAAGGGACGTCTTCATTTAATCTCCTCAGACCTGATACAGCTTAGCTGTCAGTATCTTACCATTTCTTCTTGTGAAAACAAAAACACAGACAGGTGAAGTAATCTAGATGGTAAGTGGTAGAGCTGAGATTTGAACCTAGGACTGACTGTGCCACAATTGCAGATGCCTCACTGTCCTGTTCAGGAGACAGACAACTTTGATGTCAGTCCACCAGTTTTGCTCCTTAGTGTTCTTGGCGAGCAGCCTATTAACAGATCTTAAAAATCATTTCTACTTACACAGATCACATGGAACAGCGCCATCCTCACCTTGACCATGCTTTTACACTGGCTCAGAATTTGAAAAATAAAGCTTCCAGTTAAGATGTGAGAACAGCAATCACAGAAAAATGTAAGTCCAAAGAATTATATGTCATCATCTACTTTCACTGATAATGGTTACACACATATACACCTTTTCAAAGATTATTCCACCAGAAATTAATATTATTTAATACTCTTTATTTATGAATAAATACAGTTTTCACTTGGTTTTTTTAATCTTTTGTGTACAGTCAGAATTCCCTTTTGAACTCATCAAAGTATTAATATTATTACATTTAAGTAGTTACTGATTCATTGGATTATTTGCTCTTAAGGTAATATTCCTTTTGAAGGAACCAAGAAAAGAAAAATTAGAGAAACCCACAGGAATGCAAACCCATTCTTTCATTGTAATTCATTCACTAAAACAAAATCTTAGCATGTCTTTTAACTCATCTTCTCAAAATTCATTCCAAAGATATTTATTGAGCAACTACTCTGTACCTCTGTAGCTGGCAGTAATCTGGGAACACCTTAGCTAAAGACAAAATAAAGCAAAATAAATAATAAGCAAACAAAGTAATCACAGCCTCGATTTTTGCTTCGAGTTTAATATCTGGCTTAAAAGCATCTATATGTCATATCAAACAAAGTCTAAATTCTCAAGAATGGGAAGGAAAAAACAATCTAATAATAAAAGGAGGGAGAAAGAAGTAAAATGGCGAATTCAGGAAAAATAACCCCATTTTGTGAGACACTAAAAGTGTTCTGCTAACACCTCTGTTATAATAAACCTTGTTGTCACATTTATTTTGAAATCAAAACATACTTTAGGGACTTTTAAGGGCGGTCACTGTCTGCTTTTATCACCCTCTCTTCCATTTCAGCTCTCAGCCTCATCTGTATCACTCCGTACTGCATATGTCCTTTAAAACTTCCGGACAGTTCTCAGTTCTCATTCTCCTTACCTTTATTTGCATATTTTTTCCCCCCTCGGCCTTTTCTCCCCAGGTGAAATTCCCCTCAGCTAATAAAATGTCACCCACTCAATAAAGTCTTTCCCACTCTGTTCTGGTCCCTCATGTTTTCTATCTTTAGTTCCTGCCATGATCTTTGCTCCCAGAACTTCATTGTGAATCTCACAGTTACTGAAATTTCCTCCACAGATTTCGAATAGTCCCCTTTCTGGGGCCTCCCACCATGCTTCATGCAAGCTGTGGACTTAATCTGTGGCAGAATATAAACTGGAATGTATTTTATTACCTTGTTTTCTCTTTCTCGAGGGGAGAAATTTGACTGTTTCTCCAATAAAAAAGGGTCTTGGGTTTCAAAATAAATGTGTGGCAGCAAGGTTGTTGCAAGAGATGTATGTTCCCTCCCCCCATTTTCCCCACCACCTTTGTATTTGTCCAGTTTCTTTCCTCCTCCCAAATATCTTCCCTTTCCAATTTACCTCTCTCTTTTTGTTTTTTCTCCATTTTCTTATGTAGAGTCTGCACAGTCTTTGTCACGATTTATTATATGAAAAACCATCCTCAGCTTCTACTATCAATAGAAGTAGAAGTTTTATGCTTTTTTTTGCTCTTAATCACAAATAGTAGGATAATATGCTTCTGTTTATGATACACCAGTGATACTTGCAGACATTTGATGTTTTTAGTTTTATTTATTCAATTTTCAGGGTTCTAGTTGAATTGGTCAAAGACAAGTAGAACATTATGATAGATTTGTTTTATCAAGATACAATCTTAAGCAATTTATTTAAGCTTTTATTCAGACAGTATAAAACCAATCATCTCATTGACACATTTTTTTTAGAATTAATATATGTGAGTATAATTTGCAGGTTTCTGAACAATATTGGAGTGATAACTCAATGGTTTATAATAACCTGTATTATCCCAAGAATTTTACCAGAAGAAATGTTATATTGTAATTAAGTTCTTCTTGGCCTGCTACATACCTATAGCCCTTCAATTTTCCATCACATTCACAATATCTTCTAGAAGTTTGTTTTTAACTTTCTACCGGTTATCCCATGGGTTGTTGAAGATATTGAAAGCTATTGCTTATGGGTACTTCAGTTCAAAATCATGAACTGTCCTTGAAGTTATTAATTAGAAGTTTATTTCCTTAGATCTTTCTTTCTTAATTTCATCTTAAAAATGAGAAGAGGAAAGAAGGGAGGTGAGGAGAGAAAGAGACTGTGGGTGTTTATTATTATTATTATTATTATAATGAAGGGCTGCTGGGTACATAAAACTTGAATTTACTTTTATTTTTAGTGTCTCTTGAACATAGAAAAATATTTCCTTTTAGAGAGATTTTATGCTATAGTAAGACAAAGGTGAAAGTATTCTTAAGGAGTTTTCTTTTCAAATCAAGACTGCCTTAGAGCATCTCCTTTGAGGATGACAAGTGATTCTGTCTGCGTTTGTCATATATATATATATATATATATATATATATATATATATATATATATATTATTGTTGATTTTTTTCAGAGAGGAAGAGAGAGAGGGATAGAGAGTTAGAAACATCAATGAGAGAGAAACATCGATCACTGCTTCTTGCACACCCCCTTCTGGGGATGCGCCCACAACCAAGGTACATGCCGTTGACCAGAATCGAACCCGGAACCTTTCAATCTGCAGACCAACGCTCTATCTGCTGAGCCAAACCGGTTTTGGCTTTCTGTGTCTGTCTTAAAATACTATTAATACCTTTCTTAAACCAGGTCTTGTAAATATAAAATAAGATAGAAAATTATTTTTCTTAGAACTTTTTGCTTTACCAGTTCATAGTAGTAGATATTTTTTATTGGTAGGCATTTTAGTGCATTTAGAATATATATTAACCAAAGAACTTGCATGACTTGTATGCATATATGCATAACCCATGGCCACAGGCAATAGTGTGGTGAAGGCCTCGGATGGGGCAGAAGCCTGGTGGAATAGGGTAATAGGGAGGGAAATGGGAGACATCTTTAATATGCTCAACAATAAAGATTAATTAAAATATATAAAAAACTGCTCATATATAAAAAAAGAAAATAAACAAAAGAGGCCAGCAGAGATTGCCCTAATGGGAAGGAAACAAAAGCTCTGGCTGTGCTGAGCCCCAGTTCTGAAAGCTTTGAACCCCAGTTCTAGGCCAGTCTCAGGGGACCCAACCTCAAACAGAGGGAGACGAGGCTATGAGGCGCAATCCCAGGGGAGCTGCGAAAGGCAGAGCCACCGGTGTCATGCACATAGCGCGCAGAGGATGGTCTGTTGACTCTGATGCTAGACTGCCCTAGCGGGAATGAGACAAAAGCTCCAGACTGGGAAGAACGCAATGAGGAACGGGAGCTGCTGCTGGGCACCGGCAAGCTGGGCACCAGCAAGGAGCCGAATGACAGGGCCCCTGGGGGGGAGGTGCCACTGGCCCCTCAACCACTGATCGCGGGCCACGGAGCTGAGGCCGGGAGCTGCTTCCTGGGCAGCGCCGACCCCAGCAGCAGGCCGAAGCCACAAAGGAGGTCGCGGAGAACAAAGGGGCACAGCAGGCCAGCCTGCTGACCTTCCAGGACAAGGAGGAAGAAACCGAAGAAGTTTTCAATGTGAATAAATCTAGTAATAGCAAAAGATAGTAAAATTACTTAAGAAAGAATACGAAGAAGATCTTGAAAAATCAAAGATTAAGACAGAACTCAACTCAGCAGCCAACATTGCAACATAAATGCGTTTAAAAAAAAAAAGACGGAATATTGGAGCAGCAGCGGCCAGGCCCAGAGTGGTCACGCCAAGGGCAGTGGCAGCCGGACCCTGTGCAGCAGAAGCCAGGCCCCAGAGCAGCAGCAGCAGCCAGGCGCAGAGCAGCCAGGCCGGGGGCGGCCAAGCCCAGGGTGGCCAGGACCAGAGCAGCCAGACCAGAAGCAGCTTGGCCCAGAGCAGCAGCAGACAAGCCTGAAGCAGCCAGGCCCGGAGCAGCCAAACCAGGAGCGGCCGGGCCCGGAGCAGCCGGGCCCAGAACAGCCGGGTGCAAAGCAGCCGGGCCCAGAGCAGCCGGGTCAGGAGCAGCCAGGCCCTGAGCAGCAGCAGCCAAGCCCGGAGCAGCCAGGCTGGGAGCGGCCATGCCCGAAGCGGCCGGGCCCGGAGCAGCCGGGCCCAGAGTAACCAGGTCGGGAGCAGCCAGGCCCAGAGCAGCAACAGCTGGGCCCGGAGCAGACGGGCTCGGAGCAGCAGCTGCCAGGCCTACAGCAGCCAGGCCGGGAGTTGCCAGACCAGGAGCATTCGGGTCTGGAGCAGCCAGGCACGGAACAGCCAGGTCGGGAGCAGCCAGGCCTGGAGCAGCAGCATCCAGGCCTGGAGCGGCAGCAGCCAGACCTGGAGCAGCTGGTTGTGGAACGAACCAGAGCAACAGAAGTCAGGCCCAAAGCAGCTGGGCCCAGAACAGCTCGCTCCTCTCCTGACCATGCCCCAAGGCTGCTGCTCAGACATGGCTGGAAACTTTTGGGGGAACTTGAGGGTCTGCTGTATCAAGGATGAAGGCTTAGACTTGGATGTGTTGAGTTATTATAGCGCTGGGGGGTTGATCTGTGAGTGCCTTGTGTGGGGTCTGGATGAGGTTGGTTGATCTATTTGGAAGTCTCTTTTGCGTGAAGTGTATCCTTGGGCATGAGGAGGTATTATTGATTTGAGAAAATGCTAAGTAATTGATTTACTACCTGAAAAATTTAAAGTTCTGAAAGTTTAAGGCCTCTTGCCAAAAAGAGGTTTTAAAGCTAACACCTTAATTTCAATGGAGAAAGGGGAGGACAAGCCCTTCCCACCCAGAACAGGTAATCCAATTCTAGCCAGCAGCTATCTTTAAACAATGTGTCCATTTACATTTGAATGGCTATGCCTTTTGATAGCCTAAGGGCAAGTTTACATGTAAACAAGTTTGCTCCTCAGTTCCCAGGGCAGAAAAAATAAGGTTTAAAATTATTAGATTTTAAAATTTATTCTTAAAAATATAAAAGTTTATTAATTAAAAAAACAAGGAAATTAAAAAACCTGACGAACAATATTAACTGTTGATTATAATAGAATCAGAGATACGGGAGGGAATGGACTGACAATTCCGGAGCGGGGAGTGGGGGGGGGGGGGGGGGGGGGGGGGGGAAAGGGGAGTGGTGGATGCAGGAAGAGACTGAACATAAACAGTGCACCTGTGGATGAGAACAATGGGGGGTGCAGAAAGGGCAGAGGGTGGGGTGGGAACCTGGTGGAGGGGGGAAGAAATGAGTAACCCTTGTAATAATATGAACAATAAAGGTTGATTTAAAAAAAAAAAAAGACAGAAAGAAGGCCAAGAGACACATGAAAACATGCTCAAAGTCACTAATTATCTGAGAGATGCAAATCAAAACAACAATGCGGTACCATCTCACACCTGTCAGAATGGCCAACATCAACAAATCAACAAAAGACAAGTGTTGGTGAGGTTGTGGAGAAAAAGGAACCCTCATGTACTGCTGGTGGGAATGCAGACTGGTGCAACCACTGAGAGAACAGTGTGGAGTTTCCTCAAAAAACTGAAAATGGAACTCCCATTTGACCCAATAATCCCACTCCTAGGAATATATCCCAAGAAACTAGAAACACCAATCAGAAAGGATATATGCACCCCTATATTCATAGAAGCACAATCTACAATAGCCAGAATTTGGAAACAGCCTAGGTGCCCGTCAGCAGATGATTGGATCCAAAAACTATGGTACATCTACACAATGGAATACTATGCTGCCATAAGAAAGAAGGAATTCTCATCATTTGCAGCAACCTGAATGGAATTGGAGAACATCATGCTGAGTGAAATGAGCCAGTCAATGAAGGAGAAACACCACATGACCTCACTCATTTATGGATGATAAAGAGCATTAAAGACTGATGAACCAAAAGATAGATATAGAGACAGTAAAACAACAAGCAGACTGTCGAATTACAGCGGGGAGGGTGGGGAGATCTGGGGGAGATAATAGATCAACCGAAGGACTTGTATGCATGCATATAAATACAACCAATGGACACAAAATTCTGGGGAGGGAGGGCATGTATAGGAGGGGGGGGGCAGTGTTAAAATATGTTCACAGACAATAATTTAATTTTAAAAATTGTAAAAAAAAAAAATAGAGGCCAGCAGTTGGAACAGTAAATAATAAAATTTAATGGAGTCTAATAGAAGAATTTTTCTTTAAAAAAGGTTTCTGAAATATATCAACTGTATAGTGTGACTATGTGTCGACTTGCCTCTTTTCTCTTTTGCTAGCTTCATTTGTAATAAGTTTGGTTTCAGGCACTTTTCCCCTTTCCTGAGAGTCACTTTCAGGAATTCTTTTTTTTGTATTGCTTCCTTTAGTGGAGGAGGTGAGGAACCATTGGAACAGCACTCAGCAGAGCATGGAGTTGAGGCTGAAGCAGCTGGAGGACATGGTGATTGACAGCCTACAGTGGGATGATCACAAGAAAGAGACTGAAGAACTTATGAGAAAATATGAGGCTCGACTCTATAGTCTTCAACAAGCCCGAAGGGACCCACTTATCAAACAAATTTCTGACAATCAAGTAAGACTCAATAGATACCTTTTGGCGATATTGATTTGTTGGATGTGTGGGGGTTTTTTGGTTCTGTAGTTTTAAGGATTCTTCTGATGCTTTCCCAAGTTCTTAGAATACGCAGTGAAATTAATATAAAGCATTTGACCAGGAAGAATTCTGAAAAATTCCTGGAGCCATAACAAATCGAAATGTACATATATTTTAGATTTACAGCTCACTGTCTCCTTGCAATTGGAACACATCCACAAACCAGCCACTAGAAAGAGAACATTTTCAGGATCCCAAGAACCTTCTTTTGTTCCCTTCATGTCTACCCTGAAGGTTATTTCTATTTAGGAAATTTCTTGGGACTTTCCTTTGAGGGCTACTGTAGGGAACAAATCAGGTAATAAGTTTAATTTCTTTTAATACCTTTTTAACAAACTGGTTTATCAATGTCATCAGAGCATCGACCTTCTGTGATCAGTTTGGTTAATAGAGTTGATGAAATTGAACATGTATGGCACTATTTTAAATTTTCTCCATAATCACAGAAAATATTCTTGAATTACTGTTTATGGCTGTCAGTTTATATTTTAGTATAACATTTACTTTCCCTTCAGATAGCCTAATATAAAAGTGTACATTTGTGAAGAATATAATAATGGAAGCTAAGTCTCAATGATGAAAGTATATTTTCATTCTTCACACATATGGACTTTTCTGTGGTTACAATAAAAAAAAAAAAAAAAGTGGCCAGGTGTCCTGATTTTGTGGATTACTCTCTATGTTTATGATATCTCCCAACTGTTTTTGCCAAGTGGATCAAAAGTTATATCAGCAGAGCCTCTGACCCTTCAGTAAAGGAATACAATTCAAAGTGGCATCAATGCTTCAATCATCAGATGCAGCATATTCTTTTCTAATTCGCAGTATGGTCATTTTCTCCGGAAACTTCAGGGTTAACCTTTTTTTTTTTTTTTTTTTTGTCAATAGCTACAAAAACCTGTAGGAACTTCCATTTGTCCTTTAGATTTCATGAGGAGTATCTTGGTCCCAGGGGCTCTCAGAGATTGAAAAGGAATTGATACACCAACGGACATAGCCTCGGTGTAGCTATGCCAGCAATTCCCAGTGAACCTTGCGTGGCTGCTTGATCCAATCAAGCAGTTACCTATACACGGTGATCGAGAGGGGCAGGAGACCGAAGACTTCTATATTGTTGGCCCTTTCCATTGCTCTAAGTACACAGACGGGAACTCTATAATCAATTCATTCCTATACAGTGCATGTTCCTATAAGGATCAGATGTATAGCAGAAGGAATGGAAAAAGACATTGTTTTCAGGAAATAAAATATCTAAAAGAGGAAAAGACAAGCATTTGTTTAATGTCATCTGCTATGGACCTGATGACGTTCTTAGTTGTTTTTCTTTTCACGTCTGTAATTATTTTGATTTAAACTTGCATGCAAGAGTTTGTCCAATAATTTGTTTTCTACTTTTGATATCTGTGTCTAAAACATGTTAAAACCTACTGGGAGGACCAAAGTTTTGGCAATATTGGTTACTGAGTGACCAAGTCTAACAATGGCGCCTGAAATTGCACCTTAGATACTGCTTCAAGAACTGGGTCCTGGAGACGAGATTGTGATGGCGTTCGATAACATCCTTCAGAAGCTGCTGAGGGAATACTGGAGCGATGACATGAAGAACGTGAAGAAAGCGACGGAATATCTAAAAACATCCTGGATCAATCTCAAACAAAGGTAAATGCTAAGGCCCTGCCAGGTAACCGTGTGTTGTCAGGTTGAGAATTTGGTGGCTTTGGCTTTCTCATGGAAACATGCCAAAAAGTGAGACTACTGAAAGTACATTTTAGTGTGATTAAAAATTTTTATGCTATTCTGAGTGTTATCATACAGAGTGTATATTTATACAATATCTACTTGATTTTATACAATGGAGATTTTCCTTAAATACGTCTAAACTTTGCCAGTGATTATTTATGTGTTCTGATTTTTCTTTTTTCTTATTTGGTCTCCTAGTGCTGCCTAGAGTAAATCTTGTAGCTCCGTGATGCTAAGGAACACTCAGGTATGCACAGCTGCATTAGGGTGATGGTAATCCTAAGGGTCATTAAAAGAGTGGAATGTTTGGTCAGATTGCCTCAGTTGAGGCTGAGAACACATGGATCCAACTCTAGACTCCTAAACTATTCTGTGTGTAGTCAGGGCTTACTTGATGTATATATTCTTTTTATTACTCTGTCTAGTCAGTTTATTTAAAGAGTCTTAAAAATAGCATATGTGTTCATAAGAGAGAGATTTTCCTGTCACTTGAAGACCTAGAACTTGAGGACCTATAAAGAGTGGTTAGTATCTGTTTAAGATTGCATATTTATATTCACCATCAGTCAAGATGTGCTTACCTTCAGCACCCTGCAGGGAGCACCTTGCCTAAGGTAATTCGGTTTCACACACATCTTTACATATGCAAACACAGCTGCCTGAAAGCTTCAAAGATATCCTAACACATTTGTTTTTCTGTGAATAAAATGGATGATATTAGAACACTTTACGATATATATTACTGGTAATAAAGTATGGTCAAGCATTTAATAACAGTTTGACATGAAGGTGTTTTATACAATTTCAGAATGCCATTTTTAGTTATAATTTCTAAAGTGGAATTTTGGAAAACTCAGAGAGAATTATGAGGGCATTATATGAGCATGAAAACCCTAGGATTCTGGAGGAAATAAGACTGGGGTAGCAAATACAAAACTTCATAAGTGGTTAAAGCAGAACATAGCTATAATATTGATCTTTTTAGTGTTTTATACAACTGTTTTGTTGTAACAAGGTATTTGAGTATAGAAAGGATTTGAATCCAAGGCTGGGAAGAAGGTGAATTAAAAAAACAGACTTAAGAATGTTGGTAAAGTGAGTTAGTGACAGAGTGTGGAGGGCACCGTGTCCCAGGAGAAGCAATGTAGATGTGTTCTGCGGGCAACGAACACTACGGGAGGTTTTTAGGAAGTAAGTGCTGAGATGAGGTCGCTGACATTCCAGAATGTCATATAAATGGGATCATGGTATGCAGCTTTTGTGTCTAGCTTCTTTCACTTAGCACAGTGGTTGGCAAACTCATTAGTCAATAGAGCCAAACATCAACAGTACAATTGAAATGTCTTTTGAGAGCCAAATTTTTCAAACTTCTTCTAATACCACTTCTTCAAAATAGACTCTCCCAGGCCATGGTATTTTGTGGAAGAGCCACACTCAAGGGGCCAAAGAGCCGCATGTGGCTCATGAGCCATGGTTTGCCAACCACTAACTTAGCAGAACTCACCGGGGATTTCACCCATGTTGTTTCATCTATGAGTAGTTTATTTCCATTACTCAGTATTCCATCATATGCATGTACCCACGATTCAGCATTTAGCATAGGATGACTTTTGGGTTATTATCAGTTTTTGAGCGTTATGAATGAAGCTGCTATAAACAGTTGCATTTGGGTTTTGTGTGGACACAAAATTTCCATTTTTTTCTGGTAAAATGATTGCTGGATTGTATCTTAAGTGCATGGTTAATGTTAAAAAATTGCCAAACTGTTTTTTAAAATGGCTGTACCATTTTCCACCCCTGCCTACATTGTGTGAGAGTTGCAGTTACTCTACATTTTCACCAGCATTTGATGTAGTGTAGTCGTTTTAAAATCCATTCTAATAAGTAGTGATATCCCTTTGTGTTCTGAATTTATGTTTCTCTGATAAGTAATGATGCTTAACATCTTTTTATATGCTTATATGCTTATTTGCCATCCATATATCTTCTGTTATGATCTGCCTGTTTAAATCTTTCCCTATTTTTTTTTAAAGAATGTGTTTATTGATGTATAAAAAGATAATGCTTCATTATAAATTTAGAGAATGTGGAAAAGTACAAATAAGCAAGTAAGCCACCTTAAATTGAATATTAAAATAACCATTTTAATAGTGTTAACATGCAACTAAGAAGGACAGGTGGGTGGATGGTGATGAATGGATGGATGTGTGTATGTACAATTAGAAACCATACATAAATGAGTTGTCATATGTTGCTAAATTTTTTTTTGCAGGGACACACTGACTCCATCTGCTGTTTTTTAAAAAATTGTATTTATTGTTAAAAGTATTACATACGTCCCCAAACTCCCATTGACCCCTTCTAGTTTGCCCCCGCCCTCTGTTCTAGGCCTTCACCATCCTATTATCTGTGTCCATGGGTTATGCATATATGCATACAAGTTGTTTGGTTGATCTCTTATCACCAACTCATCCTCTCCAACATCCCATCTGAGATTCTGGCCTTTTCCATGCTTTTATGTCTCTAGATCCATTTTGCTCATTAGTTTATTTTGTTCATTAGATTCTAAAATACATATGAGTGAGATTTGTCTTTTTTTTTTTACTGGCTTATTTTGCTTGACATATTATTCCCCAGGTCACTCCATGTTATCTCAAAGGGAAAGATAACCCTTTTAACTGCTGCATAGTATTTCATTGTGTATTTCATATACCACCATTTTCTTTTTTTTAATTAAATATATTTTATTGATTTTGTACAGAGAGGAAGAGAGAGGGATAGAGAGTGAGAAACATTGGTGAGAGAGAGTCATTGATCAGCTGCCTCCTGCACACCCCCCACTGGGGATATGCCCACAACCAAGGTATGTGCCCTTGACCGGAATCGAACCCGGGACCCTTCAGTCCCCAAGCCGACGCTCTATCCATTGAGCCAAATCGGTTTTGTCTATACCACCATTTTCTAATCCCCTCATCCACTGATGAGCACTTGAGCTGTTTCCAAATCTTAGCTATTGTAAATTGTGCTGCTATGAACATAGGGGTGCATATCCTTTCTGATTGGTATTTCTAGTTTATTAGGATATATTCCTAAAAGTAAGAATCACTGGGTCAAATGGCAGATCCATATTTAATTTTTTGAGGAAACTCCATACTATTTTCCATAATGGTTGTACCAGTCTGCATTCCCACTAGCAGTATACTAGGGTTTCCTTTTCTCAACATCCTCTCTAGAACTTGTCATTGGTTGATTTATTTATGGTAGCCTTTCTGACACGTGTGAGGTGATACCTCATTGTCATTTTAATTTGCATCTGTCTGATCAGTGACTGAGAATTTTTTCATGTTTCTTGGTTCATCTGTATGTCGGCTTTGGAGAAGTGTCTATAAATCTCTTTTGCCCACTTTTAAATTGGGTTGTTTGTCTTCCTTTTGTTAAGTTGTATGAATTCCTTACATATTTTGAATATTAACCTTTTATGAGATATATCATTGCCAGATATGTTCTCCCACACAGTCAGCTCCCTTTTCATTTTAATGATGGGTTCTTTTGCTGAGCAGAAGCTCTTTATTTTGATTTTGTCCCATTTGTTTATTTTCTCCTTAGTTTCTTTTGCCCTAGGAGATGTATTTACAAAAATATGGTTACAACAAATGTCTCAGATTTTGCTGCCTATGGTTTCTTCCAGGATTTTTATGGTTTTACAACTTCCATTTAAATTTTTTATCCATTTTGTGTTTATTCTTGCATATGGTGTAAGTTGGTGGTCTAGTTTCTTTTCTTTTCTTCTTCTTCTTCTTTTTTTTTTTTGCATGCATCGATCCAATTTTCCCAATACCATTTATTGAAGAGACTGTCCTTATTCCATTGCATGCTCTTGCCTTTTGTCAAATATTAATTAATCATAATGGGTCAGTTTCTGAGCTCTCTGTTCTGTTCCATTGATCCATATGCCAGTTCTTGTGCCAGTACCAGGCTGTTTTGAATACAGTGGCTTTGTAGTATAATTGATATCTGGTTTTTATTATTCTATATACATTTTTGGAATATTTATTCTATATATGTGAACTATGCTATTGGTATTTTAATAGGGTTTGCATTGAATATGTAGATTAATTTAGTTAGTGTGGACATTTTAATGATGGCAATTCTACCAATCCATGAATGTGGTATATTCTTCAACTTGTTTATATCTTTCTCTATCTCTCCTTTTAATGTCCTGTAGTTTTCTGAGTATGAGTCTTTAACCTTATTTAAGTTTATTCCTAAGTATCTTAATTATTTTGTTGCAATGGTAAATGGGATTAATTGTTTGTGTCCGTTTCTGAGAATTCATTATTAGTGTATAAAAAATCATCAATTTCTAGGTGTTAATTTTGTATCCTGCTACATTGCTGAATTCCTATATTAAATCTAGTAGATTTCTGGTGGAGTCTTTAGAGTTTCTATGTACAATATTATGTCATCTTTGAGTATAATTTCTCCTTTCCAATTTGGATGTCTTGAATTTTTTCTTCTTGTCTGATCACTGTGGTTAAGACTTCTAGTACTTTGTTGAGTAAGAGTGGCAAAAGTGGACATACCTGTCTTATTCCTGTTCTTAAGGGAAATGCTTTTAGTTTTTTACCACTGAGTATAATGTTGGCTATAAGTTTGTCATATATGCCCTTTATTATGTTGAGATATGATCACTCTATGCTCACTTTGCTGAGAGTTTTTAACAAAAATGGGTTGTTGGATTTTGTCAAATGCTTTTTCTGTATCTATTAATGTTATCATGTGATTGTCTTTCAATTTGTTTATGTGATATGTCATGTTTATTGATTTGCAAATATTGAACCAGCCTTGCATCCCTGGAATAAATTCCACTTGGTCATGATTTATGATCTTTTAAATATATTACTGGATCCAGTTTGCTACTATTAGGTTGAGGATTTTAGCATCTATGATCATCATTACATTGGCCTGCAATTCTCTTTCTTTGTAGTGTCTTTATCTGGTTTTGGAATTGGATAATGCTGGCCTCATAAAAAGAGCTTGAAAGTATTCCTTCTTTTGGATTTTTTGGAATAGTTTGAGGGAATGTAAGTGTTAGTTCTTCTTTGAATACTTGATAAAACTCCCCTTTGAAGCTATCCATACCTGGGCTTTTGTTTACTGGGAGTTTTTTTGATTAGTGCTATTTCATCTATTACTAGCCTATTCAGGTTTTCTGATTCTTCCTGATTCAGTTTTGGGAGGTTGTATTTTTCTAGGAATATGTCCATTTCATCCACATTGTCCAGTTTGTTGGCATATACACTGAGTGGACAGATTATTATGATCTCTGAATGCATAATCTGGCCACTACTTGTGCACTTGAGAAGAATGTATATTATGCTGCATTGGGCTGAAATGTTCTATAAATGTCAGTTAAATCAGTCTGATCCAGTGTGTCCTTTAGAGTCACCCTTTCCTTGTTCAATTTTTTTTTGGAAGATCTATCCAGTGAAGTCAGCAGGTTGTCAAAGTCCCCTACTATGACTATATTGTTGTTGATCTCCCCCTTAAAGTCCTTTAGAAGACTTTTAATAAATATATTTTTGTGCTCCTATATTGCTTCACATATGTTTACGAGGGCTATATACTCTTGTTGAATCAATCCCTTTAATATTATGTGGTGACCTTTGTCATCTCTTGTGATGGCCTTCATTTTGAAGTCTATTTTGTCAGATATGAGTATTGCTACCCCAGATTTTTTTCTATTCCCATTTGCATGGACAATATTCTTCCACACCCAGACTTTCATCCTGTGTGTCTTGTTCTGAGGAGGGTTTCCTGGAGACAACATATAATTGGGTCATATTTTTGTATCAATTCAGCTACCCTATGTATTTTGACTGGAGTTTTTAATCCACTTACATTTAAGGTTTTTATTGTTTATTGCCATTTTAATTCTGTGTACTTACATTTTTCTCTTTCTTTATTTTTTCTTTTCATTATACCAGTACCTTTAGCATTTCTTGCAGTGCTTATTTGGTGGTGACAATCTCCTTTTCCTTTTCCTTTTGTCCTAGGAAGCCCTTTATCTCACCATCTATTTTGAATGATAGTCTTGCTGGATATATTATAGTAATATTAGTTTTAGATCTTGGTTTTTCATTACCTTGAAAGGCCATTCCCTCTGGCTTTTAGAGTTTCTGATGAGAAATAGGCTTACAGGCTTATGGGAGCTCCTATGTAGGTAACAAATTGCTTTTCTTCTGCTGCCTTTGAGATTCTCTCTTTGTCTTTAATTTTTGACATTTTAATTATGATGTATGTGGGCATGGGCCTGTTTGGGTTCTTCTTGCTTGGAACTCTCTGTGATTTCTGGACTTGTGTGACCTTTTCTTTCACCAAGTTAGGGAAGTTTTCTGCCATTATTTCTTCAAACATGTTCTCTATTCCTTGTTCACTTTCTTCTCCTTCTGTCCAACTGTTATGCAAATCTTGTTATCTTTCAGGCTGTTCTACTGCCCCCTTAACACATTGCGGATGGATCGCAACAATTCTCGCTTTATATCATACAGTGTTCTACAAAGTATCATATTTTAAAAAGATATTAGCTTGTAAGAACACATAATAAATAATTTCAAAATGTAATGGGTATTTAATTTTAAAGTGTGCCTTTAACATTTATGTAAAACATTTTTTTGTACTCATTCAATAGAAACTTATCTGGCCACTGGATAAAGTTAACAAAAAAAAAAAAACCAAAAAAAAAATAAAAACAAAAAACAAACAAACAAACAAACAAACAAAAATATTGGTCCCCAATGTGTTAAGCTGTCCTTTTGTTTTTAATTGTTTTTCCTTTTGGTTCTCTGACTGAGTGATTTTATTTTTTACCCTATCTACTTATTCACTGATCTAATCTGCAGCTTCCCCTACTCTGTTGTGTAATCCTCAAATGTGTTCTTTATCAGTGCTATGCCATTCTTTATTTCCAACTGTTCTTTTATAGTTGCTCTATCTTTTCTCATGCTGTTGAGCTTCTCTGACATCATTATTCTACACTCTACATATGATAAATTTCTTATCTCCATTTTGTTTATCTCTTCTTCTTTATTTGTTTTGTTTTTCTCCCCATTTTGGCTGCCTGTTTGCATTTCTATGTATTAGGCAGATCTCCTGTTATTCCCAATCTCTAGTGCAGGATAATGTCAAATAATATTTCTGACTGGCCCTGAGTCTCCTAATTGGAGCTATTAGTAATTTGTGCTCCCTTTGTTGGGTCTAGGTGCCTTTGGGAAGGACCAAGTTGTTCACCGAGGTCTGCTTTTCCTAGGCTCAGCTCCAGATGGCAGACTCCAAACCTCTTGAAATCTTCCTCTGCCTGTAGTCTGATTGTTATAAGCTTTGATTTGCATCAAGCTATTGACCACAGGGTCTGGTGAGAGATCTTCCAAGAGGGTGTGGCAATTGCCTTTTCCCCAGGCAACAGCCACCTGAATAGCAAGGTCTGCCAGAGAAAGATGTCCTCACAGGATGAGGGAATGACTCAGCCTAGGAAAACGGGGTGGCTGCCCTCTGAGCTCCAAACCCAGAGCCCCCAATCCTGGAATTTCCTCACTGAGCTCCAGTTCATCTGCTTTCCTTCTGTCAGAGCCCAAGGTGAGTGGCTGCACACAAAATTGTATGTATTGGCCCCTTTAGAGGGTGCCTGCATTTCCAGTAGTCTCTGCCTGACTGACAGCAGTCTTCCTTCTTTTCTCAGCCAGATGTTATGTGGACACTGTTCTCAGTTCTGGTGCTCTGGGTGGGGATTCCAGCTTGGGGTTTTGATCTCATAGTCTTCAGTGGGAATCCCCCCACAGCTAAGATATCCCTCTGGCACTTCAGCTGCTGACTGTGGAAGCCAGGCCAGCCCTTTTATGTCTCTGCACTTCCTAGCAGTCTCTATGCAGTCTCCAGTTTCCATCTCGGTTATTTCTCAGCTAGTCCTCAGTTGATTTTCCAAAGTGGTTCTTCGGTACTATAGTTGTATTTCCTGGGAGAGTGTCAGTGTAGCTCCCACTTACTCCACTGCCATTTTTAATCTCTTCTCTAGCTGTGGCTTAAGATAGTTTTGTGAAGTCTGTCACAGATGCTAATTTAAAAAAAGATATATTTTATATACCATTCAATTCACCATTTAAAGCAGGGATGGGGAACATCTGGCCCATTGGCCTTGTAAGGCCCACAGAATCTTTTGGTCAAGCCCTGTAAAGGAATTAGGGTTGAGTTAATTAAATGTTTGACCAAATATAGCAGGCTAAATTTTAAGTTGATAATTTTGTGTGGCCTGTGAATGATGTTATAAATATCTAAATGACCCTTGGCAGAAAAAGTTTCCCCACCCCTCGTAAAGAATACAATTAAGTAGACTTTAGTATATTTACCATGTTATAAAGACATCACCATACTCTTAATTTTTGTACATTTTATCACCACTAAATGAAACCTACCACTTATCAGCCGTCAGTCTGCACTGCTTCCACCTCCAGTCCTAGTCAACAGATAATTGGCTTTCTCTCCCTATGTATTTATCTTTCTGGCAATATTTCATATAAATGAAATTGCACAATATGGGGCATTTTGTATCTGCTTTCACTTGGCATAATGTTTTCAAGGTTCATCCATGTTGTAGCATTTATTGATACTTCATTTCTTTTTATGGCTGAATAATATTTTCTGTATTAATATGTTTTGTTTATCAATTCCCCCCTCAACTGATAGATATTTGGGTGGATTTTATCATTTGGCTATTAAAAATAATGCTGCTACAAATATTTGCATACAAGTTTTGAGTGGACATATTTTTTAGATCTCTTGAGATTAAATACCTGTAAGTAAAATTATTTGTATCCACTTAAAAATTAGATTGTTTGTTTTCTTATTATGGAGCTTTGATGTCTATACAGTTTTTAAAAAAATATATTTTATTGATTTTTACAGAGAGAAAGGGAGAGAGACAGAGAGCTAGAAACGTCGATGAGAGAGAAACATTGACCAGCTGCCTCTTGCACACCCCCTACTGGGGATGTGCCTGCAACCAACGTACATGCCTCTCACCGGAATTGAACCCGGGACCTTTCATTCCGCAGACCGATGCTCTACCACTGAGCCAAACCAGTTTCAGCTGATGTCTATAAAGTTTTAAAGGTTGATATTATGTATCTCTTAAATCATGAAACTCTAGAATAGTTCTTTGTAGATTAAATGAATGGCATATAAAAGCTTGATATCCAATGTCTTTCAAGAATAATATTAAATCAACTTAAAGAACCAATTTGTATTGATAATATAAAATTAGTTCTAAGTTATTTTTATTTTATCTTAAATTTTTCTTCAGATGCTATTTCTTGTAGAATTCATTTAGTCACCCATTGTGTACATATTTATTGGTATTGCCTTTTGTGTCATGCATTATACTAAGGTATTAAAATAAATCATATGGGGAATAACATATAATTATGAGTTATAAAAATATAGTCATATTTATTTTGTAATATGGATGTGATTTTTTGTCGAGTTATGCCTCTCTCCCTCTTCTTCTTCTCACAATTCACATTATCCCCCCATTATGGATTAGTCAAGACACATATGAATAAATCCCCCAATTCCATTAGGTGCTTGAAGAAATTGAGGTCCTTTGAGGCTATCTGCTGATTTTTTTCTTTAGTGTGTCATGATGGGGCGTGTTACACAGTAAGTAATGGAGACTTGCCCATCTTATTCCTTGCAGCATTGCTGACAGACAGAATTCCTTGGACTGAGGGGCAGTGCAGGCCTCTCGCATGGACCTGGAGAATTTCCTAAAGTGGCTACAAGAAGCAGAAACCTAACTGATGTGCTTACTGATGTGTCTCAGCGGGAGCATGCTCCTGACAAAATCTTCTGAGGAGGCTAGTGAACTGTTTGAAGAAAATAGAGCCAAACTACATTTATCAAGACCTGTTACCTCTGTGATATTTTGCTGTATCTTAATATTGAGTGGCACTTTAGCCTTATGGAAATTTTGGTAAATTTAAAAGAAGAGTTTAGAATAATCTTTCAGAGGTTACTTAAAAACTGTGCTTCTCTTTATAGCTAATTGTTGTTGTTTTTCCGATTTGAAAAATTAAAGCACATCATCAAAACTATTTGACTTACTCTCATCATATCGTATCCCCCATATTCCTGAGTCTTCCTCTATTATAGTGTCACTTAAATTTCACTTAGTTTTATTTGGACAGATAGATTGACTACACTTGTAAGAGGCAACTTGTTTCACAGTTGCAAATTTCAAATACCACATCATCCAAAACGTAAGTCACTGACTGAGTGCCAGTATTTTTTAAAGTTAGCTATTATATTTTTGAATATAGTTTTGCTTATTTAAACTATGTTCACACTATCTCACTACTTTCGTTAAAAATTGGATCGATTTTGAAATAGGATGAATTAAAATTCTAAGCAAGGTTATAGGCAGAACTTTCTTTTTTTTATTTTTATTAAAGAGCCAGCCCTATATGCACTTAGTGGTTATCTCGATGCTGGTCTTGAAAAACATGCTGTTCTATCCAATTTTTAAAAAATGCACCTGGAATGGTATTGAGACTGTGGGCATATCTGGTGTCTGGCCTGCAAGGTCAGACAGCTAAGTTTATCTTCATCATTCTTCAAATGGGCTAAAGCAAACTAGAAAGCAACATTTTATCTAGGAAGGACAGCAGAAAATTCCAAACAACAGTTTGTTGCAGAATGGGGGTTTTCCTTCTCAGAACCTTTAAAAATAACTACCTGCCCCTAAAGCCTGGCAGTCGTGTAGGGTCCACCTGCGTGTGGTGCTCTTGCGGCTGCCCTGGCCAGTTTAATAAATTCTTATTTGCTTTTTAAAATAAATTATCAGCCTTCAGTGGTCTTATTTTGAAGCCAGGGTTTGACCCCACAACATTTGGAGGCCCCCAGCGAGATACCCTAAAGAGAGGAGAGAGGGACCCCCCAGAAGGGGCAGGAGGCTCTCCCTACCTCGAGAGGAGAGAGGGACCCCGCAGAAGGGGCAGGAGACTTTCCCTCCTCTCGGGGACCTTAGCTGGAGACAGAAGCCGCAAGGATTTATTGAAATCAGGAAGACCGGTCTCCGGAGGTAAGGTGCCCAGGTTGAAATCTCAAAAGGGTAAGAGTCCTTGGAGGGCTGAATGCAGCTTAACCTCCAGGCTCTGGCCGGAGGACAGGATGGAGTCCTCGGCCCGGGAGGACACTATGGGGTGTGTCCTCGGCCCCAGGTGTCCGGACGGGTTGTCTTGTGTTTTGTCATGTTTGTGTCAGGCCTATTTGTTTTGTGTTTTGTGTTTTGGTCTCCGTCAAAATGGGTCAAGGTCTATCAGCGTCTCTGTGTCCCCTTCTACAGTGTTTTTTGGAAAATTTCCAAGACTTCAAGAAACGGGCGGTCGACTACGGCTCTGGTGTTAATGCTTTTGATTTAACCACCTTTTCCCAGGTCAGTGCGGGTCTGTAGGATAACTTTCCCCTCACAGGTCCTAGAGTATTAGTCTTATTTCCCTTGTCCAACATGAGTGCCCTTTCTGTTTTGCTGAAACATTGTAATAGTACTTGTTTACTGAAAGGGTATAAGTACTGACCTTTGTTAGATGTTTTGTTTGTCTACTTGGGTATAATTATTTGTTCGTGCAAGTGTGAAAATCTATAAAAAAGAGAAAAAAAGAAACCTTTAATTTGTTTAAAGCTGAGTGCTCTGACAGCTAGCAAACCGCCCCAAGTGGCCACTGGGATTCCTTTTTCCCAGGGGTGCTTTGCTTTCTGTCAGAGGGGAATCAGCCCACCTAACAGGATTTATATGTTTATTAATTTGAAGGTATGAAATGGTAACAATTGTGGTACAAAAATTAAAAGCAGAGACCAAATTCTAAAGTTAACAATTTACAAGAAGGAAGCTTGAGCTGGCAAAGTCGCCAAGTCTGCCCAGCAAACTCAAAAAAACTAAATGAATCTTATTTCTGCCGCCACCCAGTCTTGATCAGTGGTGGAGGAATGCTCTCAGAACTATTTGTTTTAATTGGCCATCTATAATAAGTTTAATGTGATTAATGATTACAGTACATTGTAAAAATCTTTAAAAGAAAAGGAAAATATTTTTAGGGCAATTTAGTCCTTATATATGTGCGTCAACTCTTAAGCTTTAAAATCAGTAATGTTCACATTATAATTAAATTGGCAAACAACAACGACAAAGTAAGAATCTTAAAAGCAGCCAGAGACAGAAAGTTATATACAAAGGAACCACCATCAGACTAACAACTGATTTCTCAACAGAAACTTATCAGGCCAGAAGGGAATGGAATGAAATATACAAAGTCATGCAAAGGAAGGGTCTGAATCCAAGAATACTGTACCCAGCAAGGCTATCAATCAAAATTGAAGGGGAAATCAGGAGCTTCACAGACAAAAAAAGACTGAAGGAATTTATCTCCACCAAACCAGCAATGCAAGAAATGCTAAGGGGTCTACTGTAAAAATAAAGAAATATTAAGTGAAGAAGGAACACGGATATAGATTAAAATTGGCGTCAAATGAGTACCTATCATTAATAACTTTAAATGTAAATGGTTTAAATGCTCCAATAAAAAGACATAGGGTAACAGATTGGATAAGAAAACAAGACCCATACATCTGTTGTCTACAAGAATCCCACCTCAGAAAAAAAGATGCACACAGACTGAGGGTGAAGGGATGGAAAAAAGTTTTCCAGGCAAATGGAAATGAAAAAAAAGCTGGGGTAGCAATACTTATATCTGACAAATTAGATCTCAGAGTGAAGGACATAATAAGAGATAATGAAGGCCACTTCATAATACTAAAGGGAACAATCCAACAAGAAGAAATTACCCTGGTAAATATATATGCACCCAATACAGGAGCAACCAAATACATAAAAAAAAAAAAAAAAACTGCTGGAGGACATTAAGGGAGAGATTAATAGCAATACAATCATAGTAGGAGATTTTAATACCCCACTGTCACCCTTCGACAAATCATCTAAACAAAAAATCAGCAAAGAAATATCAATCCTCACTAGACCAGATGGAATTAATTGACATCTTCAGAACACTCCACCCCAAAGCTGCAGAATATATAATACATTCTTCTCAAGTGCACATGGGACATTCTCAAAGATAGACCACATTTTGGGACATAGGCAAAGTCTCTTCAAATTTAAGAAGATAGAAATCGTATCAAGTATCTTCTCAGACCATAATGGCATAAAACTGGAAATTAACTACAATAAAAATAATCCAAAGAAATCAAACACATGGAGATTAAACAGCATGGTATTAAACAAGGACTGCGTTACCAGAGAAATCAAGGAAGAAATTAAAAACATCCTGGCAACAAATGACAATGAAAACACAACAATCCAAAATCTATGGGACACAGCAAAAGCAGTTTTGAGAGGAAAGTTCATATCCTTACAAGCCTATTGCAAAAAACTAGAAAAAAGGGTAACATATGATCAAACTCTACAACTCAAAGAGTTAGAAAAGGAGCAACAAGAAAAGCCCAGTGTAAGCAGAAGGAAGGAAATAACAAAAATCAGAGCACAGATAAACGACATAGAGACCAAAAAAACAATACATAAGATCAACAAAACCAAGAGCTGGTTCTTTGAAAGAATAAACAAGATAGATGAACCTCTAGCCAGGCTAACCAAGAAACAAAGAGAGAGGACCCAAATAAACAAAATCAGAAATGAAAGAGGTGAAATAACAACAGACCCCACTGAAATACAACGGATTGTTACAAAATACTATGAACAACTCTATTCCAACAAAGTGAACAACCTGGAGGAAATGGACATATTCCTAGAAAAATACAAACTTCCAAAACTCGATCAGGAAGAATCTAAAAATCTCAATAGACCAGTGACTTGGGAAGAAATTGAAACAGTCATCAAAAAGCTTCCAGCAAACAAAAGCCCAGGGCCAGATGGCTTCACAGGAGAGTTTTACCAAACATTCAAGGAAGAACTAAAACCTATCCTCCTCAGACTATTCCAAAAAATCCAAGAGGAAGGAACACTTCCAAACTGCTTCTATGAAGCCAGCATCACCCTAATACCAAAACCAGATAAAGACAACTCAATGAAAGAGAATTACAGGCCAATATCCCTCATGAACATAGATGCCAAAATCCTCAACAAAATTCTAGCAAATAGACTCCAGATGAACATCACAAAGATCATACACCATGATCAAGTAGGATTTATTCCAGGAATGCAAGGATGGTACAATATCCGCAAATCAATAAACGTGATACATCACATAAACAAACTGAAAGATAAAAATCATATAGTCATATCAATTGATGCAGAAAAAGCATTTGATTAAAATCCAGCACCCTTTCCTGATAAAAACTCTTAACAAGGTGGGAGTACAAGGATCATACCTCAACATAATAAAAGCTATATATGATAAACCCACAGCCAGCATTATACTCAATGGCAAAAACTAAAACCATTCCCTCTAAGAACAGGAACAAGACAGGGATGCCCACTCTCGCCACTCCTGTTTGACATAGTACTGGAAGTACTAGCCATTGCAATTAGACAAGAGGAGGAAATAAAAAGCATCCAAATTGGAAAAGAAGTAGTAAAGTTATCCTTATTTGCAGATGACATGATATTGTACATAAAAAACCCAAAAGACTCCATTAAAAAACTAATTGACTTAATAAATGAATTTGGCGATGTAGCAGGATACAAAATTAATGCCAAGAAACCCATGGCATTTCTATACACCAACAGCGAAACTATAGAAACAGAGACTAAAAAAGCAATTCCATTTACCATCGCACCAAAAAAATTAAGATACCTAGGAATAAATTTAACTAAGGAAGTAAAGGACCTATATACAGAAAACTACACGACACTGAAAAAAGAGATAGAGGAAGATGTAAGGAGATGGAAGAACATACCATGTTCATGGATTGGTAGAGTCAACATCATCAAAATGTCCATACTTTCTAAAGCAATCTATAGGTTCAATGCACTCCCCGTTAAAATACCAACGGCATATTTCACCGACCTAGAAAGAACTCTCCAAAAGTTCATTTGGAACAATAAAAGACCCCGAATAGCCACAGCAATCCTGAGAAAGAAGGGTAAAGTAGGAGGGATCTCAATACCAGACTTCAAACTGTATTACAAAGCCACTGTTCTCAAAACAGCCTGGTACTGGCACAAGAACAGACATATAGATCAATGGAATCGAATCGAGAACCCAGATATCAACCCAAATCACTATGCTCAATTAATATTTGACAAAGGAGTCAAGACAGTTTCTTCAATAAATGGTGTTGGGAAAATTGGGCAGACACATGCAAAAGAATGAAACTAGATCACCAACTTACACCATACACAAAAATAAACTCAAAATGGATACAGGACTTAAACATCAGACGGGAAACCATAAAAATACTAGAAGCATCCACAGGCAGCAAAATCTCAGATGTATGCCAAAAGAACTTCTTCACTGATACTGCCCCTAGGGCAATGGAAGCTAAAGAGAAAATAAACAAATGGGACTACATCAAAATAAAAAGTTTTTTTACAGCAAAAGAAACCATCAAGAAAACAATAAGAAAGCCCACAGTGTGGGAGAACATATTTGCAAATAACACCACTGATAAAGTTTTAATCTCCAACATCTACAGACAGCTGATACAACTAAATAAAAGGAAGATGAATGATCCAATTAAAAATTGGGCAATGGACCTAAATAGAATATTTACAAAAGAAGACAGAAGGAAGGCCAAAAGGCACATGAAAACATGCTCAAAGTCACTAATTATCCAAGAGATGCAAATCAAAACAACAATGCGGTACCATCTCACACCTGTCAGAATGGCCAACATCAACAAATCAACAAACGACAAGTGTTGGCGAGGTTGTGGAGAAAAAGGAACCCTCGTGCACTGCTGGTGGGAATGCAGACTGGTGCAACCACTGTGGAGAACAGTGTGGAGTTTCCTCAAAAAACTGAAAATGGAACTCCCATTTGACCCAGTAATCCCACTCCTAGGAATATATCCCAAGAAACTAGAAACACCAATCAGAAAGGATATATGAACCCCTATATTCATAGCAGCACAATCTACAATAGCCAGAATCTGGAAACAGCCTAGGTGCCCGTCAGCTGATGATTGGATCCAAAAACTATGGTACATCTACACAATGGAATACTATGCTGCCATAAGAAAGAAGGAATTCTCATCATTTGCAGCAACCTGGATGGAATTGGAAAACATCATGCTGAGTGAAATAAGCCAATCAATGAAAGAGAAATACCACATGACCCCACTCATTTGTGGATAATAAAGATCATTATAAACTGATGAACCAAAAGATAGATATAGAGACAGTAAAGCAACAAGCAGACTGTCAAATTACAGCGGGGAGGGGAGGAGGGTCTGAGGGAGATAATAAATCAACCCAAGGACTTGTATACATGCATATAAGTACAACCAATGGACATAAAACTCTGGGGAGGGAGGGATATGTGGGAGGGAAGGAGGGGCGCAAAAAAAAATCAATAAAATATGTAAAAATAAATAAAAAATAATAAAAAATGAAATAAAATAAAATAAAAAGAAAAAAAATAAAAAAATAAAAAAATAAAATCAGTAATGTTAATGGAAACACGCAGAGGAGCTTTTCAAAAAGTTCAGGGAGTCTGATTACAGTGTAGGGGTCTTCGGTTCCCCTAGGGCACCTTTGCTAACAGGAGGCAAGCGTTTATTCCCAGTGGGAGCAGAGTGGACTGCCAGATGAAAACGCCTCGCCTGGGTGGGAGCTCCTCCTTCACCACCTGGGACCCTGCGCTCCCTGCCTCTGCCCACCTGGTATCTATTCCCTCCAGGAGTTCTTTAGAGTAGCTGAAGGTGGCAGCTGCTTCGAGAAGAGAAATTCCTTTGTGACCCCCTGCACCTAATGAAACACCAAAACCCCGGGTGACTGCTTGGACACTTTTCACCCTGTTCTGTTAGAGGGCTTACAGGCGCAGTTAGAGATTCTCCCTCCCCTTTTCAGGCCTATCAGAATCTGAGATCTTTATCTATAGGAAAAATGTGTCACTTTAAATTTCAAGCAGCTGGAGGCCTGGGAACAGGGTGCTGGGCCTGCTCTCTCCTCCCTCTGCCTTTTCTAAATATTTTAAAATAATGGGAAGTTTGAGACATGGGTATGCATTTTTGAAGGACATAGAAAGAAGGTTTAAAGGCTAATGTAAAAGAGTGAAAGTTTTTGTGAAGGTTGTACATGTGATGAGAAGGAAACAGCAAAAGTAGAGGTCTAGAGAGAAAGAGAGGGAGAGAGGGAAAGAATGAGAGAGAGACTTAAGAAAGAGACTCTGGGAGTCTGAGAGGAAAGGATTTAGACAGAAACAGAAACAAAGATTGGGAGAGAAAGTGATATGGGTGTATAAGTGTGAATGTGTATGTGAGAAAGGGAGGGAGAGAGACATGAGCAAGAGACGAGAAGGGACAGAGATTAGAGAGGGAGAGAGACAGCAGGTGAGGCCAGAAAAGACAAAGATGGTCTGAAAGAAAGGGAGACTTAGACTCCAAGGGTTTTTAACTTAGAGGAAGAAGACTGACAGGACTGGGGCTCCTTTCCATTAAGCCCCGAGGGTAACCTCACAAGTAGAGGGCAAAGCTATTAGTTTCCTGGTGGATACTGAGGCAGTCTATTCAGTCTTGACAGAGCCGATGGGACCTCTGAGAAGATATCAGTCCAGGGAGCCACCAGACAAACTGCCAATTTTCCTTGGACATCATGAAGGACTATGGACCTAGGAAGGAACACGTACTAGGGGAACGCAGCCGCTGAACTGGACCAAAGAAGAACAACAGGCCTTTGAGGAGCTAAAGAAGGCTCTCGTCTCAGCACCTGCCCTAGCCTTACCAGATGTCACAAAGCTCTTCCATCTCTACGTGAGTGAGGTAAGGGGCATTGCCAAAGGGGTTCTCACTCAGACTCTAGGTCCCTGGAAGAGACCTATTACCTATCTATCTAAGAGACTAGGCCCTGTGGCAGCAGGGTGGCCAGTGTGTCTCTGGGCAGTGGCCACGACAGCACTACTGGTGAAGGAGGCAAATAGGCAGACTCTGGGCCAGGAGCTAGCCCTGACAACACCCCATGCCATTGAGGCCCTCCTTCGAAGTGCTCCAGAGAGATGGATGTCAAACACCAGAATCACCCAGTGCCAAGCTCTTCTCCTGGACCAGCCCTGCGTCCAGTTCCATAAGACACTGGCCATCAACCCTGCCAGCCTGCTTCCAGATGATCCAAAGGAACCCATTCATGGCTGCATAGAGGTAACAGACACAACACTGACAGATGTCCTGCCATCATCAGCAGATGGCACTGTACACTGATGGGAGCAGTTATATTCGGGATGGGATCTGATATGCAGGGGCAGCAGTAGTCACCCTGGACCACACCATTTGGGCACAGTTTCTGAGCTTTTGGCCTTAATCCAGGCCCTTGGATGGGGACACAGTGCCATCCCCTGGGAAAGAAGGTTACCAACTCCAGCCAGAAAGGACATTACTTTAGCCTTATTTGAGGCCATCTGACTCCCAAAGGCAGTTGCAATAGTGCACTGCAAAGGACATCAGAAAGGGGAGACAACTGAAGCCAGAGGAAATAGAGACGCAGACCAAACTGCTAAGGAAGATGCCCAAAAACCAGTGGGGCCTTTACAAGTCTTAGTAACCCTGCCGGACCCCCACTTCTACCAATCTAGAGGAGGAATTGGCTGAACAGAAGCAAGCCATCAAAGGACCAGATGGTTGGTGGACCTTACCAGATGACAGACTGTTGGTTCCAGAGGCTCTAGGTCAGACGTTAGTTGCCCAGTTACATCAGATTACCCACTTCTGAACTTCTGTAAGGCAGACACTACCAAGCTTAGATAAGATAATTAAAAGCCTGATTGCAAGAAGTACTGTCTATATACAAGTAAATGCTGAGGTAAGAGGGTCTCCCTGGGAATTCGGGCCCCAGAAAAATTCCCCAGGGGAGCATTGGGAGGTAGATTTCGCAGAGATTAAGTCACCAGCATTGAGGTACAAGTACATGCTAGTTTTTATAGACAACTTCTCAGGTTAGGTTGAAGCATAGGACAGAAACTGCCTCTATAGTAGTCAAGAAATTACTCCAGGAAATTAAATTCAGATTCAGGCTGCTAGTAGTCATAGGATCAGATAACAGCCCAGCCTTTGTAGCAAGGTATCTCAAAGTATAGCTCAAGCCTTAGGACAGACATGAGCAGGCCTCTAAAACATTTAATTAAATTTGTCCTAGAAAACGATGAAAACTGGATCAACCTCCTGCCCTTCGCCCTCTTATGGGCCAGGTATACCCTCTACCAGGAGAGGTCCGCCCCCCATTTTGAGATCATGTATCGTAGACTTCCCTTCATCCTTCCCAGGGTCAGGGAGAAACTGAAATTTATAACCATCCCCTTGCTCAGGTCCTTACAGGCTCTGCAGTTTACCCAGAGAGCCACCCATAAGCTTGTTCCAGAAGCACTGCCAGTGCCCATCGTGGACCCTGTATACCCCATCTAGCCCGGAGACTCTGTGTGGGTAAAGAAGTTCACTGCCCAAGGACTCACCCCAACCTAAAAGGGACACTACACTGTTACCCTGAGCACGTCCACAACTATTGAAGTAGATGGCACCCAGACCTGGCTACAGCACTCCCAGTTCCTGCACAAAAAACAGCCTGAATCCTGGCAACCAGTGACCTCACCAGTGAGATCCTTAGCCTGGGCTCCACACAGGCCAGGAGGAGACTTGATGCCTACAGAAGGGGAATTGGACTTCAGTGAGGACAGTACTGATGGGAACTGTGGTACTAGGGGTTTTGGTAACTGTAAGAACTTTTTTTTTCTCCTAGCCAGTGAAAAAGTCCGAGGCTGAGTAAAGCTAAATGTATGAGCAGAAATTACATCAACAAATAGACCAGGAGTTAAATAACCTAGATAAATCTATAGAAAAATTAGAAGAATCGGTCAGGTCCCTAGCAGAAATAGTTTTTGCAGAACAGAAGAGCTTAAATCTGTTGTTCCTAAAGCAAGGGAGACTTTGCCTAGCTCTAGGAAAACCTGCTGTTTCTACACCAATCAGTCCGGGGTCATAAAGGAAAGCCTAAATCAATTGAGAAAGAGGCGTAATGTGTTTATTTCTCTATTTCAAGTGTATTCTGCCTTGTATCTCACACACTTACCGTTCTAGGCTCATTTAAGTAAACAACATAGGATTCATACACTGTTTAATGCGCTCTAAACTCGAATTAAGGAATTCCTGGATCTTAGATACCTTTTCTACACGAACAACTGAGTTGGAGAAGTGTTTTATACATGTTCTATGCGATTTCTCATCTATTTATTGTCATTTCCCAGAATTACTGATGTTTTCTTGTAGTTTCTAACATTAGGTCTTCTTGTCCAGGTATAAACATTGGGAACATGGACAAACAACTACCTAAACACTGTTATGAACCTGAAAATCTCAGGAAAATTGTCTCTCAACTATTTTATAGAGTTTAAAGACACATTTCAGTGAAGTGTAAGGCTTTCCAAAGCTACTTAATTTGCTTATTTCTCTCTTTCAAGCGTTTTGTGACACACATTTAAAGTTCTAGGATCCCTGAAGTAAAAAATATAGGAGTGATACACTGTTTAATGTGCTCTTAACACTAACTAAGGATTTCCTGGATCTTAGATACCTTTTCTACACTAAGAACTGAATTGGAGAATCTGTTTCAGCTCTTCTAAATGAGTTCTCATCTATTTACTGACATTTTTTATGAATAATTCAGGTTTTCATGTAGTTTCCTATAATAGGCCTTCTTGTTCAAGTAAAAGTATAGCCCACATTTAAAACAACTTTCTTCACATTGTTATGAAACGAAATAGCTCAAGAACATTGTACCACAACTATGTTATAGAGTGTAAAGCTACCATACAGTGAACAGTAATTCTTTCCAAAGCTGCTAAATTAGCTTATTTATCTCTTTCTAGCCTTGTGTGACACCCATGTAAAGTTCTAGGCTACTTTAAGTAAATGAAAGAGGTTTCATACACTGTTTAATGTGCTCTTAACTCTAAGGATTTCCTGGATCTAAGATACCTTTTCTACACTAAGATCTGACTTGGAGAATCTGTTTAAGCTGTTCTAAACTAGTTCTCATCTATTTACTGTCTTTTCCCTGAATTTTTCATGTTTTCATGTATTTTCCTATATTAGGCCTTCTTGTCCACATATAAGCTTAGCACACATATACAAACTACTTCCCAGACACTGTTTTGAACAGAGGAAGCTCGGGAACATTGTCTCTCAACTATGTTATAAAGTTTAATACTACATTACAGTGAAGTGTAAGGCTTTCCAAAGCTGCTTAATGTGTTTATTTCTCTATTTCAAGTGTATTTCACTCTCTTACCCTTCTAGGCTCCTTTAAGAAAACAACAAAGGATTCATACACTGTTTAATGTGCTCTAAACTCAAATTAAGGAATTCCTGTATCTTAGATACCTTTTCTAAATGAACAACTGATTTGGAGAAGTGTTTTATACATGTTCTATGCGAGTTCTCATCTATTTAATGTGATTATCCAAGAATTTCTGATGTTTTCTTGCAGTTTCTAACATTAGACCTTGTCAAGGTATAAGCATTGGGAACATGGACAAACAACTACCTAAACACTGTTATGAACCTGAAAAGCTGTGGAACATTGTCTCTAAGCTATGTTATAGAGTATAATGATACATTTCAGTGAACTGTAAACAGTGTTATGATCCTGAAAAGCTGGGGAACATTGTCTCTCAAATATGATATAGAATTTAGTGATACATTTCAGTAAAGTGTAAGGCTTTCCAAAGCTGCTAAATGTGTTTATTTCTCTATTTCAAGTGTATTCTGCTTTGTATTCCACACATTTACCATTCTAGGCTCCATTCCAAAGCTGCTTAATGTGTTTATTTCTCTATTTCAAGTGTATTCTGCCTTGTATTTCACACATTTATCATTGTAGGCTCCTTTAAGTAAACAACATAGGATTCATACACTGTTTAATATGCTCTAAACTCGAATTAAAGAATTCTGGATTGAAAATACCTTTTCTACACGAACAATTCAGTTGGAGAAGTGTTCTATACATGTTCTATGTGATTTCTCACCTATTTATTATAATTTCCCCAGAATTACTGATGATTTCTTGTAGTTTCTAACATTAGGCGTTCTTGTCCACGTATAAACATTGGGAACATGGACAAACAACTACCTAAACACTGTTATGAACATGAAAAGCTCGGGAACATTGTCTCTCTACTATGTTATAGAGTATAATGATACATTTCAATGAAGTGAAAGGCTTTCCAAAGCTGCAAAATGTGTTTTTTTCTCTATTTCAAGTGTATTCTGATTTGTATTTCACACATTTACCATTCTAGGCTTCTTTAAGTAAACAACCTAGGTTTCATACACTGTTTAATGTGCCCTTAAGTCTAATTAAGGATTTCCTTGATCTTAGATACCTTTTCTGCACTAAGACGTGACTTGGAGAATCAGTTTCAGCTGTACTAAACGAGTTCTCATCTATTTACTGTCTTTTTCCCTGAATTATTCATGTTGTCATGTAGTTTCCTATATTAGGCCTTCTTGTCCACATATAAGCTTAGCCCACATATACAAACTACTTCCCGGACACTGTTATGAAGAGAAGAATCATGTTCTATGCGAATTCTCATGTATTTATTGTCATTTTCCCAGAATTACTGATGTTTTCTTGTAGTTTCTAATATTAGGCCTTCTTGTCCAGGTATAAAAATTGGGAACATGGACAAACAACTACCTAAACAGTATTATGAACCTTTAAACCTCGGGAACATTGTCTCTCAACTATGTTATACAGTTTAATGATACATATCTGTGAAGTGTGAGCCTTCCAAAGCTACTTAATTTGCTTATTTCCCTCTTTCAAGCGTTTTGTTACACACATTTAAAGTTCTAGACTCCTAACTCTCATTATGGATTTCCTGCATCTCAGATGCCTTTTCTACACTAAGAACTGACTTGGAGAATCTGTTTCAGCTGTTCTAAATGAGTTCTCATCTATTTACTGACATTTTCTCTGAATTATTCATGTTTTCATGTAGTTTCCTATATTAGGCCTGCTTGTCAAAGTATAAGCATGGCACATATTTACAAACAACTTCCTACACATTGTTATGAACCGAAGAAGCTAGAGAACATTGTGCCACAACTATGTTATGGAGTGTAAAGCTACAATACATTGAACTGTAATTCTTCCCAAAGCTGCTCAATTTTCTTATTTCTCTATTTCTAGCCTTGTGTGATATCCATGTAAATTTCTAGGCTACTTTAAGTAAAATGAAAGAGGTTTCATACACTGTTTAATGCGCTCCTAAGTCTAATTAAGGATTCCTAGATCATAGATACCTTTTCTACACTAAGACCTGACTTGGAGAATCAGTTTCAGCTGTGCTAAAAACGAGTTCTCATCTATTTACCATCTTTTCACTGAATTATTCATGATGTCATGTAGTTTGCTATTATAGGCCTTCTTGTCCACATATAACCATAGCCCACATATACAAACTACATCCCAGACACTGTTATGAAGAGAAGAAGCTTGGGAACATTGTCTCTCAAAAATGTGTAAGTGTAAGGCTTTCCAAAGCTGTTTAGTGTGTTTATTTCTCTATTCCAAGTGTATTTTGCCTTGTATTTCACACATTTACCATTCTAGGCTCCATTAAGTAAACAACATAGGATTCATACACTGTTTAATGAGTTCTAACCTCGAATTGAAGAATTCCTGGATCTAAGATACTTTTATACACGAACAACTCAGTTGGAGAAGTGTTTTATACATGTTCTATGCGAGTTATCATCTATTTATTGTCATTTTCCCAGAAACACTGATGTTTTCTTGTAGTTTCTAACAATAGGCCTTCTTGTCCAGGTATAAACATTGGGAACATGGACAAACAACTAACTATACACTGTTTTGAACCTGAAAAACTCGGGAACATTGTATCTCAAATATGTTATAGAGTATAATGATACATTTCAGTGAAGTATAAGGCTTTCCAAAGCTGCTAAATGTGTTTATTTCTCTATTTCAAGTGTATTCTGCCTTGAATTTCATGCCTTTACCATTCTAGGCTCCTTTAAGTAAACAACATAGGATTCATACACTGTTTAATGTGCTCTAAACTCAAATTGAGATATTCTTGGATCTAAGATACATTTTTACATGAACAACTCAGCTGGAGAAGTGTTTTATCCATGTTCTATGTGTGTTATCATATATTTTTCATCATTTTCCCAGAATTACTGATGTTTCCTTGTAGATTCTAACATTAGGCCTTCTTGTTCAGGAAAAAACATTGGGAACATGGAGAAACAACTACCTAAACACTGTTATGAACCTGAAAAGCTCGGAAACATTGTCTCTAAACTATGTTACAGAGTTTAATGATACATTTCAGTGAAGTGTATGGCTTTCCAAAGCTGGTAAATGTGTTTATTTCTCTATTTCAAGTGTATTCTGCCTTGCATTTCACACATTTATCATTCTAGGCTCCTTTAAGTAAACAACATAGGATTCACACACTGTTTAATGTGCTCTAAACTCAACTAAAGAAATTCCAGGATCTAAGATACCTTTTTTACCCGAAAAACTCAGTTGGAAAAGTGTTTTATAAACGTTCTATGCAAGTTCTCATTTATTTATTGTCATGTTCCCAGAATTACTGATGTTTTCATGTAGTTTCTAACAATAGGCCTTCTTGTCCAGGTATAAGCATTACGAAAATGGACAAACAACTACCTAAAGACTGTTATGAACCTAAAAAGTCGGGAATATTGTCTCTCAACTATGTTATAGTGTTTCATGATACATTTCTGTGAGGTGTAAGGCTTTCCAAAGCTGCTAAATGTGTTTATATCTCTATTTCAAGTGTATTCTGTCCTGTATTTCACACATTTACCATTCGAGGCTCCTTAAAGTAAACAAAATAGCATTCATACACTGTTTAATGTGCTCTAAATTCGAATTAAGGAATTCCTGGATCTAACATACCTTTTCTACACGTACAACTCAGTTGGAGAAGTGTTTCATACATGCTCTATGCGAGTTCTCATCTATTTATTGTCATTTTCCCAGAATTACTGATGATTTCTTGCAGTTTCTAACATTAGGCCTTCTTTTCCATGTAGAAACATTGGAAACATGGACAAACAAGTACCCAAAGACTGTTATGACCCTGAATAGCTCGGGAACATTGTCTCTCAACTATGTTATACAATTTAATGATACATTTCAGTGAAGTATAAGGCTTTCCAAAGCTGCTAAATGTGTTTATTTCTCTATTTCAAGTGTATTCTGCCTTGTATTTTACACATTCACCATTCTAGATTCCGGTAGGTAAACAGCATAGGATTCATACACTGTTTAATGTGCTCTAAACAAAATAAGGAATTCCTGGATCTAACATACCTTTTCTACACGTACAACTCAGTTGGAGAAGTGTTTCATACATGCTCTATGCGAGTTCTCATCTATTTATTGTCATTTTCACAGAATTACTGATGTTTTCTTGTAGTTTCTAACATTAGGCCTTTTGTAAAGGTATACACATTGGGGACATCGACAAACAACTACCTAAACACTGTTATTAACCTGAAAAGCTCGGAAACATTGTCTCTCAACTATGTTATAGAGTTTAATGATACATTTCAGTGACGTGTAATGCTTTCCACAGCTGCTAGGTGTGTTTATTTCTCTATTTCTTTGTATTCTGCCTTGTATTTCACACATTTACCATTCTAGGCTCCTTTAAGAGAACAACATAGGATTAATACACTGGTTAATGTGCTCAAAACTAGAAGTAAGGAATTCCTGGATCTAACATAACTTTTCTACAAGAAAAACTCAGATGGAGAAGTGTTTTATACATGTTCTATGCGAGTTCTCATCTATTTATTGTCATTTTCCCAGAACTACTGATGTTTTCTTGTATTTTGTAACATAAGGCCTTCTTTTCCAGGTGTAAACATTGGGAACATGGAAAAACAACTACCTAAACACTGTTATGAACCTGGAAAGCTCGGGAACATTGTCTCTCAACTATGTTATAGAGTTTAATGATACATTTCAGTGAAGTGTAAGGCTTTTTAAAGCTGCTAAATGTGTTTATTCCTCTATTTGAAGTGTATTCTGCCTTGTATTTCACACATTCACCATTCTAGGCTCCCTGAAGTAAATATCATAGGATTCATACACTGTTTAATGTGCTCTAAACTCGAATTAAGGAATTCCTGGATCTAACATACCTTTTCTACACGAACAACTCAGTTGGAGAAGTGTTTGACATGTTCTATGCGAATTCTCATCTATTTATTGTCATTTTCCCAGAATTACTGATGTTTTCTTGTAGTTTCTAACATTAGGGATTCTCATAAAGGTATACACATTGGGGACATGGACTAACAACTACCTAAACACTGTTATGAACCTGAAAAGCTTGGGAACATTGTCTCTCAACTATGTTATAGAGTTTAATGATACATTTCAGTGTAGTGTAAGGCTTTCCAAAGCTGATAAATTTGTTTATTTCTCTATTTCAAGTGTATTCTGCCTTGTATTTCACACATTCACCATGCTAGGCTCCTTTAAGTAAGCAACATAGGATTAATACACAGTTTAATGTGCTCTAAACTCGAATTAAGGAATTTCTGGATATAAGATAGCTTTTCTACATGAACAACTCTGTTGAAAAAGTGTTTTATACATGTATTATGCGAGTCCTCATCTATTTATTGTCATTTTCCCAGAATTACTTATGTTTTGTTGTAGTTTCTAACATTAGGATTTCTAGTCCAGGTATAAACATTGGGAACATGGACAAACAACTACCTAAACATTGTTATGAACCTGAAAATCTCGGGAACATTGTCTCTCAACTATGTTATAGAGTTTAATGATACATTTCAATGAAGTGTAATGCTTTCTAAAGCTGCTAAATGTGTTTATTTCTCTATTTCAAGTGCATTCTGCCTTGTATTTCACACATTTACCATTCTACGCTCCTTGAAATATAAAACATAGGATTCATACACTGTTTAATGAGCTGGAAACTCGAATTTAAGAATTCCTGTATCTAAGCTACCTTTTCTATATGAACAACTCTGTTGAAAAAGAGTTTTAGACATGTTCTATGCGAGTTCTTATCTATTTATTGTCATTTTCCCTGAATTACTGATGTTTTCCTGTAGTTTCTAACATTAGGCGTGCTAGTCCAAGTATAAACGTTGGGAACATGGACAAACAACTGCCTAAACACTGTTATGATCCTGAAAAGCTCGGGAACATAGTCTCTCAACTATGTTATAAAGTTTAATGATCCATTTCTCTGAAGTATAAGGCTTTCCAAAGCTGCTAAATGTGTTTATTTCTCTATTTCAAGTGTATTCTGCCTTGTATTTCACACATTCACCATTCTAGGCTCCTTTAATTAAACAACATAGGATTCATACACTGTTTAATGTGCTCTAAACTCAAATTAAGGAATTCCTGGATCTAAGATACCTTTCCTATAGGAATAACTCAGTTGGAGAAGTTTTTTATACATGTTCTATGCAAGTTCTCATCTATTTATTGTCATGTTCCCAGAATTACTGATGTTTTCTTGAAGTTTCTAACAATAGGCCTTCTTGTCCAGGTATAAGCATTAAGAAAATGGACAAACAACTACCTAAAGACTGTTATGAACCTAAAAAGTCGGGAAGATTGTCTCTCAACTATGTTATAGAGTTTAATGATACATTTCAATGAGGTGTAATGCTTTCCAAAGCTGTTAAATGTGTTTATTTCTCTATTTCAAGTGCATTCTGCCCAGTATTTCATACATTTACCATTCTAGGCTCCTTCAAGTAAAAAACATAGCGTTCATTCACTGTTTAATGTGCTCAAATTAAGGAATTCCTGGATCTAACTTTCTTTTCTACACGAACAACTCAGTTGGAGAAGTGTTTTATACATGTTCTATGAGAGTTCTCATCTATTTTTGTCATTTTCCCAGAATTACTGATGTTTTCTTGTAGTTTCTAACATTAGGCCTACTTGTCCAGGTATAAACATTGGAAACATGGACAAACAACTACCTAAACAATGTTATGAACCTGAAAAGCTCCGGAACATTGTCTCTCCACTATGTTATAGTGTTTAATGATACATTTCTGTGAAGTGTAAGGGTTTCCAAAGCTGCTAAATGTGTTTATTTCTCTATTTCAAGTGTATTCTGCCTTGTATTTCACAGATTTACCATTTTCGGCTCCTTGAAGTAAACAACATAGGATTGATACACTGTTTAATGTGCTCAAAAATCGAATTAAAGAATTACTGGATCTAAGATACCTTTTCTCTATGAACAACTCTGTTGAAAAAGTGTTTTAGACATGTTCTATGCGAGTTCTCATCTATTTATTGTCATTTTCCCTGAATAACGGATGTTTTCTCGTGGTTTCTAACATTAGGCCTTCTAGTCCAGGTATTAACATTGAGAACATGGACAAACAACTACCTAAAGACTGTTATGAACCTTAAAAGCTCTGGAACATTGTCTCTCAACTATGTTATAGAGTATAATGATACATTTCAGTGAATTGTAAGGCTTTCCAAAGCTGCTAAATGTGTTTATTTCTCTATTTCAAGTGTATTCTGCCCTTTATTTCACACATTTACCATTCTAGGCTCCTTTAAGTAAACGACATAGAATTCATACACTGTTTAATATGCTCAAAACTGGAATTAAGGGATTCCTGGATCTATGATACCTTTTCTACACGAACAACTCAGTTGGAGAAGTGATTTATACATGTTCTATGTGAGTTCTCATCTATTTATTGTCATTTTCCCAGAATTACTGATGTTTTCTTGTAGTTTCTAACATTAGGCCTTCTTGTCCAGGTATAAACATTGGGAACATGGAAAAACAAATACTTAAACACGGTATGAACCTGAAAAGCCCGGGAACATTGCCTCTCAACTATTTTATAGATTTTAGTGATACATTTCAGTGAAGTGTAAGGTTTTGCAAAGCTTCTAAATTGGTTTATTTCTCTATTTCAAGTGTATTCTACCTTGTATTTCACACATTTATACTCTAGGCTCTTTTAAGTAAGCAACATAGGATTCAAACACTGTTTAATGTGTTCTAAATTCGAATTAAAGAATTCCTTTTCCTAAGATACCTTTTCTACATGAACAACTCAGTTGAAGAGGTGTTTTATACATGTTCTATGTGAGTTCTCATCGATTTATTGTCATTTTCCCAGAATTACTAATGTTTTCTTGTAGTTGCTAACATTAGGCCTTCTTCTCCATGTGTAAACATTGGGAACATGGACAAACAACTACCTAAACCTTGTTATGAACTTGAAAAGCTCAGGAACATTGTCTCTCAACTATGTTATAGAGTTTAATGGTACATTTCAGTGAAGTATAAGGCTTTCCAAAGCTGATAAATATGTTTATTTCTTTATTTCAAGTGTATTCTGCTTTGTATTTCACACATTTACCATTCTTGGCTACTTTAAGTAAACCACATAGTATTCATACACTCTTTAATGTGCTCTAAACTCGAATTAAGTAATTCCTGGATCTAAGATACCTTTTCTACATGAAAAAGTCAGTTGGAGAACAGTTTTATACATGTTCTATGTTAGTTCTCATCTATTTATTGTCATTTTCCCAGATTTACTGATGTTTTCTTGTAGTTTCTAACATTAGGCCACCTTGTCCAGGTAGAAACATTGGGAACATGTACCAACAAGTACATAAACACTGTTATCCACGTGAAAATCTCAGGAACATTTTCTGTCAACTATATTATAGAGTTTAATGATACATTACAGTGAAGTGTAAGGCTTTCCAAGGCTGCTAAGTGTGTGTATTTCTCTATTTCAAGTGTATTCTGCCTTGTATTTCACACTTTTACCATTCTAGGCTCCTTTAAGTAAACAACCCAGGATTCATTCAGTCTTTAATGTGCTCAAAACTCGAATTAATGAATTCCTGGATTTAAGATGCCTTTTCCACAAGAACAATTCAGTTGGGGAAGTGTTTTATACATGTTCTATGCGAGTTCTCATCTATTTATTTTCATTTTCACAGAATTACTAATGTTTTCTTGTAGTTTCTAACATTAGGCCTACTAGTCCAGGTATAAACATTGGGAACATGGACAAACAACTACCTAAACACTGTTATGAACATGAAAAGCTCGGGAACATTGTCTCTCAACTATGTTATAGACTTTAATGATACATTTCAGTGAAGTGTAAGGCTTTCCAAAGCTGCTAAATGTGCTTATTTCTCTATTTCAAGTGTATTCTGCTTTGTATTTCACACATTTACAATTCTTGGCTACTTTAAGTAAACCACGTAGGATTCATAAAATGTTTAATGTGCTCTCAACTCAAATTAAGGAATTTCTGGATCTAAGATACCTTTTCTACACGAACAACTCAGTTGGAGAAATGTTTTATAAATGTTCTATGTGAGTTCTCATCTATTTATTGCATTTTCCCAGAATTACTGATGTTTTCTTGTAGTTTCTAACATTAGGCCTTCTTGTCATGGTATAAACATTGGGAACATGGACAAACAATTACCTAAACACTGTTATGAACCTGAAAAGCTCGGTAAAATTGTCTCTCAACTATGTTATAGTGTTTCATGCTACATTTCAGTGAAGTGTAAGGCTTTCCAAAGCTTCTAAATGTGTTTATTTCTCTATTTCAAGTGTATTCTGATTTGTATTTCACACATTTACAATTTTTGGCTACTTTAAGTAAACCACATAGGATTCATACAATGTTTAATGTGCTCTAAACTCAAATTAATGAAATTCTGGATCTAAGATACCTTTTCTACACGAACAACTCAGTTGGAGAATTGTTTTATAAATGTTCTATGCGAGTTCTCATCTATTTATTGTCATTTTCGCAGAATTACTGATGTTTTCTTGTAGTTTCTAACATTAGGCCTTCTTGTCCAGTTATAAACATTGGGAACATGTACCAACAACTACCTAAACACTGTTATCCACCTGAAAAGCTCAGGAACTTTGTCTGTCAACTATGGTATAGATTATAATGATGCTTTTCCATGAAGTGTAAGGCTTTCCAATGCTGCTAAATGTTTTTATTTCTCTATTTCAAGTGTATTCTGCCTTGTATTTCACACATTTACCATTCTTGGCTACTTTAAGTAAACCACATAGGATTCATACACTGTTTAATGTGGTCAAAACTCAAATTAAGGAATTCGTGGATCTAATATACCTTTTCTACGCGAACAACTCAGTTGGAGAAGTGTCTTATCCATTTTCTATGTGAGTGCCAATCTATTTATTGCATTTTCCCAGAATTACTGATGTTTTCTTGTGGTTTCTAACTTTAAGCATTCTTGTCCAGGTATAAACATTGGGAACATGGACTAAAAACTACCTAAACACTGTTATGAACCTGAAAAGCTCAGAAACATTGTCTCTCAACTATGTTATAGAGTTTCATGCTACATTTCATTGAAGTGTAAGGCTCTCCAAAGCTGACAAATGTGTTTATTTCTCTATTTCAAGGGTATTCTGCTTTGTATTTCACACATTTACCATTCTTGGCTACTTTAAGTGAACCACATAGGATTCATACACTGTTTAATGTGCTCTAAACTCAAGTTAAGGAATTCCTGGATCTAACATACCTTTTCTACACAAACAACTCAGTTGGAGAAGTGTTTTAAACATGTTCTATGCGAGTTCTCATCTATTTATTGTCATTTTCGCAGAATTACTGATGTTTTCTTGTAGTTTCTAACATTAGGCCTTCTTGTCCAGGTATAAATATTGGGAACATATACAAACAACTAACTAAAGACTGTTATGAACCTGAGAAGCTCTGGAACATTGCCTGTCAACTATGTTATAGATTTTAATGATACATTATTGTGAAGTGTAAGGCTTTCCAAAGCTGCTAAATGTTTTTATTTCTCTATTTCAAGTGTATTCTGCCTTGTATTTCACACATTTACCATTCTTGGCTACTTTAAGTAAACCACATAAGATTCATACACTGTTCAATGTGCTCTCAACTCAAATTAAGGAATTTCTGGATCTAAGATACCTTTTCTACACGAACAACTCAGTTGGAGAAATGTTTTATAAATGTTCTATGTGAGTTCTCATCTATTTATTGCATTTTCCCAGAATTACTGATGTTTTCTTGTAGTTTCTAACATTAGGCCTTCTTGTCATGGTATAAACATTGGGAACATGGACAAACAATTACCTAAACACTGTTATGAACCTGAAAAGCTCGGTAAAATTGTCTCTCAACTATGTTATAGTGTTTCATGCTACATTTCAGTGAAGTGTAAGGCTTTCCAAAGCTTCTAAATGTGTTTATTTCTCTATTTCAAGTGTATTCTGATTTGTATTTCACACATTTACAATTTTTGGCTACTTTAAGTAAACCACATAGGATTCATACAATGTTTAATGTGCTCTAAACTCAAATTAATGAAATTCTGGATCTAAGATACCTTTTCTACACGAACAACTCAGTTGGAGAATTGTTTTATAAATGTTCTATGCGAGTTCTCATCTATTTATTGTCATTTTCGCAGAATTACTGATGTTTTCTTGTAGTTTCTAACATTAGGCCTTCTTGTCCAGTTATAAACATTGGGAACATGTACCAACAACTACCTAAACACTGTTATCCACCTGAAAAGCTCAGGAACTTTGTCTGTCAACTATGGTATAGATTATAATGATGCTTTTCCATGAAGTGTAAGGCTTTCCAATGCTGCTAAATGTTTTTATTTCTCTATTTCAAGTGTATTCTGCCTTGTATTGCACACATTTACCATTCTTGGCTACTTTAAGTAAACCACATAGGATTCATACACTGTTTAATGTGGTCAAAACTCAAATTAAGGAATTCGTGGATCTAATATACCTTTTCTACGCGAACAACTCAGTTGGAGAAGTGTCTTATCCATTTTCTATGTGAGTGCCAATCTATTTATTGCATTTTCCCAGAATTACTGATGTTTTCTTGTGGTTTCTAACTTTAAGCATTCTTGTCCAGGTATAAACATTGGGAACATGGACTAAAAACTACCTAAACACTGTTATGAACCTGAAAAGCTCAGAAACATTGTCTCTCAACTATGTTATAGAGTTTCATGCTACATTTCATTGAAGTGTAAGGCTCTCCAAAGCTGACAAATGTGTTTATTTCTCTATTTCAAGGGTATTCTGCTTTGTATTTCACACATTTACCATTCTTGGCTACTTTAAGTGAACCACATAGGATTCATACACTGTTTAATGTGCTCTAAACTCAAGTTAAGGAATTCCTGGATCTAACATACCTTTTCTACACAAACAACTCAGTTGGAGAAGTGTTTTAAACATGTTCTATGCGAGTTCTCATCTATTTATTGTCATTTTCGCAGAATTACTGATGTTTTCTTGTAGTTTCTAACATTAGGCCTTCTTGTCCAGGTATAAATATTGGGAACATGTACAAACAACTAACTAAAGACTGTTATGAACCTGAGAAGCTCTGGAACATTGCCTGTCAACTATGTTATAGATTTTAATGATACATTTCTGTGAAGTGTAAGGCTTTCCAAAGCTGCTAAATGTTTTTATTTCTCTATTTCAAGTGTATTCTGCCTTGTATTTCACACATTTACCATTCTTGGCTACTTTAAGTAAACCACATAGGATTCATACACTGTTCAATGTGCTCTAAACTCAAATTAAGGAATTTGTGGATCTAAGATACCTTTTCTACACGAACAACTCAGTTGGAGAAGTGTTTTATAAATGTTTTATGTGAGTTCTCATGTATTTATTGCATTTTCCCAGAATTACTGATGTTTTCTTGTAGTTTCTAAAATTAGACCTTCTTGTAAAGGTATAAACATTGGGAACAAGGACAAACAACTACCTAAACACTGTTATGAACCTGAAAAGCTCGGGAACATTGTCTCTCAACTATGTTATAGACTTTAATAATACATTTCAGTGAAGTGTAAGGCTTTCCAAAGCTGCTAATTGTGTTTATTTCTCTATTTCAAGTGTATTCTGCTTTGTATTTCACACATTTACAATTCTTGGCTACTTTAAACCACATAGGATTCATACAATGTTTAATGTGCTCTAAAATCAAATTAAGGTATTGCTGGATCTAAGATAACTTTTCTACACGGACAACTCAGTTGGAGAATTCTTTTATAAATGTTCTATGCGAGTTCTCATCTATTTATTGTCATTTTCGCAGAATTACTGATATTTTCTTGTAGTTTCTAACATTAGGCCTTCTAGTCCAGGTATAAATATTGGGAACATGTACAAACAACTACCTAAAGACTGTTATGAACCTGAAAAGCTCTGGAACATTGTCTGTCAACTATGTTATAGATTTTAATGTTACATTTCCATGAAGTCTAAGGCTTTCCAAAGCTGCTAAATGTTTTTATTTCTCTATTTCAAGTGTATTCTGCCTTGTATTTCACACATTTACCATTCTTGGCTACTTTAAGAAAACCACATAGGATTCATACACTGTTTAATGTGATCGAAATTCAAATTAAGGAATTCCTGTATCTAACATACCTTTTCTACACGAAGAACTCAGTTGGAGAAGTGTTTTATACATGTTCTATGAGAGTTCTCATCTATTTATTGCATTTTCCCAGAATTACTGATGTTTCCTTGTGGTTTCTAACATTAGGCCTTCTAGTCCAGGTATAAACATTGGGAACATGTACCAACAAGTACCTAAACACTGTTATCCACCTGAAAAGCTCAGGTACATTATCTGTCAACTATGTTGCAGAGTTTAATGAAACATTTTAGTGAAGTGTATGTCTTTCCAAAGCTGATAAATGTTTTTATTTCTCTATTTCAAGCGTATTCTGCCTTGTATTTCACACATTTACCATTCTTGGCTACTTTAAGTAAACCACATAGGATTCATACACTGTTTAATCTGGTCGAAACTCAAATTAAGGAATTCCTGTATCTAACATACCTTTTCTACACGAAGAACTCAGTTGGAGAAGAGTTTTATACATGTTCTATAAGAGTTCTCATCTATTTATTGCATTTTCCCAGAATTACTGATGTTTTCTTGTGGTTTCTAACATTAGGCCTTCTAGTCCAGGTATAAACATTGGGAACATGGACAAACAACTACCTAAACACTGTTATAAACCTGAAAAGCTCGGGAACATTGTCTCTCAACTATGTTATAGACTTTAATGATACATTTCAGTGAAGTGTAAGGCTTTCCAAAGCTGCTAAATGTGTTTATTTCTCTATTTCAAGTGTAATCTGATTTGTATTTCACACATTTACAATTCTTGGCTACTTTAAGTAAACCACATAGGATTCATACTATGTTTAATGTGCTATAAACTCAAATTAAGGAATTTCTGGATCTAAGATAACTTTTCTACACATACAACTCAGTTGGAGAAGTGTTTTATAAATGTTCTATGCGAGTTCTCATCTATTTATTGTCATTTTCGCATAATTACTGATGTTTTCTTGTAGTTTCTAACATTAGGCCTTCTTGTCCACGTATAAATATTGGGAATATGTACCAACAACTACCTAAACACAGTTATGAACCTGAAAAGCTCGGGAACATTGTCTGTCAACTATGTTATATATTTTAATGATACATTTCCTTGAAGTGTAAGGCTTTCCAAAGCTGCTAAATGTTTTTATTTCTCTATTTCAAGCGTATTCTGCCTTGTATTTCACACATTTACCATTCTTGGCTACTTTAAGTAAACCACATAGGATTCATACACTGTTTAATTTGGTCGAAACTCAAATTAAGGAATTCCTTTATCTAACATACCTTTTCTACACGAAGAACTCAGTTGGAGAAGTGTTTTATACATGTTCTATGAGAGTTCTCCTCTATTTATTGCATTTTCCCAGAATTACTGATGTTTTCTTGTGGTTTCTAACATTAGGCCTACTTGTCCAGGTATAAACATTGTTAACATGGACAAACAACTACCTAAACACTGTTATGAACCTGAAAAGCTCGGGAACATTGTCTCTCAACTATGTTATAGACTTTAATGATACATTTCACTGAAGTGTAAGACTTTCCAAAGCTGGTTAATGTGTTTATTCCTCTATTTCAAGTGTATTCTGCCTTGTATTTCACTCATTTACCATTCTAGGCTCCTTAAGTTAACAACGTAGGATTCATACACTGTTAAATGTGCTCTAAACTCGAATTCTGTAATTCCTGGATCTAAGACACCTTTTCTACATGAACAACTCAGTTGGAGAAGTGTTTTATACATGTTCTATGCGAGTTCTCATCTATTTATTGTCATTTTTGCAGAATTACTGATGATTTCTTGTAGTTTCTAACATTAGGCCTTCTTGTCCAGGTATAAACATTGGGAACATGGACAAACAACTACCTAAACACTGTTATGAACCTGAAAAGCTCAGGAAAATTATCTCTAAACTATGTTATAGATTTTCATGCTACATTTCAGTGAATTGTAAGGCTTTCCAAAGCTGATAAATGTGTTTATTTCTCTATTTCAAGTGTATTCTGCCTTGTATTTCACACATTCACCATTCTAGGCTCCTTTAATTAAACAACATAGGATTCATACACTGTTTAATGTGCTCTAAACTCAAATTAAGGAATTCCTGGATCTAAGATACCTTTCTTATAGGAATAACTCAGTTGGAGAAGTTTTTTATACATGTTCTATGCAAGTTCTCATCTATTTATTGTCATGTTCCCAGAATTACTGATGTTTTCTTGAAGTTTCTAACAATAGGCCTTCTTGTCCAGGTATAAGCATTAAGAAAATGGACAAACAACTACCTAAAGAATGTTATGAACCTAAAAAGTCGGGAAGATTGTCTCTCAACTATGTTATAGAGTTTAATGATACATTTCAATGAGGTGTAATGCTTTCCAAAGCTGTTAAATGTGTTTATTTCTCTATTTCAAGTGCATTCTGCCCAGTATTTCATACATTTACCATTCTAGGCTCCTTCAAGTAAAAAACATAGCGTTCATTCACTGTTTAATGTGCTCAAATTAAGGAATTCCTGGATCTAACTTTCTTTTCTACACGAAGAACTCAGTTGGAGAAGTGTTTTATACATGTTCTATGAGAGTTCTCATCTATTTATTGCATTTTCCCAGAATTACTGATGTTTTCTTGTGGTTTCTAACATTAGGCCTTCTAGTCCAGGTATAAACATTGGGAACATGGACAAACAACTACCTAAACACTGTTATGAACCTGGAAAGCTCGGGAACATTGTCTCTCAACTATGTTATAGAGTTTAATGATACATTTCAGTGAAGTGTAAGGCTTTCCAAAGCTGCTAAATGTGTTTATTTCTCTATTTCAAGTGTATTCTGCTTTGTATTTCACACATTTACATTTCTTGGCTACTTTAAGTAAACCACATAGGATTCATACACTGTTCAATGTGCTCTAAACTCAAATTAAGGAATTTCTGGATCTAAGATACCTTTTCTCTATGTACAACTCTGTTGAAAAAGTGTTTTAGACATGTTCTATGCGAGTTCTCATCTATTTATTGTCATTTTCCCTGAATAACGGATGTTTTCTTGTGGTTTCTAACATTAGGCCTTCTAGTCCAGGTATTAACATTGAGAACATGGACAAACAACTACCTAAAGACTGTTATGAACCTTAAAAGCTCTGGAACATTGTCTCTCAACTATGTTATAGAGTATAATGATACATTTCAGTGAATTGTAAGGCTTTCCAAAGCTGCTAAATGTGTTTATTTCTCTATTTCAAGTGTATTCTGCCCTTTATTTCACACATTTACCATTCTAGGCTCCTTTAAGTAAACGACATAGTATTCATACACTGTTTAATATGCTCAAAACTGGAATTAAGGGATTCCTGGATCTATGATACCTTTTCTACACGAACAACTCAGTTGGAGAAGTGATTTATACATGTTCTATGTGAGTTCTCATCTATTTATTGTCATTTTCCCAGAATTACTGATGTTTTCTTGTAGTTTCTAACATTAGGCCTTCTTGTCCAGGTATAAACATTGGAAACATGGAAAAACAAATACTTAAACACGGTATGAACCTGAAAAGCCCGGGAACATTGCCTCTCAACTATTTTATAGATTTTAGTGATACATTTCAGTGAAGTGTAAGGTTTTGCAAAGCTTCTAAATTGGTTTATTTCTCTATTTCAAGTGTATTCTACCTTGTATTTCACACATTTATACTCTAGGCTCTTTTAAGTAAGCAACATAGGATTCAAACACTGTTTAATGTGTTCTAAATTCGAATTAAAGAATTCCTTTTCCTAAGATACCTTTTCTACATGAACAACTCAGTTGAAGAGGTGTTTTATACATGTTCTATGTGAGTTCTCATCGATTTATTGTCATTTTCCCAGAATTACTAATGTTTTCTTGTAGTTTCTAAGATTAGGCCTTCTTCTCCATGTGTAAACATTGGGAACATGGACAAACAACTACCTAAACCTTGTTATGAACTTGAAAAGCTCAGGAACATTGTCTCTCAACTATGTTATAGAGTTTAATGGTACATTTCAGTGAAGTATAAGGCTTTCCAAAGCTGATAAATATGTTTATTTCTTTATTTCAAGTGTATTCTGCTTTGTATTTCACACATTTACCATTCTTGGCTACTTTAAGTAAACCACATAGGATTCATACACTGTTTAATCTGGTCGAAACTCAAATTAAGGAATTCCTGTATCTAACATACCTTTTCTATACGAAGAACTCAGTTGGAGAAGAGTTTTATACATGTTCTATAAGAGTTCTCATCTATTTATTGCATTTTCCCAGAATTACTGATGTTTTCTTGTGGTTTCTAACATTAGGCCTTCTAGTCCAGGTATAAACATTGGGAACATGGACAAACAACTACCTAAACACTGTTATAAACCTGAAAAGCTCGGGAACATTGTCTCTCAACTATGTTATAGACTTTAATGATACATTTCAGTGAAGTGTAAGGCTTTCCAAAGCTGCTAAATGTGTTTATTTCTCTATTTCAAGTGTAATCTGATTTGTATTTCACACATTTACAATTCTTGGCTACTTTAAGTAAACCACATAGGATTCATACTATGTTTAATGTGCTCTAAACTCAAATTAAGGAATTTCTGGATCTAAGATAACTTTTCTACACATACAACTCAGTTGGAGAAGTGTTTTATAAATGTTCTATGCGAGTTCTCATCTATTTATTGTCATTTTCGCATAATTACTGATGTTTTCTTGTAGTTTCTAACATTAGGCCTTCTTGTCCACGTATAAATATTGGGAATATGTACCAACAACTACCTAAACACAGTTATGAACCTGAAAAGCTCGGGAACATTGTCTGTCAACTATGTTATATATTTTAATGATACATTTCCTTGAAGTGTAAGGCTTTCCAAAGCTGCTAAATGTTTTTATTTCTCTATTTCAAGCGTATTCTGCCTTGTATTTCACACATTTACCATTCTTGGCTACTTTAAGTAAACCACATAGGATTCATACACTGTTTAATTTGGTCGAAACTCAAATTAAGGAATTCCTTTATCTAACATACCTTTTCTACACGAAGAACTCAGTTGGAGAAGTGTTTTATACATGTTCTATGAGAGTTCTCCTCTATTTATTGCATTTTCCCAGAATTACTGATGTTTTCTTGTGGTTTCTAACATTAGGCCTACTTGTCCAGGTATAAACATTGTTAACATGGACAAACAACTACCTAAACACTGTTATGAACCTGAAAAGCTCGGGAACATTGTCTCTCAACTATGTTATAGACTTTAATGATACATTTCACTGAAGTGTAAGACTTTCCAAAGCTGGTTAATGTGTTTATTCCTCTATTTCAAGTGTATTCTGCCTTGTATTTCACTCATTTACCATTCTAGGCTCCTTAAGTTAACAACGTAGGATTCATACACTGTTAAATGTGCTCTAAACTCGAATTCTGTAATTCCTGGATCTAAGACACCTTTTCTACATGAACAACTCAGTTGGAGAAGTGTTTTATACATGTTCTATGCGAGTTCTCATCTATTTATTGTCATTTTTGCAGAATTACTGATGATTTCTTGTAGTTTCTAACATTAGGCCTTCTTGTCCAGGTATAAACATTGGGAACATGGACAAACAACTACCTAAACACTGTTATGAACCTGAAAAGCTCGGGAAAATTATCTCTAAACTATGTTATAGATTTTCATGCTACATTTCAGTGAATTGTAAGGCTTTCCAAAGCTGATAAATGTGTTTATTTCTCTATTTCAAGTGTATTCTGCCTTGTATTTCACACATTCACCATTCTAGGCTCCTTTAATTAAACAACATAGGATTCATACACTGTTTAATGTGCTCTAAACTCAAATTAAGGAATTCCTGGACCTAAGATACCTTTCTTATAGGAATAACTCAGTTGGAGAAGTTTTTTATACATGTTCTATGCAAGTTCTCATCTATTTATTGTCATGTTCCCAGAATTACTGATGTTTTCTTGAAGTTTCTAACAATAGGCCTTCTTGTCCAGGTATAAGCATTAAGAAAATGGACAAACAACTACCTAAAGAATGTTATGAACCTAAAAAGTCGGGAAGATTGTCTCTCAACTATGTTATAGAGTTTAATGATACATTTCAATGAGGTGTAATGCTTTCCAAAGCTGTTAAATGTGTTTATTTCTCTATTTCAAGTGCATTCTGCCCAGTATTTCATACATTTACCATTCTAGGCTCCTTCAAGTAAAAAACATAGCGTTCATTCACTGTTTAATGTGCTCAAATTAAGGAATTCCTGGATCTAACTTTCTTTTCTACACGAACAACTCAGTTGGAGAAGTGTTTTATACATGTTCTATGAGAGTTCTCATCTATTTTTGTCATTTTCCCAGAATTACTGATGTTTTCTTGTAGTTTCTAACATTAGGCCTACTTGTCCAGGTATAAACATTGGAAACATGGACAAACAACTACCTAAACACTGTTATGAACCTGAAAAGCTCCGGAACATTGTCTCTCCACTATGTTATAGTGTTTAATGATACATTTCTGTGAAGTGTAAGGGTTTCCAAAGCTGCTAAATGTGTTTATTTCTCTATTTCAAGTGTATTCTGCCTTGTATTTCACAGATTTACCATTTTCGGCTCCTTGAAGTAAACAACATAGGATTGATACACTGTTTAATGTGCTCAAAAATCGAATTAAAGAATTACTGGATCTAAGATACCTTTTCTCTATGTACAACTCTGTTGAAAAAGTGTTTTAGACATGTTCTATGCGAGTTCTCATCTATTTATTGTCATTTTCCCTGAATAACGGATGTTTTCTTGTGGTTTCTAACATTATGCCTTCTAGTCCAGGTATTAACATTGAGAACATGGACAAACAACTACCTAAAGACTGTTATGAACCTTAAAAGCTCTGGAACATTGTCTCTCAACTATGTTATAGAGTATAATGATACATTTCAGTGAATTGTAAGGCTTTCCAAAGCTGCTAAATGTGTTTATTTCTCTATTTCAAGTGTATTCTGCCCTTTATTTCACACATTTACCATTCTAGGCTCCTTTAAGTAAACGACATAGAATTCATACACTGTTTAATATGCTCAAAACTGGAATTAAGGGATTCCTGGATCTATGATACCTTTTCTACACGAACAACTCAGTTGGAGAAGTGATTTATACATGTTCTATGTGAGTTCTCATCTATTTATTGTCATTTTCCCAGAATTACTGATGTTTTCTTGTAGTTTCTAACATTAGGCCTTCTTGTCCAGGTATAAACATTGGAAACATGGAAAAACAAATACTTAAACACGGTATGAACCTGAAAAGCCCGGGAACATTGCCTCTCAACTATTTTATAGATTTTAGTGATACATTTCAGTGAAGTGTAAGGTTTTGCAAAGCTTCTAAATTGGTTTATTTCTCTATTTCAAGTGTATTCTACCTTGTATTTCACACATTTATACTCTAGGCTCTTTTAAGTAAGCAACATAGGATTCAAACACTGTTTAATGTGTTCTAAATTCGAATTAAAGAATTCCTTTTCCTAAGATACCTTTTCTACATGAACAACTCAGTTGAAGAGGTGTTTTATACATGTTCTATGTGAGTTCTCATCGATTTATTGTCATTTTCCCAGAATTACTAATGTTTTCTTGTAGTTTCTAACATTAGGCCTTCTTCTCCATGTGTAAACATTGGGAACATGGACAAACAACTACCTAAACCTTGTTATGAACTTGAAAAGCTCAGGAACATTGTCTCTCAACTATGTTATAGAGTTTAATGGTACATTTCATTGAAGTATAAGGCTTTCCAAAGCTGATAAATATGTTTATTTCTTTATTTCAAGTGTATTCTGCTTTGTATTTCACACATTTACCATTCTTGGCTACTTTAAGTAAACCACATAGGATTCATACACTCTTTAATGTGCTCTAAACTCGAATTAAGTAATTCCTGGATCTACGATACCTTTTCTACATGAAAAAGTCAGTTGGAGAACAGTTTTATACATGTTCTATGTTAGTTCTCATCTATTTATTGTCATTTTCCCAGATTTACTGATGTTTTCTTGTAGTTTCTAACATTAGGCCACCTTGTCCAGGTATAAACATTGGGAACATGTACCAACAAGTACATAAACACTGTTATCCACGTGAAAATCTCAGGAACATTTTCTGTCAACTATATTATAGAGTTTAATGATACATTACAGTGAAGTGTAAGGCTTTCCAAGGCTGCTAAGTGTGTGTATTTCTCTATTTCAAGTGTATTCTGCCTTGTATTTCACACTTTTACCATTCTAGGCTCCTTTAAGTAAACAACCCAGGATTCATTCAGTCTTTAATGTGCTCAAAACTCGAATTAATGAATTCCTGGATTTAAGATGCCTTTTCCACAAGAACAATTCAGTTTGGGAAGTGTTTTATACATGTTCTATGCGAGTTCTCATCTATTTATTTTCATTTTCACAGAATTACTAATGTTTTCTTGTAGTTTCTAACATTAGGCCTACTAGTCCAGGTATAAACATTGGGAACATGGACAAACAACTACCTAAACACTGTTATGAACCTGAAAAGCTCGGGAACATTGTCTCTCAACTATGTTATAGACTTTAATGATACATTTCAGTGAAGTGTAAGGCTTTCCAAAGCTGCTAAATGTGTTTATTTCTCTATTTCAAGTGTATTCTGCTTTGTATTTCACACATTTACAATTCTTGGCTACTTTAAGTAAACCACGTAGGATTCATAAAATGTTTAATGTGCTCTCAACTCAAATTAAGGAATTTCTGGATCTAAGATACCTTTTCTACACGAACAACTCAGTTGGAGAAATGTTTTATAAATGTTCTATGTGAGTTCTCATCTATTTATTGCATTTTCCCAGAATTACTGATGTTTTCTTGTAGTTTCTAACATTAGGCCTTCTTGTCATGGTATAAACATTGGGAACATGGACAAACAATTACCTAAACACTGTTATGAACCTGAAAAGCTCGGTAAAATTGTCTCTCAACTATGTTATAGTGTTTCATGCTACATTTCAGTGAAGTGTAAGGCTTTCCAAAGCTTCTAAATGTGTTTATTTCTCTATTTCAAGTGTATTCTGATTTGTATTTCACACATTTACAATTTTTGGCTACTTTAAGTAAACCACATAGGATTCATACAATGTTTAATGTGCTCTAAACTCAAATTAATGAAATTCTGGATCTAAGATACCTTTTCTACACGAACAACTCAGTTGGAGAATTGTTTTATAAATGTTCTATGCGAGTTCTCATCTATTTATTGTCATTTTCGCAGAATTACTGATGTTTTCTTGTAGTTTCTAACATTAGGCCTTCTTGTCCAGTTATAAACATTGGGAACATGTACCAACAACTACCTAAACACTGTTATCCACCTGAAAAGCTCAGGAACTTTGTCTGTCAACTATGGTATAGATTATAATGATGCTTTTCCATGAAGTGTAAGGCTTTCCAATGCTGCTAAATGTTTTTATTTCTCTATTTCAAGTGTATTCTGCCTTGTATTTCACACATTTACCATTCTTGGCTACTTTAAGTAAACCACATAGGATTCATACACTGTTTAATGTGGTCAAAACTCAAATTAAGGAATTCGTGGATCTAATATACCTTTTCTACGCGAACAACTCAGTTGGAGAAGTGTCTTATCCATTTTCTATGTGAGTGCCAATCTATTTATTGCATTTTCCCAGAATTACTGATGTTTTCTTGTGGTTTCTAACTTTAAGCATTCTTGTCCAGGTATAAACATTGGGAACATGGACTAAAAACTACCTAAACACTGTTATGAACCTGAAAAGCTCAGAAACATTGTCTCTCAACTATGTTATAGAGTTTCATGCTACATTTCATTGAAGTGTAAGGCTCTCCAAAGCTGATAAATGTGTTTATTTCTCTATTTCAAGGGTATTCTGCTTTGTATTTCACACATTTACCATTCTTGGCTACTTTAAGTGAACCACATAGGATTCATACACTGTTTAATGTGCTCTAAACTCAAGTTAAGGAATTCCTGGATCTAACATACCTTTTCTACAAGAACAAGTCAGTTGGAGAAGTGTTTTATAAATGTTCTATGCGAGTTCTCATCTATTTATTGTCATTTTCGCAGAATTACTGATGTTTTCTTGTAGTTTCTAACATTAGGCCTTCTTGTCCAGGTATAAACATTGGGAACATGTACCAACAACTACCTAAACACTGTTTTCCACCTGAAAATCTCGGGAACTTTGTCTGTCAACTATGTTATAGAGTTTAATGATATATTTCCGTGAAGTGTAAGGCTTTCCAAAGCTGCTAAATGTTTTTATTTCTCTATTTCAAGCGTATTCTGCCTTGTATTTCACACATTTACCATTCTTGGCCACATTAAGTAAACCACATAGGATTCATACACTGTTTAATGTGGTCGAAACTGAAATTAAGGAATTCCTGTATCTAACATACCTTTTCTACACGAAGAACTCAGTTGGAGAAGAGTTTTATACATTTTCTATAAGAGTTCTCATCTATTTATTGCATTTTCCCAGAATAACTGATGTTTTCTTGTAGTTTATAACATTAGACCTTCTTGTAAAGGTATAAACATTGGGAACAAGGACAAACAACTACCTAAACACTGTTATGAACCTGAAAAGCTCGGGAACATTGTCTCTCAACTATGTTATAGACTTTAATGATACATTTCCGTGAAGTGTAAGGCTTTCCAAAGCTGCTAAATGTTTTTATTTCTCTATTTCAAGTGTATTCTGCTTTGTATTTCACACATTTACAATTATTGGCTACTTTAAGTAAACCACATAGGATTCATAAACTGTTCAATGTGCTCTAAACTCAAATTAAGGAATTTCTGGATCTAAGATTCCTTTTCTACACGAACAACTCAGTTTTAGAAGTGTTTTATAAATGTTCTATGTCAGTTCTCATCTATTTATTGTCATTTTCCCAGAATTACTGATGTTTTCTTGTAGTTTATAACATTAGACCTTCTTGTAAAGGTATAAACATTGGGAACAAGGACAAACAACTACCTAAACACTGTTATGAACCTGAAAAGCTCGGGATCATTGTCTCTCAACTATGTTATAGACTTTAATGATACATTTCCGTGAAGTGTAAGGCTTTCCAAAGCTGCTAAATGTTTTTATTTCTCTATTTCAAGGGTATTCTGCCTTGTATTTCACACATTTACCATTCTTGTCTACTTTAAGTGAACCACATAGGATTCATACAGTGTTTAATGTGCTCTAAACTCAAGTTAAGGAATTCCTGGATCTAACATACCTTTTCTACACAAACAACTCAGTTGGAGAAGTGTTTTAAACATGTTCTATGCGAGTTCTCATCAATTTATTGTCATTTTCGCAGAATTACTGATAATTTCTTGTAGTTTCTAACATTAGGCCTTCTTGTCCAGGTATAAACATTGGGAACATGGACAAACAACTTCCTAAACACTGTTATGAACCTGAAAAGCTGGGGATCATTATCTTTCAACTTTGTTATAGACTTTAATGATACATTTCAGTGAAGTGTAGGGCTTTCCAAAGCTGCTAAATGTTTTTATTTCTCTATTTCAAGCGTATTCTGCCTTGTATTTCACACATTTACCATTCTTGGCTACTTTAAGTAAACCACATAGGATTCATACACTGTTTAATGTGGTCGAAACTCAAATTAAGGAATTCCTGTATCTAACATACCTTTTCTACACGAAGAACTCAGTTGGAGAAGTGTTTTATACATGTTCTATGAGAGTTCTCATCTATTTATTGCATTTTCCCAGAATTACTGATGTTTTCTTGTGGTTTCTAACATTAGGCCTTCTAGTCCATGTATAAACATTGGGAACATGGACAAACAACTACCTAAACACTGTTATGAACCTGGAAAGCTCGGGAACATTGTCTCTCAACTATGTTATAGAGTTTAATGATACATTTCAGTGAAGTGTAAGGCTTTCCAAAGCTGCTAAATGTGTTTATTTCTCTATTTCAAGTGTATTCTGCTTTGTATTTCACACATTTACAATTCTTGGCTACTTTAAGTAAACCACATAGGATTCATACACTGTTCAATGTGCTCTAAACTCAAATTAAGGAATTTCTGGATCTAAGATACCTTCTCTACACGAACAGCTCAGTTGGAGAAGTGTTTTATAATTGTTCTATGTGAGTTCTCATCTATTTATTGCATTTTCCCAGAATTACTGATGTTTTCTTGTAGTTTATAACATTAGACCTTCTTGTAAAGGTATAAACGTTGGGAACAAGGACAAACAACTACCTAAACACTGTTATGAACCTGAAAAGCTCGGGAACATTGTCTCTCAACTATGTTATAGACTTTAATGATACATTTCAGTGAAGTGTAAGGCTTTCCAAAGCTGCTAATTGTGTTTATTTCTCTATTTCAATTGTATTCTGCTTTGTATTTCACACATTTACAATTCTTGGCTACTTTAAGTAAACCACATAGATTTCATAAAATGTTTAATGTGCTCTAAACTCAAATTAAGGTATTTCTGGATCTAAGATAACTTTTCTACACGAACAACTCAGTTGGAGAATTGTTTTATAAATGTTCTATGTGAGTTCTCATCTATTTATTGTCATTTTCGCAGAATTACTGATGTTTTCTTGTAGTTTCTAACATTAGGCCTTCTTGTCCAGGTATAAACATTGGGAACATGTACCAACAACTACCTAAACACTGTTTTCCACCTGAAAATCTCGGGAACTTTGTCTGTCAACTATGTTATAGAGTTTAATGATATATTTCCGTGAAATGTAAGGCTTTCCAAAGCTGCTAAATGTTTTTATTTCTCTATTTCAAGCGTATTCTGTCTTGTATTTCACACATTTACCATTCTTGGCCACATTAAGTAAACCACATAGGATTCATACACTGTTTAATGTGGTCGAAACTGAAATTAAGGAATTCCTGTATCTAACATACCTTTTCTACACGAAGAACTCAGTTGGAGAAGAGTTTTATACATTTTCTATAAGAGTTCTCATCTATTTATTGCATTTTCCCAGAATAACTGATGTTTTCTTGTAGTTTATAACATTAGACCTTCTTGTAAAGGTATAAACATTGGGAACAAGGACAAACAACTACCTAAACACTGTTATGAACCTGAAAAGCTCGGGAACATTGTCTCTCAACTATGTTATAGACTTTAATGATACATTTCCGTGAAGTGTAAGGCTTTCCAAAGCTGCTAAATGTTTTTATTTCTCTATTTCAAGTGTATTCTGCCTTGTATTTCACACATTTACCATTCTTGGCTACTTTAAGTAAACCACATTGGATTCATACACTGTTTAATTTGTTCAAAACTCAAATTAAGGAATACCTGGATCTAAGATACCTTTTCTACACGAACAACTCAGTTGGAGAAGTGTTTTATACATGTTCTATGCGAGTTCTCATCTATTTATTGTCATTTTTGCAGAATTACTGATGATTTCTTGTAGTTTCTAACATTAGGCATTCTTGTCCAGGTATAAACATTGGGAATATGGACAAACAACTTCCTAAACACTGTTATGAACCTGAAAAGCTCGGGAAAATTATCTCTAAACTATGTTATAGATTTTCATGCTACATTTAAGTGAAGTGTAAGGCTTTCCAAAGCTGATAAATGTGTTTATTTCTCTATTTCAAGTGTATTCTGCTTGTATTTCACACATTTACCATTCTTGGCTACTTTAAGTGAACCACATAGGATTCATACAGTGTTTAATGTGCTCTAAACTCAAGTTAAGGAATTCCTGGATCTAACATACCTTTTCTACACAAACAACTCAGTTGGAGAAGTGTTTTAAACATGTTCTATGCGAGTTCTCATCAATTTATTATCATTTTTGCAGAATTACTGATAATTTCTTGTAGTTTCTAACATTAGGCCTTCTTGTCCAGGTATAAACATTGGGAACATGGACAAACAACTTCCTAAACACTGTTATGAACCTGAAAAGCTGGGGATCATTATCTTTCAACTTTGTTATAGACTTTAATGATACATTTCAGTGAAGTGTAGGGCTTTCCAAAGCTGCTAAATGTTTTTATTTCTCCATTTCAAGCGTATTCTGCCTTGTATTTCACACATTTACCATTCTTGGCTACTTTAAGTAAACCACATAGGATTCATACACTGTTTAATGTGGTCGAAACTCAAATTAAGGAATTCCTGTATCTAACATACCTTTTCTACACGAAGAACTCAGTTGGAGAAGTGTTTTATACATGTTCTATGAGAGTTCTCATCTATTTATTGCATTTTCCCAGAATTACTGATGTTTTCTTGTGGTTTCTAACATTAGGCCTTCTAGTCCAGGTATAAACATTGGGAACATGGACAAACAACTACCTAAACACTGTTATGAACCTGGAAAGCTCGGGAACATTGTCTCTCAACTATGTTATAGAGTTTAATGATACATTTCAGTGAAGTGTAAGGCTTTCCAAAGCTGCTAAATGTGTTTATTTCTCTATTTCAAGTGTATTCTGCTTTGTATTTCACACATTTACATTTCTTGGCTACTTTAAGTAAACCACATAGGATTCATACACTGTTCAATGTGCTCTAAACTCAAATTAAGGAATTTCTGGATCTAAGATACCTTCTCTACACGAACAGCTCAGTTGGAGAAGTGTTTTATAATTGTTCTATGTGAGTTCTCATCTATTTATTGCATTTTCCCAGAATTACTGATGTTTTCTTGTAGTTTATAACATTAGACCTTCTTGTAAAGGTATAAACGTTGGGAACAAGGACAAACAACTACCTAAACACTGTTATGAACCTGAAAAGCTCGGGAACATTGTCTCTCAACTATGTTATAGACTTTAATGATACATTTCAGTGAAGTGTAAGGCTTTCCAAAGCTGCTAATTGTGTTTATTTCTCTATTTCAATTGTATTCTGCTTTGTATTTCACACATTTACAATTCTTGGCTACTTTAAGTAAACCACATAGATTTCATAAAATGTTTAATGTGCTCTAAACTCAAATTAAGGTATTTCTGGATCTAAGATAACTTTTCTACACGAACAACTCAGTTGGAGAATTGTTTTATAAATGTTCTATGTGAGTTCTCATCTATTTATTGTCATTTTCGCAGAATTACTGATGTTTTCTTGTAGTTTCTAACATTAGGCCTTCTTGTCCAGGTATAAACATTGGGAACATGTACCAACAACTACCTAAACACTGTTTTCCACCTGAAAATCTCGGGAACTTTGTCTGTCAACTATGTTATAGAGTTTAATGATATATTTCCGTGAAATGTAAGGCTTTCCAAAGCTGCTAAATGTTTTTATTTCTCTATTTCAAGCGTATTCTGTCTTGTATTTCACACATTTACCATTCTTGGCCACATTAAGTAAACCACATAGGATTCATACACTGTTTAATGTGGTCGAAACTGAAATTAAGGAATTCCTGTATCTAACATACCTTTTCTACACGAAGAACTCAGTTGGAGAAGAGTTTTATACATTTTCTATAAGAGTTCTCATCTATTTATTGCATTTTCCCAGAATAACTGATGTTTTCTTGTAGTTTATAACATTAGACCTTCTTGTAAAGGTATAAACATTGGGAACAAGGACAAACAACTACCTAAACACTGTTATGAACCTGAAAAGCTCGGGAACATTGTCTCTCAACTATGTTATAGACTTTAATGATACATTTCCGTGAAGTGTAAGGCTTTCCAAAGCTGCTAAATGTTTTTATTTCTCTATTTCAAGTGTATTCTGCCTTGTATTTCACACATTTACCATTCTTGGCTACTTTAAGTAAACCACATTGGATTCATACACTGTTTAATTTGTTCAAAACTCAAATTAAGGAATACCTGGATCTAAGATACCTTTTCTACACGAACAACTCAGTTGGAGAAGTGTTTTATACATGTTCTATGCGAGTTCTCATCTATTTATTGTCATTTTTGCAGAATTACTGATGATTTCTTGTAGTTTCTAACATTAGGCATTCTTGTCCAGGTATAAACATTGGGAATATGGACAAACAACTTCCTAAACACTGTTATGAACCTGAAAAGCTCGGGAAAATTATCTCTAAACTATGTTATAGATTTTCATGCTACATTTAAGTGAAGTGTAAGGCTTTCCAAAGCTGATAAATGTGTTTATTTCTCTATTTCAAGTGTATTCTGCTTGTATTTCACACATTTACCATTCTTGGCTACTTTAAGTGAACCACATAGGATTCATACAGTGTTTAATGTGCTCTAAACTCAAGTTAAGGAATTCCTGGATCTAACATACCTTTTCTACACAAACAACTCAGTTGGAGAAGTGTTTTAAACATGTTCTATGCGAGTTCTCATCAATTTATTATCATTTTTGCAGAATTACTGATAATTTCTTGTAGTTTCTAACATTAGGCCTTCTTGTCCAGGTATAAACATTGGGAACATGGACAAACAACTTCCTAAACACTGTTATGAACCTGAAAAGCTGGGGATCATTATCTTTCAACTTTGTTATAGACTTTAATGATACATTTCAGTGAAGTGTAGGGCTTTCCAAAGCTGCTAAATGTTTTTATTTCTCCATTTCAAGCGTATTCTGCCTTGTATTTCACACATTTACCATTCTTGGCTACTTTAAGTAAACCACATAGGATTCATACACTGTTTAATGTGGTCGAAACTCAAATTAAGGAATTCCTGTATCTAACATACCTTTTCTACACGAAGAACTCAGTTGGAGAAGTGTTTTATACATGTTCTATGAGAGTTCTCATCTATTTATTGCATTTTCCCAGAATTACTGATGTTTTCTTGTGGTTTCTAACATTAGGCCTTCTAGTCCAGGTATAAACATTGGGAACATGGACAAACAACTACCTAAACACTGTTATGAACCTGGAAAGCTCGGGAACATTGTCTCTCAACTATGTTATAGAGTTTAATGATACATTTCAGTGAAGTGTAAGGCTTTCCAAAGCTGCTAAATGTGTTTATTTCTCTATTTCAAGTGTATTCTGCTTTGTATTTCACACATTTACATTTCTTGGCTACTTTAAGTAAACCACATAGGATTCATACACTGTTCAATGTGCTCTAAACTCAAATTAAGGAATTTCTGGATCTAAGATACCTTCTCTACACGAACAGCTCAGTTGGAGAAGTGTTTTATAATTGTTCTATGTGAGTTCTCATCTATTTATTGCATTTTCCCAGAATTACTGATGGTTTCTTGTAGTTTATAACATTAGACCTTCTTGTAAAGGTATAAACGTTGGGAACAAGGACAAACAACTACCTAAACACTGTTATGAACCTGAAAAGCTCGGGAACATTGTCTCTCAACTATGTTATAGACTTTAATGATACATTTCAGTGAAGTGTAAGGCTTTCCAAAGCTGCTAATTGTGTTTATTTCTCTATTTCAATTGTATTCTGCTTTGTATTTCACACATTTACAATTCTTGGCTACTTTAAGTAAACCACATAGATTTCATAAAATGTTTAATGTGCTCTAAACTCAAATTAAGGTATTTCTGGATCTAAGATAACTTTTCTACACGAACAACTCAGTTGGAGAATTGTTTTATAAATGTTCTATGTGAGTTCTCATCTATTTATTGTCATTTTCGCAGAATTACTGATGTTTTCTTGTAGTTTCTAACATTAGGCCTTCTTGTCCAGGTATAAACATTGGGAACATGTACCAACAACTACCTAAACACTGTTTTCCACCTGAAAATCTCGGGAACTTTGTCTGTCAACTATGTTATAGAGTTTAATGATATATTTCCGTGAAGTGTAAGGCTTTCCAAAGCTGATAAATGTTTTTATTTCTCTATTTCAAGCGTATTCTGCCTTGTATTTCACACATTTACCATTCTTGGCCACATTAAGTAAACCACATAGGATTCATACACTGTTTAATGTGGTCGAAACTGAAATTAAGGAATTCCTGTATCTAACATACCTTTTCTACACGAAGAACTCAGTTGGAGAAGAGTTTTATACATTTTCTATAAGAGTTCTCATCTATTTATTGCATTTTCCCAGAATAACTGATGTTTTCTTGTAGTTTCTAACATTAGGCATTCTTGTCCAGGTATAAACATTGGGAATATGGACAAACAACTTCCTAAACACTGTTATGAACCTGAAAAGCTCGGGAAAATTATCTCTAAACTATGTTATAGATTTTCATGCTACATTTAAGTGAAGTGTAAGGCTTTCCAAAGCTGATAAATGTGTTTATTTCTCTATTTCAAGTGTATTCTGCTTGTATTTCACACATTTACCATTCTTGTCTACTTTAAGTGAACCACATAGGATTCATACAGTGTTTAATGTGCTCTAAACTCAAGTTAAGGAATTCCTGGATCTAACATACCTTTTCTACACAAACAACTCAGTTGGAGAAGTGTTTTAAACATGTTCTATGCGAGTTCTCATCAATTTATTGTCATTTTCGCAGAATTACTGATAATTTCTTGTAGTTTCTAACATTAGGCCTTCTTGTCCAGGTATAAACATTTGGAACATGGACAAACAACTTCCTAAACACTGTTATGAACCTGAAAAGCTCGGGATCATTATCTTTCAACTTTGTTATAGACTTTAATGATACATTTCAGTGAAGTGTAGGGCTTTCCAAAGCTGCTAAATGTTTTTATTTCTCTATTTCAAGCGTATTCTGCCTTGTATTTCACACATTTACCATTCTTGGCTACTTTAAGTAAACCACATAGGATTCATACACTGTTTAATGTGGTCGAAACTCAAATTAAGGAATTCCTGGATCTAACATACCTTTTCTACACGAAGAACTCAGTTGGAGAAGTGTTTTATACATGTTCTATGAGAGTTCTCATCTATTTATTGCATTTTCCCAGAATTACTGATGTTTTCTTGTGGTTTCTAACATTAGGCCTTCTAGTCCAGGTATAAACATTGGGAACATGGACAAACAACTACCTAAACACTGTTATGAACCTGGAAAGCTCGGGAACATTGTCTCTCAACTATCTTATAGAGTTTAATGATACATTTCAGTGAAGTGTAAGGCTTTCCAAAGCTGCTAAATGTGTTTATTTCTCTATTTCAAGTGTATTCTGCTTTGTATTTCACACATTTACAATTCTTGGCTACTTTAAGTAAACCACATAGGATTCATACACTGTTCAATGTGCTCTAAACTCAAATTAAGGAATTTCTGGATCTAAGATACCTTCGCTACACGAACAGCTCAGTTGGAGAAGTGTTTTATAAATGTTCTATGTGAGTTTTCATCTATTTTTTGCATTTTCCCAGAATTACTGATGTTTTCTTGTATTTTATAACATTAGACCTTCTTGTAAAGGTATAAACATTGGGAACAAGGACAAACAACTACCTAAACACTGTTATGAACCTGAAAAGCTCGGGAACATTGTCTCTCAACTATGTTATAGACTTTAATGATACATTTCAGTGAAGTGTAAGGCTTTCCAAAGCTGCTAATTGTGTTTATTTCTCTATTTCAAGTGTATTCTGCTTTGTATTTCACACATTTACAATTCTTGGCTACTTTAAGTAAACCACATAGGATTCATAAAATGTTTAATGTGCTCTAAACTCAAAATAAGGTATTTCTGGATCTAAGATAACTTTTCTACACGAACAACTCAGTTGGAGAATTGTTTTATAAATGTTCTATGCGAGTTCTCATCTATTTATTGTCATTTTCGCAGAATTACTGATGTTTTCTTGTAGTTTCTAACATTAGGCCTTCTTGTCCAGGTATAAACATTGGGAACATGTACCAACAACTACCTAAACACTGTTTTCCACCTGAAAATCTCGGGAACTTTGTCTGTCAACTATGTTATAGAGTTTAATGATACATTTCCGTGAAGTGTAAGGCTTTCCAAAGCTGCTAAATGTTTTTATTTCTCTATTTCAAGTGTATTCTGCCTTGTATTTCACACATTTACCATTCTTGGCTACTTTAAGTAAACCACATAGGATTCATACACTGTTTAATTTGTTCTAAAATCAAATTAAGGAATACCTGGATCTAAGATACCTTTTCTACACGAACAACTCAGTTGGAGAAGTGTTTTGTACATGTTCTATGCGAGTTCTCATCAATTTATTGTCATTTTCGCAGAATTACTGATGATTTCTTGTAGTTTCTAACATTAGGCCTTCTTGTCCAGGTATAAACATTGGGAACATGGACAAACAACTTCCTAAACACTGTTATGAACCTGAAAAGCTCGGGATCATTATCTTTCAACTTTGTTATAGAGTTTAATGATACATTTCAGTGAAGTGTAGGGCTTTCCAAAGCTGATAAATGTGTTTATTTCTCTATTTAAAGTGTATTCTGCTTTGTATTTCACACATTTACCATTCTTGGCTACTTTAAGTGAACCACATAGCATTAATACACTGTTTAATGTTCTCTAAACTCAAGTTAAGGAATTCCTGGATCTAACATACCTTTTCTACACAAACAACTCAGTTGGAGAATTGTTTTAAACATGTTCTATGCGAGTTCTCATTTATTGATTGTCATTTTCGCAGAATTACTAATGTTTTCTTGTAGTTTCTAACATTAGGCCTTTTTGTCCAATTATAAATATTGGGAACATGTACCAACAACTACCTAAACACTGTTATGAACCTGAAAAGCTTAGGAAGATTGATTGTCTCTCAACTATGTTATGGAAGTGCTAGGCTTTCCAAGCTGGTTAATGTGTTTATTCTTCCATTTCAACTGTATTTTGCTTTGCATTTCACACATTTACCATTCTTGGCTACTTTAAGTAAACCACATAGGATTCATACACTGTTTAATGTGGTCAAAACTCAAATTAAGGAATTCCTGGATCTAACATACCTTTTCTACATGAACAACTCAGTTGGAGAAGTGTTTTATACACGTTCTATGCGAGTTCTCATCTATTTATTGTTATTTTCCCAGAATTGCTGATGTTTTCTTGTAGTTTCTAATATTAGGCCTTCTTGTCCAGGTATTAACATTGGGAATCTGGAAAAAAAAACTACCTAAATACTGTTATGAACCTGAAAAGCTCGGGGACTTTGTCTCTCAACAATGTTATAGAGTTTCATGCTACATTTCAGTGAAGTGTAAGGCTTTCGAAAGCTGCTTAATCTGTTTATTTCTCTATTTCTAGTGTATTCTACCTTTTATTTCACACATTTACCATTCTTGGCTACTTTAAGTAAACCACATAGGATTCATACATTGTTTAATGTGCTCTAAACTCTAATTAAGGAATTTCGGAACCTAAAATATCTTTTCTATATGAACAACACAGTTGGAGAAGTGTTTTATACATGTTCTACGTGAGTTCTCATCTATTTATTGCATTTTCCCAGAATTACTGATGTTGTCTTGTAGTTTCTAACACTAGGCCTTCTTGTCTAGGTATAAACATTGGGAACATTGACAAACAACTACCTAAACACTGTTATGAACCTGAAAAGCTCGGGAACATTGTCTCTCAACTATGTTATATACTTTAATGATACATTTCAGTGAAGTGTAAGGCTTTCCAAACCTGCTAAATGTGTTTATTTCTCTTTTTCAAGTGTATTCTTCCTTGTATTTCATACATTTACACTCTACGCTCCTTTAAGTAAACAACATAGGATTGATACACTCTTTAATGTGCTCTAAGCTCGAATTAAGGAATTCCTAGATCTAAGATACCTTTTCTACACGAACTACTCACTTGGAGAAGAGTGTTATAAATTTTCAATGCGAGTTATCATCTATTTATTGTCATTTTAGCAGATTTACTGATGTTTTCTTGTAGTTTCTAACATTAGGGCTACTTTTCCAGGGATAAACATTGGGAACATGTAACAACAACTACCTAAACACTGTTATCCACCTGAAAAACTCGGGAACATTGTCTATCAACTATGTTATAGAGTTTCATGCTACATTTCAGTGAAGTGTAAGGCTTTCCAAAGCTGATAAATGTGTTTTTTTCTCTATTTCAAGTGTATTCTGCCTTGTATTTCACACATTTAACATTCTTGGCTACTTTATGTAAACCACATAGGATTCATACACTGTTTAATGTGCTCGAAACTCAAATTCCTGTACCTAACATACTTTTTCTACACGAACAACTCAGTTGGAGAAGTGTTTTATACATGTTATATGTGAATTCTCATGTATTTATTGCATTTTCCCAGAATTACTGATGTTTTCTTGTAGTTTCTAACATTAGGCATTCTTGTCCAGGTATAACTTTGGGAACATGGACAAACAACTACCTAAACACAGTTATGAACCTGAAAAGCTCGGGAACATTGTCTCTCAAGTATGTTATAGACTTTAATGATACATTTCAGTGAAGTGTAAGGCTTTCCAAAGCTGCTAAATGTGTTTATTTCTCTATTTCAAGTATATTCTTCCTTGTATTTCACACATTTACACTTTACGCTCCTTTCAGTAAAGAACATAGGATTGATACACATTTTAATGTGCTCTCAGCTCGAATTAAGGAATTCCTGGATCTAAGATAACTTTTCTACATGAACAACTCACTTGGAGAAATGTTTTATAAATGTTCTATGCGAGTTCTTATCTATTTATTGTAATTTTCGCAGAATTACTGATGTTTTCTTGTAGTTTCTAACATTAGGCCTACTTTTCCAGGGATAAACATTGGGAACATGTAACAACAACTACCTAAACACTGTTATCCACCTGAAAAACTCGGGAACATTGTCTATCAACTATGTTATAGAGTTTCATGCTACATTTCAGTGACGTGTAAGGCTTTCCAACGCTGATAAATGTGTTTATTTCTCTATTTCAAGTGTATTCTGCCTTGTATTTCACACATTTACAATCTAGGCTCCTTTAAGTATACAACATAGGATTCATACACGCTTTAATGTGCTCTAAGCTCAAATTAAGGAATTCCTGGATCTAACGTACCTTTTCTACACAAACAAGTCAATTGGAAAAGTTTTTTTTTAAATGTTCTATGCGAGTTCTCATCTATTTATTGTCATTTTCCCAGAATTACTGATGTTTTCTTGAAGTTTCTAACATTAGGACTTCTTTTCCAGGTATAAACATTGGGAACATGTACCAACAAGTACCTAAACACTGTTATCCACCTGAAATGCTCGGGAACATTGTCTCTCAACTATGTTATAGACTTTAATGATATATTTCAGTGAAGTGTAAGGCTTTCCCAAGCTGCTAAATGTGTTTATTTCTCTATTTCAAGTGTATACTTCCTTGTATTACACATTTACACTCTACGCTCCTTTAAGTAAACAACATAGGATTCATACAGTCTTTAATGTGCTCTAAGCTAGAATTAAGGAATTCTTGGATATAAGATACCTTTTCTACACGAAAAACTCGGAGAATTGTTTTATACATGTTCTATGTGAGTTCTCATCTATTTATTGTCATTTACCCAGAATTACTGATGTTTTCTTGTAGTTTCTAACATTAGGCCTTCTTGTCCAGGTATAAACATTGGGAATATGTACCAACAACTACCTAAACACTGTTATCCACCTGAAAAGCTCGGAAACATTGTCTGTCAACTATGTTATAGAATTTAATGATACATTTCAGTGAAGTGAAAGGCTTTCCAAAGCTGCTAAATGTGTTTATTTCTCTATTTCAAGTGTATTCTGCCTTGTATTTCACACATTTACCATTCTTGGCTCCTTTAGTAAACCACATAGGATTCATACACTGTTTAATGTGCTCGAAACTCAAATTATGGAATTCCTGGATCTAACATACTTTTTCTTCACGAACAACTCAGTTAGAGAAGTGTTTTATACATGTTCTATGTGAGTTCTCATCTATTTATTGCATTTTCCCAGAATTATTGAAGTTTTCTTGTAGTTTCTTCCATTAGACCCTCTTGTCCTGGTATAAACATTGGGAACATGGACAAACAACTACCTAAACACTGTTAAAAACCTGAAAAGCTCGGGAACATTGTCTCTCAACTATGTTATAGACTTTAATGATACATTTCAGTGAAGTATAAGGCTTTCCAAAGCTGCTAAATGTGTTTACTTCTCTATTTCAAGTGTATTCTGCCTTGTATTTCACACATTTACACTCTAGGCTCCTTTAAGTACCCAACATAGGATTCATACACTCTTTAATGTGCTCTAAGCTCGAATTAAGGAGTTCCTGGATCTAACATACCTTTTCTACACGAACAACTCACTTGGAGAAGAGTTTTATAAATGTTCTATGCTAGTTCTCATCTATTTATTGTCATTTTCGCAGAATTTCTGATGTTTTCTTGAAGTTTCTAACATTAGGCCTTCTTTTCCAGGTATAAACATTGGGAACATATACCAACAAGTACCTAAACACTGTTATCCACCTGAAATGCTCGGGAACATTGTCTCTCAACTATGTTATAGACTTTAATGATACATTTCAGTGAAGTGTAAGGCTTTCCAAAGCTGCTAAATGTGTTTATTTCTCTATTTCAAGTGTATTCTTCCTTGTATTTCACACATTTACACTCTACGCTCCTTTAAGTAAACAACATAGGATTCATACACTCTTTAATGTGCTCTAAGCTCGAATTAAGGAATTCTTGGATATAAGATACCTTTTCTACACGAAAAACTTGGAGAATTGTTTTATACATGTTCTATGTGAGTTCTCATCTATTTATTGTCATTTTCCCAGAATTACTGATGTTTTCTTGTAGTTTCTAACATTAGGCCCTCTTGTCAAGGTATAAACATTGGGAATATGTACCAACAACTACCTAAACACTGTTATCCACCTGTAAAACTCGGGAACATTGTCTGTCAACTATGTTATAGAATTTAATGATACATTTCAGTGAAGTGTAAGGCTTTCCAAAGCTGATAAATGTGTTTATTCCTCTATTTCAAGTGTATTCTGCTTTGTCTTTCACACATTTACTATTCTTGGCTACTTTAAGTAAACCACATAGGATTCATACACTGTTTAATGTGCTCTAAACTCAAATTAAGGAATTCCTGGACCTTAGATAACTTTTCTACATGAACAACTCAGTTGGAGAAGTGTTTTATAAATGTTGTATGTGAGTTCTTATTTATTTATTTTCATTTTCGCAGAATTACTGATGTTTTCTTGGAGTTTCTAACATTAGGCCTTCTTCTCCAGGTATAAACATTGGGAAAATGTACCAATAAGTACCTAAACACTATTATCCACCAGAAAAGCTCGGGATCATTATATGAAAACTACGTTATAGAGTTTCATGATTCATTTCCGTGAAGTGTAAGGCTTTCCAAAGCTTCTAAATGTGTCTATTCTCTATTTCAAGTGTATTCTGCTTTGTATTTCAAACATTTACTATTCTTGGCTACTTTAAGTAAACCACGTAGGATTCATACACTGTTTAATGTGGTCGAAACACAAATTAAGGAATTCCTGGATCTAACATACCTTTTCTACAAGAACAAGTCAGATGGAGAAGTGTTTTATAAATGTTTTATGAGAGTTCTCATCTATTTATTGTCATTTTCGCAGAATTACTGATGTTTTCTTGTAGTTTCTAAAATTAGGCCTTTCTGTCCAGGTATAAACATTGGGAACCTGGACAAAAAACTACCTAAATACTCTTATGAACCTGAAAAGCTCGGGAACATTGTCTCTCAACTATGTTATAGAGTTTCATGCTACATTTCAGTGAAGTGTAAGGCTTTCCATAGCTGATAAATGTCTTTATTTCTCTATTTCAAGTGTATTCTGCCTTGTTTATCACACATTTACACTCTAGGCTTTTTTACGTAAACAACATAGAATTTATACACTCTTTACTGTGCCCGAAACTCGAATTAATGAATTCCTGGATCTAAGATATCTTATATACACGAACAACTCAGTTGGAGAAGTGTTTTATACAGGTTCTATGCGAGTTCTCATCTATTTATTGTCATTTTCCCAGAATTACTGATGTTTTCTTGTAGTTTCTAACATTAGGCCTTCTTGTCCAGGTATAAACATTGGGAACATGGACAAATAACTACATAAACACTGTGATGAACCTGAAAAGCTCGGAAACATTGTCTCTAAACTATGTTATAGAGTTTAATGATACATTTTAGTGAAGTGTTAGGCTTTCCAAAGCTTATAAATGTGTTTATTTCTAAATTTTAAGTGTATTCTGCTTTTTCTTTCACACATTTACCATTCTAGGCTCCTTTTAGTAAACAACATAGGATTCATACACTCTTTAAGGTGCTCTAAACTCGAATTAAGGAATTCTTGGATTTAAGATATCTTATATACACGAACAACTCAGTTGGAGAAGTGTTTTATACATGTTCCATGCGAGTTCTCATCTATTTATTGTCATTTTCCCAGAATTACTGATGTTTTCTTGTAGTTTCTAATATTAGGCCTTCTTGTCCAGGTCTAAACTTTGGGAACATGGACAAATTACTACATAAACACTGTGATGAACCTGAAAAGCTCGGGAACCTTGTCTGTCAACTATGTTATAGATTTTAAAGCTACATTTCCGTGAAGTGTAAGGCTTTTCTAAGCTCCTAAATGTTTTTATTTTTCTATTTCAAGTGTATTCTGCCTTGTATTTCACACATTTACCATTCTTGGCTACTTTAAGTAAACCACATAGGATTCATACACTCTTTACTGTGGTCGAAACTCAAATTAAGGAATTCCTGGATCTAACATTCCTTTTCTACACGAACAACTCAGTTGTAGAAGTGTTTTATACATGTTCTATGCAAGTTCTCATCTATTCATTGTCATTTTCGCAGAATTACTGATGTTTTCTAGTAGTTTCTAACATTAGGCCTTCTTGTCCAGGTAAAAACATTGGGAACCTGGAAAAAAATAACCAAAATACTGTTATGAACCTGAATAGCTCGGGAACATTGTCTCTCAACTATGTTATAGAGTTTAATGATACATTTCAGTGAAGTGTAAGGCTTTCCAAAGCTGATAAAAGTGTTTATTTCTCAATTTCAAATGTATTCTGCCTTGTCTTTCACACATTTACCCTTCTAGGCTCCTTTTAGTAAACAACATAGGATTCATACACTCTTTAAGGTGCTCTAAACTCGAATTAAGAAATTCTTCGATTTAAGATATCTTATATACACGAAAAACTCACTTGCAGAAGTGTTTTATACAGGTTCTATGCAAGTTCTCATCTATTTATTGTCACTTTCCAAGAATTACTGATGTTTTCTTGTAGTTTCTAACATTAGGCCTGCTTGTCCAGGTATAAACATTGGGAACATGGACAATCAACTACCTAAACACTGTTATGAACCTGATAAGCTCGGGAACATTGTCTCTCAACTATGTTATAGAGTTTAATGATACATTTCAGTGAAGTGTAAGTCTTTCAAAATCTGCTAAATGTGTTTATTTCTCTATTTCAAGTGTATTCTGCCTAGTATTTCACACTTTACACTCTAGGCTCCTTTAAGTAAACAACATAGGATTCATACACTCTTTACTGTGCCCGAAACTCGAATTAATGAATTCCTGGATCTAAGATGTCTTATATACATGAACAACTCAGTTGAAGAAGTGTTTTATACAGGTTCTATGCGAGTTCTCATCTATTTATGGTCAGTTTCCCAGAATTACTAATGTTTTCTTGTAGTTTCTAACATTAGGCCTTCTTGTCCAGGTATAAACATTGGGAACATGGACAATCAACTACCTAAACACTGTTATGAGCCTGATAAGCTCGGGAACATTGTACTCAACTATTTTATTTAGTTTAATGATACATTTCAGTGAAGTGTTAGGCTTTCCAAAGCTGATAAATGTGTTTATTTCTAAATTTTAAGTGTATTCTGCCTTGTCTTTCACACATTTACCATTCTAGGCTCCTTTTAGTAAACAACATAGGATTCATACACAATTTAAGGTCCTCTAAACTTGAATTAAGGAATTCTTGGATTTAAGATATCTTATATACACGAAAACCTCACTTGGAGAAGTGTTTTATACAGGTTCTATGCAAGTTCTCAACTATTTATTGTCACTTTCGAAGAATTACTGATGCTTTCTTGTAGTTTCTAACATTAGGCCTTTTTATCCAGGTATAAACAATGGGAACATGGACAATCAACTACCTAAACACTGTTATGAACCTGAAAAGCTCGGGATCATTGTCTCTCAACTATGTTATAGAGTTTAATGATACATTTCAGTGAAGTGTTAGGCTTTCAAAAGCTGCTAAATGTGTTTATTTCTCTATTTCAAGTGTATTCTGCCTAGTATTTCCCACTTTACACTCTAGGCTCCTTTAAGTAAACAACATAGGATTCATACACCCTTTACTGTGCCCGAAAATCAAATTAATGAATTCCTGGATCTAAGATATCTTATATACATGAACAACTCAGTTGAAGAAGTGTTTTATACAGGTTCTATGCAAGTTCTCAACTATTTATTGTCATTTTCCCAGAATTACTGATGTTTTGTAGTAGTTTCTACCATTAGGTCTTCTTGTCCAGGTATAAACATTGGGAACATGGACAATCAACTACCTAAACACTGTTATGAACCTGAAAAGCTCGGGAACATTGTCTCTCAACTATGTTATAGAGTTTAATGATACATTTCAGTGAAGTGTAAGGCTTTAAAATCTGCTAAATGTGTTTATTCCTCAATTTCAAGTGTATTCTGCCTTGTATTACACACATTTACACTCTAGGCTTCTTTACGTAAACAACATAGGAGTGATACACTCTTTACTGTGCCCGAAACTCAAATTAATGAATTCCTGGATCTAAGATATCTTATATACACGAAAGACTCAGTTGGAGAAGTGTTTTATACAGGTTCTATGCAAGTTTTCATCTATTTATTGTCATTTTTCCAGAATTACTAATGTTTTCTTGTAGTTCCTACCATTAGGCCTTCTTGTCCATGTATAAACATTGAGAACATGGACAATCAACTACCTAAACATTGTTATGAACCTGTAAAGCTCGGGAACATTGTCTCTCAACTATGTTATAGAGTTTAATGATACATTTCAGTGAAGTGTAAGTCTTTCAAAATCTGCTAAATGTGTTTATTTCTCTATTTCAAGTGTATTCTGCCTAGTATTTCACACTTTACACTCTAGGCTCCTTTAAGTAAACAACATAGGATTCATACACTCTTTACTGTGCCCGAAACTCGAATTAATGAATTCCTGGATCTAAGATGTCTTATATACATGAACAACTCAGTTGAAGAAGTGTTTTATACAGGTTCTATGCGAGTTCTCATCTATTTATGGTCATTTTCCCAGAATTACTAATGTTTTCTTGTAGTTTCTAACATTAGGCCTTCTTGTCCAGGTATAAACATTGGGAACATGGACAATCAACTACCTAAACACTGTTATGAACCTGATAAGCTCGGGAACATTGTACTCAACTATTTTATTTAGTTTAATGATACATTTCAGTGAAGTGTTAGGCTTTCCAAAGATGATAAATGTGTTTGTTTCTAAATTTTAAGTGTATTCTGCCTAGTATTTCACACTTTACACTCTAGGCTCCTTTAAGAAAACAACATAGGATTCATACACTCTTTAAGGTGCTCTAAACTCGAATTAAGGAATTCTTGGATTTAAGATATTTTATATACACGAACAACTCAGTTGGAGAAGTGTTTTATACAGGTTCTATGCGAGTTCTCATCTATTTATGGTCATTTTCCCAGAATTACTGATGTTTTCTTGTAGAACATGGACAAACAACTACATAAACACTGTGATGAAACGAAAAGCTTGGGAACATTGTCTCTCAACTATGTTATAGATTTTAATGATACATTTCAGTGAAGTGTTAGGCTTTCCAAAGCTGATAAAGGTGTTTATTTCTAAATTTTAAGTGTATTCTGCCTTGTCTTTCACACATTTACCATTCTAGGCTCCTTTTAGTAAACAACATAGGATTCATACACACTTTAAGGTGCTCTAAACTTGAATTAAGGAATTCTTGGATTTAAGATATCTTATATACACGAAAACCTCACTTGGAGAAGTGTTTTATACAGGTTCTATGCAAGTTCTCATCTATTTATTGTCACTTTTGAAGAATTACTGATGCTTTCTTGTAGTTTCTAACATTAGGCCTTTTTATCCAGGTATAAACATTGGGAACATGGATAATCAACTACCTAAACACGGTTATGAACCTGAAAAGCTCGGGAACATTGTCTCTCAACTATGTTATAGAGTTTAATGATACATTTCAGTGAAGTGTAAGGCTTTCAAAAGCTGCTAAATGTGTTTATTTCTCTATTTCAAGTGTATTCTGGCTAGTATTTCCCACTTTACACTCTAGGCTCCTTTAAGTAAACAACATAGGATTCATACACCCTTTACTGTGCCCGAAAATCGAATTAATGAATTCCTGGATCTAAGATGTCTTATATACATGAACAACTCAGTTGAAGAAGTGTTTTATACAGGTTCTATGCAAGTTCTCAACTATTTATTGTCATTTTCCCAGAATTACTGATGTTTTCTAGTAGTTTCTACCATTAGGCCTTCTTGTCCAGGTATAAACATTGGGAACATGGACAATCAACTACCTAAACACTGTTATGAACCTGAAAAGCTCGGGAACATTGTCTCTCAACTATGTTATAGAGTTTAATGATACATTTCAGTGAAGTGTAAGGCTTTCAAAAGCTGCTAAATGTGTTTATTCCTCAATTTCAAGTGTATTCTGCCTTGTATTACACACATTTACACTCTAGGCTTCTTTACGTAAACAACATCGGATTGATACACTCTTTACTGTGCCCGAAACTCAAATTAATGAATTCCTGGATCTAAGATATCTTATATACACGAACGACTCAGTTGGAGAAGTGTTTTATACAGGTTCTATGCAAGTTCTCATCTATTTATTGTCATTTTTCCAAAAATACTAATGTTTTCTTGTAGTTCCTACCATTAGGCCTTCTTGTCCATGTATAAACATTGAGAACATGGACAATCAACTACCTAAACATTGTTATGAACCTGTAAAGCTCGGGAACATTGTCTCTCAACTATGTTATAGAGTTTAATGATACATTTCAGTGAAGTGTAAGGCTTTCCAAAGCTGATAAATGTGCTTATTTCTCAATTTCAAGTGTATTCTGCCTTGTCTTTCACACATTTACCATTCAAACTCCTTTTAGTAAACAACATAGGATTCATACTCTCTTTAAGTGCTCTGAACTCGAATTAAGTTATTCTTGGATTTAAGATATCTTATATACACGAAAAACTCAATTGCAGAAGTGTTTTATACAGGTTCTATGCAAGTTCTCATCTATTTATTGTCACTTTCCAAGAATTACTGATGTTTTCTTGTAGTTTCTAACATTAGGCATTCTTTTCCAATTATAAAAATTGGGAACATGGACAATTAACTACCTAAACACTGTTCTGAACCTGAAAAGCTCGGGAACATTGTCTCTCAACTATGTTATAGAGTTTTATGATACATCTCAGTGAAGTGTAAGGCTTTCCAAAGCTGATAAATGTGTTTATTTCTCAATTTCAAGTGCATTCTGCCTTGTATATCACACATTTACACTCTAGTCTTCTTTACCTAAAAAACATAGGATTCATACACTATTTACTGTGCTTGAAACTCGAATTAATGAATTCCTGGATCTAAGATATCTTATCTATACGAACAACTCAGTTGGAGAAGTGTTTTATACAGGTACTATGCGAGTTCTCATCTATTTATTCTCATATTCTCAGAATTACTGATGTTTTCTTGTAGTTTCTAACATTAGGCCTTCTTGTCAAGGTCTAAACATTGGGAACATGGACAAACAACTACATAAACACTGTGATAAACCTGAAAAGCTTGGGAACAATGTCTCTCAACTCTGTTATAGAGTTTAATGATACATTTCAGTGAAGTTTCACTTCGCCAAATGAATTGTTCTTGTAGAAAAGGTATGTTAGATCCAGGTATTCCTTAATTCCAGTTTAGGGCACATTAAACAGTGTATGAATCCTATGTTGTTTACTTAAAGGAGCATAGAATGCTAAATGTGTGCAATAAAATGCAGAATACAGTTGAAATAGAGAAAAAAAAGCACATTTAGTAGCTTTGGAAAGCCTTCCACTTCACTGAAATGTATCAGTAAACTCTATAACATAGTTGAGAGACAATGTTCCCTACCTTTTTAGGTTCATAACAGTGTTTAGGTAGTTGATTTTCCATGTTCCCAATGTTTATACCTGGACAAGTAAGCCTAATGTTAGAAACTAAAAAAAACATCAGTAATTCTGGGAATATGACAATAAATAGATGAGAACTCGAATAGAACATGTATAAAACACTTCTCCAACTGAATTGTTCCTGTAGAAAAGTTATCTTAGATCCAGGATTTCCTTAATTCGAGATTAGAGCACATTAAAGATAGTATGAATCCTATGTTGTTTACTTAAAGGAGAATAGAATGCTAAATGTGTGAAATGCAAGGCAGAATACACTTGAAATAAAGAAATAAACACATTTAGCAGCTTTGTAAAGCCTTACACTTCTTTGAAATGTTTCATTTAACTCTATAACATAGTTGAGAGACAATTTTTCCGAACTTTTCAGGTTCATAATAGTGTTTAGTTAGTTGTTCATCCATGTTTGCAATGTTTATACCTGGACAAGTAGGCCTAATTTTAGAAACTACAAGAAAATTTCAGTAAATATCGGAAAATGACAATAAATAGATGAGAACTCGCATAGGCCATGTATGAAATACTTCTCCAACTCAGTAGTTCATGTATAAAAGGTATCTTAGATCCAAGAATTCCTTAATTCTAGTAAAGAGCACATTAAACTGTGTATGAATGTTATGTTGTTTACTTAAAGGAGCCTAGAATGATCAATGTGTGAAATACAGGGCAGAATACACTTGAAATAGAGAAATAAACATATTTCACAGCTTTGTAAAGCCTTACACTTCACTGAAATGTTTCATTAAACTCTATAACATAGTTGAGGGACAATTTTCCAGAGCTTCTCAGGTACATAACAGGGTTTAGGTAGTTGCTTGTCCATGTTCCCAATTTTTATACCTGGACAAGAAGGCCTAATGTTAGAAACCACCAGAAAACGTCAATAATTCTGTGAAATTGAAAATATATAGATTAGAACTCGCATAGAACATGTATAAAACACTTCTCTAACTGTGTTGTTCGTGTAGAAAAGGTATTTTATATCCAGGAATTCCTTAATTCGAGTTTAGAGCACATTAAACAGTATATGAATCCTACGTTGTTAACTTGAAGGAGCCTAGAATTGTAAATGTGTGAAATACAAGGCAGAATGCACTTAAATAGAGAAATAAACACATTTAGCAGCATTGGAAAGCCTTAAACTTCACTGAAACATATCATTAAACTCTATAACATATTGAGAGACAATGTTCAGGACCTTTTAAGGTTCATCACAGTGTTTAGGTAGTTGATTGTCGTTGTTCCCAATGTTTATACCTGGACAAGTAGGCCTAATGTAGAAACTACAAAAATATCAGTAATTCTGGGAAAATAACAAAAAATAGATGAAAACTTCCGAAAACCATGTATAAAACACTTCAGCAATTCAGTTGTTCGTGTATAAAAGGTATCTTAGATCCAGGAATTCCTTAATTCCAATTTAGAGCACATTAAACAGTTTATGAATCCTATTTTGTTTACTTAATGGAGCCTATAATGGTGAATGTGTGATATACAAGGCAGAATACACTTGAAATAGAGAAATAAACACATTTAGAAGCTTTGGAAAGCCTTACACTTCACTGAAATGTATCATTGAACTCTGTAACATAGTTGAGAGAAATTGTTCCCGAGTTTTCCAGGTTCATAACCGTGTTTAGGTAGTTGTTTGTCCTTGTTCCCAATGTTTATACCTGAACAAGAAGGCCTAATGGTAGAAATTACAAGAAAACATCAGTAACTCTGGCAAAATGACAATAAATACATGAGAACTAGCATAGAACATGTATAAAACACTTCTCCAAATGAGTTGTTCGTTTATAAGGGCATCTTAGATCCAAGAATTCCTTAATTCGACTTTAGAGCATATTAAACATTATATGAATCCAATGTTGTTTACTTAAAGGAGTCTAAAATGGTGAATGTGTGAAAACAAGGCAGAATACACTTGAAATAGAGAAATAAACACATTTATCAGCTTTGGAAAGCCTTACACTTCACTGAAATATATCATTAAACAATATAACATACTTGAGAGAATTGTTCCCGAGATTTTCAGGTTCATAACAATGGTTAGGTAGTTGATTGTATATGTTCCCAATGTTTATACCTGGACAAGTCAGCCTAACGATAGAAACTACAAGAAAACATCAGTAATTCTGGGAAAATGACAATAAAAAATGATGAGAACTTGCATCGACCATATATAAAACACTTCGCCAACTGAGTTGTTCGTGTAGAAAAGGTATGCTAGATCCAGGAATTCCTTAAATCAAGTTTAGAGCGCATTAAATAGTGTATGAATCCTATGTTCTTTACCTAAGGCAGCCTAGAATGGTGCATGTGTGTAATAAAAGGCAGAATACACTTGAAATATAGAAATATACACATTTAGCAGCTTTGGAAAGCCTTACATTTCACTGAAATGTTTCATTAAACTTTATAACATAGTTGAGAGTCAATTTTCCCTCCTTTTCAGGTTCATTACAGTGGTTAGGTAGTTGTTTGTTCATTTTCCCAATGTTTATACCTGGACAAGAAGGCCTAATGTTAGAAACCACAAGAAAACATCAGTAATTCTGGGAAAATGACAATAAATAGATGAGAACTCGCATAGACCATGTATAAGCACTTCTCCAACTCAGTAGTTCGTGTATGAAAGGTATCGTAGATCCAAGAATTCCTTAATTCTAGTTTAGAGCACATTAAACTGTGTATGAATCCTATGTTGTTTACTTAAAGGAGCCTAGAATGGTCAATGTGTGAAATACAGGGCAGAATACACTTGAAATAGAGAAATAAACACATTTCGCAACTTTTGAAAGCCTTACACTTACTGAAATGCTTCATTCAACTCTATAACATAGTTGAGAGACCATTTCCCAAGATTTTCAGGTTCATAACAGTGTTAGGTAGTTGTTTGTCCATGTTCCCAATGTTCAGTCCTGAACAAGGAGGCCTAATGTTAGAAATTACAAGAAAACCTAAGTAATTCTTGGAATATGACAATAAATAGATGAGAACAGCATAGACCATGTTGAAAACACTTCTTCAACTGAGTTGTTTGTGTAGAAAAGGTATCGTAGATCCAGGAATTCCTTAATTCTAGTTTAGAGCACATTAAAGAGTGTATGAATCCTATGTTGTTTACTTAAAGGAGCCTAGAATTGTAAATGTGTGAAATACAAGGCACAATACACTTGAAATGGAGAAATAAACACATTTATCAGCTTTGGAAAGCCTTACACTTCACTGAAATGTATCATTAAACTCTATAACATAGTTGAGAGACAATGGTCCTGAGCTTTTCCGGTTCATAACAGTGTTTAGGTAGTTGTTTGTTCATGTTACCAATGTTTAGACCTGGACAAGAAGGCCTAATGTTAGAAAGAACAAGAAAACATCAGTATTTCTGGGAAAATGACAATAAATAGATGAGAACTCGCATTGAACATGTATAAAACACTTCTCCAACAGAGTTTTTTCTGTAGAAAAGGTTTCTTAAGTCCTGGAATTCCTTAATCCGAGTTTAGAGCCCATTAAATGGCATATAGTTCTTATGTTGTTTACTTAAAAAAAGCCTAGAATGGTAACAGTGTGAAATAGAAGGCAGAATACACTTGAAATAGAGAAATAAAGACATTTTGCACCTTTGGAAACCCTTACACTTCACTGAAATATATCATTAAATTCTATAACATTGTTGAGAGACAACGTTCCCAAGCTTTTTATGTTCATGACAGTGTTTAGGTAGTTGTTTGTCCATGTTCCCAATGTTTATACCTGGACAAGAAGGCCTAATATCAGAAACTACAAGAAAACATCAATAATTCTGGGAAAATGACAATAAATGGATGAGAACTCGCATAGAACATGTATAAAACACTTCTCCAACACAGTTTTTACTGTAGAAAAGGTATCTTAATACCTGGAATTCTTTAATTCTAGTTTAGAGCCCTTTAAACAGTGTATGAATCTTACGTTGTTTTCTTAAAGGAGCCTAGAATGTTAAATGTGTGAAATACAAGGCAGAATACATTTGAAGTAGAAAAATAAACACATATTGCAGCTTTCGAAAGCCTTACACTTTACTGAAATGTATCATTAAACTGAATAAGATAGTAGAAAGACAATAATCCCGGGCTTTTCAGATTCATAACAGTGTTTAGGTACTTGTTTGTCCATGTTCCCAATATTTATACCGGGACTAGAAGGCCTAATGTTAGAAATTACAAGGAAACATCAGTAATTCTGGGAATATGACAATAAATAGCTGAGAACTTGCATAGAACATGTATAAAACACCTCTTTAACTGAGTTGTTTAACAAAGGTATCTTAGATCCCGGAATTCCAAAATTTGAATTTTGAACACACTAAACAGTGTATGAATCCTATGTTGTTTACTTAAAGGAGCCTAGAATGTTGAATGTGTGAAATCCAAGCTAGAATACACTTGAAATAGAGAAATAAACACATTTAGCAGCTGTGGAAAGCCTTAAACTTCACTAAAATGTATTATTAAATTCTATAACATAGTTGACAGACAATGTTCCCGAGATTTTCGGGTTGATAACAGTGTTTAGGTAGTTGTTTGTCCATGTTCTCAATGTTTATACATGGACAAGATGGTTAATGTTAGAAACTATAAGAAAACATCAGTAATTCTGGGAAAATGACAATAAATAGCTGAGAACTCTCATAGAACATGTATAAAACACCTCTTCAACTGAGTTGTTCATGTAGAAAAGGTATCTTAGGTCCCGGAATTCCTTAATTCAAGTTTAGAGCACATTAAACAGTGTATGAAACCTATGTTGTTTACTTAAAGGAGCCTAGAATGGTGAATGTATGAAATACAAGGCAAATACACTTGAAATAGAGAAATAAACTCATTTACCAGCTTTGGAAAGCCTTACACTTCACTGAAATGTATCATTAAACTCTATAACATAGTTGAGAGACAATGTTCCCGGGTTTTTAAGGTTCATAACAGTGTTTTGTAGTTGTTTTTCCTTGTTCCCAGTGTTTATACCTGGAATAGATGGCCTAATGTTAGAAACTACAAGGAAACATCAGTAATTATGGGAAAATGACAATAAATAGCTGAGAACTGGCATAGAACATGTATAAAACACCTCTTCAACTGAATTGTTCACTTAAAAAGGTATCTTAGATCCCAGAATTCCTAAATTCAAATTTAGAACACACTAAACAGTGTATGAATCCTATGTTGTTTACATAAAAGAGCCTAGAATGTTGAATGTGTGAAATACAAGGTAGAACACACATGAAATAGAGAAATGAACACATTTAGCAGCTGTGGAAAGCCTTACACTCACTAAAATGTATCATTAAATTCTATAACATAGTTGACAATGTTCCCGTGCTTTTCAGATTCATAACAGTGTTTAGGATAGTTGTTAGTCCATGTTCCCAATGTATATACCTGGACAAGATGGTTAATGTTAGAAACTACAAGAAAACATCAGTATTTCTGTGAAAATTACAATAAATAGATGAGAACTCGCATAGAACATGTATAAAAAACTTCAACAGAGTTCTTCCTGTAGAAAAGGTGTCTTAAGTCCTGGAATTCCTTAATTCGAGTTTAGAGCCAATTAAACAGTGTATGAATCCTATATTGTTTTCTAAAATGAACTTAGAATGGAAAATGTGTGTAATACAAGGCAGAATACCCTTGAAATAGAGAATAAACACATTTAGCAGCTTTGGAAACCTTACACTGCATTGAAATGTATCATTAAACTCTATAACATAGTTGACAGACAATGTACCCAAGCTTTTCAGGTTCATAACAGTGTTTAGGTAGTTGTTTGCCCGTGATTCCAATGTTTACACCTGGACAAGAAGGCCTAATGTTAGAAATTACAAGAAAACATCAGTAATTCTGCGAAAATGACAATAAATAGATCAGAACTCACATAGAACCTGTATAAAACACTTCTCCAACTGAGCTGTTATTGTAGAAAAGGTATCTTAGGTTCAGGAAACTCTAAATTCGAGTAAATACAAGGCAGAATACATTTGAAATAGAGAAATAAACACATTTAGCAGCTTTGAAAAGCCTACACTTCACTGAAATGTATCACTAAACTCTATAACATAATTGAAAGACAACATTCCTGAGATTTTAGGTTCATAACAGTGTTTAGGTGGCTGTTTGTACATGTTCCCAATATTTATACCTGGACAAGAAGGCCTAATGTCAGAAACTACAAGAAAACATCAGTAATTCTGGGATAATGAGAATAAATAGATGAGAACAGGCATAGAACATGTACAAAATACTTCTCCAACTGAGTTGTTCATGTAGAAAAGATATCTTAGGTTCAGGAATTCATTAATTCAACTTTATAGCAAATTAAACAGTTTAGGAATCCTATGTGGTTTACTTAAAGTAGCCTAAATGTAAATGTGCGAAATACAAGGCAGAATACACTTGAAATAGAGAAATAAACACATTCAGCAGCGTTGGAAATCCCTACACTTCAGTGAAATGTATCATTACATTCTATAGCGTAGTAGAGAGACAATGTTCCCGAGCTTTTCAGGTTCATAACAGTGTTTAGATAGTTGTTTGTCCATGTTCCCAATGTTTATACCTGAAAAAGTAGGCCTAATGTCAGAAACTACAAGAAAACATCAGTAATTCTGGGAAAATGACAATAAATATATGAGAACTCGCATAGAACATGTATAAAAACATCTCTTCAACTGAGTTGTTCATAGAAAAGGTATCTTAGGTCCTGGAATTCCTTAATTCGAGTTTAGAGCACATTAAACAGTGTATGAATCCTATGTTGTTTACTTAAAAGAGCCTAGAATGGTGAATGTGTGAAATACAAGGCGGAATACACTTGAAATAGAGAAATAAACACATTTATCGGCTTTGGAAAGCCAACACTGCATTGAAATGTATCATTAAACTCTATAACATAGTTGACAGACAATGTACCCAAGCTTTTCAGGTTCATAACAGTGTTTAGGTAGTTGTTTGTCCATGTTCCCAATGTTTATACCTGGACTAGAAGGCCTAATGTTGGAAACTACAAGAAAACATCAGAAATTCTGGGCAATTGACAATAAGTAGATGAGAACTCTCATAGAACATGTATAAAATACCTCTTCAACTGAGTTGTTCATGTAGAAAATATGTCTTAGCTCCCAGAATTCCTTAATTCGAGTTTAGGGCACATTAAACAGTGTATAAATCCTATGTTGTTTACTTAAAGTAGCCTAGAATGGTGAATGTGTGAAATACAATGAAGAATACCGTTAAAATAGAGAAATAAACATATTTGCCAGCTTTGAAAAGCCTTACACTTCAGTGAAATGTATCATTATACTCTATATCTTAGTATAGAGACAATGTTCCCGAGATTTTCAGGTTCATAACAGGGTTTAGGTAGCTGTTTGTCCATGTTCCCAATGTTTATACCCGGACTAGAAGGCCTAATGTTAGAAACTACAAGAAAACATCAGAAATTCTGGGAAATTGACAATAAATAGATAACTCGCATAGAACATGTATAAAACACTTTCCCAACCTAGTTGTTCTGTAGAAAAGGTATCCTACCTCCAGGAATTCCTTAATTAGAGTTTAGAGCACATTAAACAGTGTATGAATCCTATGTTGTTCACTTAAAGGAGCCTAGAATGGTGAATGTGTGATTACAAGGCAGAATACACTTGAAATAGAGAAATAAACACATTTAGCAGATTTGGAAAGCCTTACACTCCACTGAAATGTATCATTAAACTATAACATAGTTGACAGACAATGTTGCTGAGCTTTTCAGGTTCATAACAGTGTTTAGGTAGTTGTTTGTCCATGTTCCCAATGATTATACCTGGACAAGAAGGCCTAATGTTAGAAATTACAAGAAAACATCAGTAATTCTGTGAAAATGACAATGAATAGATGAGAACGCACATAGAACCTGTATAAAACACTTCTCCAACTGAGCTGTTATTGTAGAAAAGGTATCTTAGGTTCAGGAATTTCTAAATTCGAGTAAATACAAGGCAGAAAACACTTGAAATAGAGAAATAAACACATTTAGCACCTTTGGATGGCCTTACAATTCACTGAAAGGTATCATTAAACTCTATAACATAGTTGAGAGACAATGTACCCGAGCTTTTCATGTTCATAACAGTGTTTAGGTAGTTATTTATCCATGTACCTATGTTTATACCTGGACTAGAAGGCCTTATGTTAGAAACTACAAGAAAACATCAGTAATTCTGGGAAATTGACAATAAATAGATGAGAATTCGCATAGAACATGTATAAAACACCTCTTCAACTGAGTTGTTCATGTAGAAAATATATCTTAGCTCCGGGAATTCCTTAATTCGAGTTTAGGGCACATTAAACACTGTATGAATCCTATGTTGTTTACTTAAATTAGCCTAGAATGGTGAATGTGTGAAATACAATGCAGAATATAATTGAAATAGAGAAATAAACACATTTGGCAGCTTTGAAAAGCCTTATACTTCAGTTTAATGTATCATTACACTCTATAGCGTAGTAGAAAGACAATGTGACCGAGCTTTTCAGGTTCATAACAGTGTTTAGTTAGTTGTTTGTCCACATTACCAATGTTTACACCTGGACAAGAAGGCCAAATGTTACAAACTATAAGAAAACAACAGTAATTCTGGGAAAATGACAACAAAATAGATGAGAACTCGCAAAGAACATGTATAAAACACCTCTTCAACTAAGTTGTTCATGTAGAAAATGTATCTTCGGTCCTGGAATTCCTTGATTCGAGTTTAGAGCACATTAAAAAGTGTATGAATCCTATGTAGTTTACTAAAAGGAATCTAGAATGGTGAATTTGTGAAATAAAGGCGGAATACACTTGAAATAGAGAAATAAACACATTTAGCAGCTTTGGAAAGCCTTACACTTCACTGAAATGTATCTTTAAACTATAACATAGTTGACAGACAATGTTCCCGAGCTTTTCAGGTTCATAACAGTGTTTAGGTAGTTGTTTGTCCATGTTCCCAATGTTTATAACTGGACAAGAAGGTTATTGTTAGAAACTACAAGAAAACATCTTTATTTCTGGAAAATGACAATAAATCGATGAGAACTCGCATAGAACCTGTATTAAACACTTCTCCAACTGAGTTGTTCGTGTAGAAAAGGTATCTTAGGTCCAGCAATTCCTTAAATCGAGTTTAGAGCACATTATTACAGTGTATGATTCCTATGTGGTTTACTTAAAGGATCCTAGAATGGTAAATGTGTGAAATACAAGGCAGAATACACTTGAAATAGAGAAATAAACACATTTAGTAGCTTTGGCAAGCCTTACACTTCACTGAAATGTATCATTACACACTATCGCATAGTAGAGAGACAATGTTCCAGAGCTTTTCAGGTTCATAACAGAGTTTAGGTAGTTGTTTGTACATATTCCGAATGTTACACCTGGACAAGAAGGCAGAATGTCAGAAACTACAAGAAAACTTCAGTAATTCTAGGAAAATGACAATAAATAGATCTGAACTCGCATATAACATGTATAAAACACTTCTCCAACTGAGTTGTTTGTGTAGAAAAGGTATCTGCTATACAGGAATTCCTTAATTGGAGGTTAGAGCACATTAAACAGTGTATGAATCCTATCTGGTTTACTTAAAGGAGCTTGAATGGTAAATGTGTGAAATACAAGGCAGAATACACTTGAAATAGAGAAATAAACACATTTAGCAGCTTTGGAAAGCCTTACACTTCACTGAAATGTATCATTAAACTCTATAATATAGTTAACAGACAATGTTCCAGAGCTTTTCAGGTTCATAACAGTGTTTTGGTAGTTGTTTGTTCATGTTCACAATGTTTATACCTGGACAAGAAGGTTAATGTTAGAAACAACAAACAAAAAACATAGGTAATTCTGGAAAATGACAATAAATAGATGAGAACGCGCATCGGACATGTATAAAAGACTTCTCCAACTGTGATGTTCGTGAAGAAAAGATATTTTACGTTCAGGAATTCCTTAATTCGAGTTTAGAGCACATTAAACACTGTATGAATCCTATGTGGTTTACTTAAAGGAGCCTAGAATGGAAAATGTGTGAAATACAAGGCAGAATATACTTGACATAGAGAAATAAACACATTTAGCAGCTTTGGAAAGCCTTACACTTCACTGAAATATACCATTAAACTCTATCGCATAGTAGAGAGACAATGTTCCAGAGCTTTTCAGGTTCATAACGGAGTTTAGGTAGTTGTTTGTCCATATTCTCAATGTTACACGTGGACAAGAAGGCCTAATGTTACAAACTGTAAGAAAACATCAGTCATTCTGTGAAAATGAATATAAATAGATGAGAACTCGCATAGAACATGTATAAAACACTTCTACAACTGAGTTGTTCGTGTAGAAAAGATATTTTAGGTTCAGGAATTCCTTAATTTGAGTTTAGAGCACATTAAACACTGTACGAATCCTATGTGGTTTACTTAAAGTAGCGTAGAATGGTAAATGTGTGAAATACAAGGCAGAATACACTTGAAATAGTGAAATAAACACATTTAGCAGCTTTGGAAAGCCTTACACTTCACTGAAATATATCATTAAACTCTATCGCATAGTAGAGAGACAATGTTCCAGAGCTTTTCAGGTTCATAACAGTGGTTCGGTAGTTGTTTGTCCTTATTCCCAATGTTTATACCTGGCAAGAAGGTTAATGTTAGAAAGTACAAGAAAACAACAGTAATTCCGTGAAAGTGACAATAAATAGATGAGAACTCGCATAGAACCTGTATAAAACACTTCTCCAACTGAGCTGTTGGTGTAGAAAAGGTATCTTAGGTTCAGCAATTCCTTAATTCGAGTTTAGATCACATTATTACAGTGTATTAATCCTATGTGGTTTACTTAAAGGAGCCTAGAATGGTAAAGGTGTGAATACAAGGCAGAATACACTTGAAATAGAGAAATAAACACATTTAGCAGCTTTGGAAAGCTTTGCACTTCACTGATATGTATCATTAAACACTATAACATACTTGAGAGACAACGTTTCCCAGCCTTTCTGGTTCTTAGCAGTGTTTAGGTAGTTGTTTGTACATATTCCCAATGTTACACCTGGACAAGAAGGCAGAATGTCAGAAACTACAAGAAAACTTCAGTAATTCTAGGAAAATGACAATAAATAGATTCGAACTCGCATAGAAAATATATAAAACACTTCTACAACTGAGTTGTTCGTGTAGAAAAGATATCTTAGGTTCAGGAATTCCTTAATTCGAGTTTAGAGCACATTATACAGTGTATGAATCCTATGTGGTTTACTTAAAGGAGCCTAGAATGGTAAATGTGTGCAATACAAGGCAGAATACACTTGAAATAGAGAAATAAACACATTTAGCAGCTTTGGAAAGCCTTACACTTCACTGAAATGTATCATTAAACTCTATAATATATTTAACAGACAATGTTCCAGAGCTTTTCAGGTTCATAACAGTGTTTAGGTATTTGTTTGTTCTTGTTCCCAATGTTTATACCTGGCAAGAAGGTTAATGTTGGAAAGTACAAGAAAACAACAGTAATTCCGTGAAAATGACAATAAATAGATGAGAACTCGCATAGAACCTGTATAAAACACTTCTCCAACTGAGCTGTTGGTGTAGAAAAGTTATCTTAGGTTCAGCAATTCCTTAATTCGACTTTAGATCACATTATTACAGTGTATTAATCCTATGTGGTTTACTTAAAGGAGCCTAGAATGGTAAAGGTGTGAATACAAGGCAGAATACACTTGAAATAGAGAAATAAACACATTTAGCAGCTTTGGAATGCTTTGCACTTCACTGAAATGTATCATTAAACACTATAACACACTTGAGAGACAACGTTTCCCAGCCTTACTGGTTCATAGCAGTGTTTGGGTAGTTGTTTGTACATTTTCCCAATGTTACACCTGGACAAGAAGGCAGAATGTCAGAAACTACAAGAAAACTTCAGTAATTTTAGGAAAATGACAATAAATAGATTCGCACTCGCATAGAAAATATTAAAACACTTCTACAACTGAGTTGTTCGTGTAGAAAAGATATCTTAGGTTCAGGAATTCCTTAATTCGAGTTTAGAGCACATTATACAGTGTATGAATCCTATGTGGTTTACTTAAAGGAGCCTAGAATGGTAAATGTGTGAAATACAAGGCAGAATACACTTGAAATAGAGAAATAAACACATTTAGCAGCTTTGGAAAGCCTTACACTTCATTGAAATGTATCATTACACTCTATCGCATAGTAGAGAGACAATGTTCCAGAGCTTTTCAGGTTCATAACAGTGTTTAGGTATTTGTTTGTCCTTGTTCCCAATGTTTATACCTGGCAAGAAGGTTAATGTTAGAAAGTACAAGAAAACAACAGTAATTCCGTGAAAATGACAATAAATAGATGAGAACTCGCATAGAACCTGTATAAAACACTTCTCCAACTGAGCTGTTGGTGTAGAAAAGGTATCTTAGGTTCAGCAATTCCTTAATTCGACTTTAGATCACATTATTACAGTGTATTAGTCCTATGTGGTTTACTTAAAGGAGCCTAGAATGGTAAAGGTGAGAATACAAGGCAGAATACACTTGAAATAGAGAAATAAACACATTTAGCAGCTTTGGAAAGCTTTGCACTTCACTGAAATGTATCATTAAACACTATAACATACTTGAGAGACAACGTTTCCCAGCCTTTCTGGTTCATAGCAGTGTTTAGGTAGTTGTTTGTACATATTCCCAATGTTACACCTGGACAAGAAGGCAGAATGTCAGAAACTACAAGAAAACTTCAGTAATTCTAGGAAAATGACAATAAATAGATTCGAACTCGCATAGAAAATATAATACACTTCTACAACTAAGTTGTTCGTGTAGAAAAGATATCTTAGGTTCAGGAATTCCTTAATTCGAGTTTAGAGCACATTATACAGTGTATGAATCCTATGTGGTTTACTTAAAGGAGCCTAGAATGGTAAATGTGTGCAATACAAGGCAGAATACACTTGAAATAGAGAAATAAACACATTTAGCAGCTTTGTAAAGCCTTACACTTCATTGAAATGTATCATTACACTCTATCGCATAGTAGAGAGACAGTGTTCCAGAGCTTTTCAGGTTCATAACAGTGTTTAGGTATTTGTTTGTCCTTGTTCCCAATGTTTATACCTGGCAAGAAGGTTAATGTTAGAAAGTACAGAAAACAACAGTAATTCCGTGAAAATGAGAATAAATAGATGAGAACTCGCATAGAACCTGTATAAAACACTTCTTCAACAGAGCTGTTGGTGTAGAAAAGGTATCTTAGGTTCAGAAATTCCTTAAATCGAGTTTAGAGCACATTATTACAGTGTATGATTCCTATGTGGTTTACTTAAAGCATCCTAGAATGGTAAATGTGTGAAATACAAGGCAGAATACACTTGAAATAGAGAAATAAACACATTTAGTAGCTTTGGCAAGCCTTACACTTCACTCAAATGTATCATTACACAGTATCGCATAGTAGAGAGACAATGTTCCAGAGCTTTTCAGGTTCATAACAGAGTTTAGGTAGTTGTTTGTACATATTCCGAATGTAACACCTGGACAAGAAGGCAAAATGTCAGAAACTACAAGAAAACTTCAGTAATTCTAGGAAAATGACAATAAATAGATTCGAACTCGCATAGAAAATGTATAAAACACTTCTAAAACTGAGCTGTTCGTGTAAAAAAGATATCTTAGGTTCAGGAATTCCTTAATTTGAGTTTAGAGCACATTAAACACTGTACGAATCCTATGTGGTTTACTTAAAGTAGCGTAGAATGGTAAATGTGTGAAATACAAGGCAGAATACACTTGAAATAGTGAAATAAACACATTTAGCAGCTTTGGAAAGCCTTACACTTCACTGAAATATATCATTAAACTCTATCGCATAGTAGAGAGACAATGTTCCAGAGCTTTTCAGGTTCATAACAGTGGTTCGGTAGTTGTTTGTCCTTGTTCCCAATGTTTATACCTGGCAAGAAGGTTAATGTTAGAAAGTACAAGAAAACAACAGTAATTCCGTGAAAATGACAATAAATAGATGAGAACTCGCATAGCACCTGTATAAAACACTTCTCCAACTGAGCTGTTGGTGTAGAAAAGGTATCTTAGGTTCAGCAATTCCTTAATTCGACTTTAGATCACATTATTACAGTGTATTAATCCTATGTGGTTTACTTAAAGGAGCCTAGAATGGTAAAGGTGTGAATACAAGGCAGAATACACTTGAAATAGAGAAATAAACACATTTAGCAGCTTTGGAAAGCTTTGCACTTCACTGAAATGTATCATTAAACACTATAACACACTTGAGAGACAACGTTTCCCAGCCTTTCTGGTTCATAGCGGTGTTTGGGTAGTTGTTTGTACATATTCCCAATGTTACACCTGGACAAGAAGGCAGAATGTCAGAAACTACAAGAAAACTTCAGTAATTCTAGGAAAATGACAATAAATAGATTCGCACTCGCATAGAAAATATTAAAACACTTCTACAACTGAGTTGTTCGTGTAGAAAAGATATCTTAGGTTCAGGAATTCCTTAATTCGAGTTTAGAGCACATTATACAGTGTATGAATCCTATGTGGTTTACTTAAAGGAGCCTAGAATGGTAAATGTGTGAAATACAAGGCAGAATACACTTGAAATAGAGAAATAAACACATTTAGCAGCTTTGGAAAGCCTTACACTTCATTGAAATGTATCATTACACTCTATCGCATAGTAGAGAGACAATGTTCCAGAGCTTTTCAGGTTCATAACAGTGTTTAGGTATTTGTTTGTCCTTGTTCCCAATGTTTATACCTGGCAAGAAGGTTAATGTTAGAAAGTACAAGAAAACAACAGTAATTCCGTGAAAATGACAATAAATAGATGAGAACTCGCATAGAACCTGTATAAAACACTTCTCCAACTGAGCTGTTGGTGTAGAAAAGGTATCTTAGGTTCAGCAATTCCTTAATTCGACTTTAGATCACATTATTACAGTGTATTAATCCTATGTGGTTTACTTAAAGGAGCCTAGAATGGTAAAGGTGAGAATACAAGGCAGAATACACTTGAAATAGAGAAATAAACACATTTAGCAGCTTTGGAAAGCTTTGCACTTCACTGAAATGTATCATTAAACACTATAACATACTTGAGAGACAACGTTTCCCAGCCTTTCTGGTTCATAGCAGTGTTTAGGTAGTTGTTTGTACATATTCCCAATGTTACACCTGGACAAGAAGGCAGAATGTCAGAAACTACAAGAAAACTTCAGTAATTCTAGGAAAATGACAATAAATAGATTCGAACTCGCATAGAAAATATAATACACTTCTACAACTGAGTTGTTCGTGTAGAAAAGATATCTTAGGTTCAGGAATTCCTTAATTCGAGTTTAGAGCACATTATACAGTGTATGAATCCTATGTGGTTTACTTAAAGGAGCCTGGAATGGTAAATGTATGCAATACAAGGCAGAATACACTTGAAATAGAGAAATAAACACATTTAGCAGCTTTGGAAAGCCTTACACTTCATTGAAATGTATCATTACACTCTATCGCATAGTAGAGAGACAATGTTCCAGAGCTTTTCAGGTTCATAACAGTGTTTAGGTATTTGTTTGTCCTTGTTCCCAATGTTTATACCTGGCAAGAAGGTTAATGTTAGAAAGTACAGAAAACAACAGTAATTCCGTGAAAATGAGAATAAATAGATGAGAACTCGCATAGAACCTGTATAAAACACTTCTTCATCAGAGCTGTTGGTGTAGAAAAGGTATCTTAGGTTCAGAAATTCCTTAAATCGAGTTTAGAGCACATTATTACAGTGTATGATTCCTATGTGGTTTACTTAAAGCATCCTAGAATGGTAAATGTGTGAAATACAAGGCAGAATACACTTGAAATAGAGAAATAAACACATTTAATAGCTTTGGCAAGCCTTACACTTCACTCAAATGTATCATTACACAGTATCGCATAGTAGAGAGACAATGTTCCAGAGCTTTTCAGGTTCATAACAGAGTTTAGGTAGTTGTTTGTACATATTCCGAATGTAACACCTGGACAAGAAGGCAAAATGTCAGAAACTACAAGAAAACTTCAGTAATTCTAGGAAAATGACAATAAATAGATTCGAACTCGCATAGAAAATGTATAACACACTTCTAAAACTGAGCTGTTCGTGTAAAAAAGATATCTTAGGTTCAGGAATTCCTTAATTCGAGTTTAGAGCACATTATACAGTGTATGAATCCTATGTGGTTTACTTAAAGGAGCCTAGAATGGTAAATGTGTGAAATACAAGGCAGAATACACTTGAAATAGAGAAATAAACACATTTAGCAGCTTTGGAAAGCCTTACACTTCATTGAAATGTATCATTACACTCTATCGCATAGTAGAGAGACAATGTTCCAGAGCTTTTCAGGTTCATAACAGTGTTTAGGTATTTGTTTGTCCTTGTTCCCAATGTTTATACCTGGCAAGAAGGTTAATGTTAGAAAGTACAAGAAAACAACAGTAATTCCGTGAAAATGACAATAAATAGATGAGAACTCGCATAGAACCTGTATAAAACACTTCTCCAACTGAGCTGTTGGTGTAGAAAAGGTATCTTAGGTTCAGCAATTCCTTAATTCGACTTTAGATCACATTATTACAGTGTATTAATCCTATGTGGTTTACTTAAAGGAGCCTAGAATGGTAAAGGTGAGAGTACAAGGCAGAATACACTTGAAATAGAGAAATAAACACATTTAGCAGCTTTGGAAAGCTTTGCACTTCACTGAAATGTATCATTAAACACTATAACATACTTGAGAGACAACGTTTCCCAGCCTTTCTGGTTCATAGCAGTGTTTAGGTAGTTGTTTGTACATATTCCCAATGTTACACCTGGACAAGAAGGCAGAATGTCAGAAACTACAAGAAAACTTCAGTAATTCTAGGAAAATGACAATAAATAGATTCGAACTCGCATAGAAAATATATAAAACACTTCTACAACTGAGTTGTTCGTGTAGAAAAGATATCTTAGGTTCAGGAATTCCTTAATTCGAGTTTAGAGCACATTATACAGTGTATGAATCCTATGTGGTTTACTTAAAGGAGCCTGGAATGGTAAATGTATGCAATACAAGGCAGAATACACTTGAAATAGAGAAATAAACACATTTAGCAGCTTTGGAAAGCCTTACACTTCATTGAAATGTATCATTACACTCTATCGCATAGTAGAGAGACAATGTTCCAGAGCTTTTCAGGTTCATAACAGTGTTTAGGTATTTGTTTGTCCTTGTTCCCAATGTTTATACCTGGCAAGAAGGTTAATGTTAGAAAGTACAAGAAAACAACAGTAATTCCGTGAAAATGACAATAAATAGATGAGAACTCGCATAGAACCTGTATAAAACACTTCTTCAACAGAGCTGTTGGTGTAGAAAAGGTATCTTAGGTTCAGAAATTCCTTAAATCGAGTTTAGAGCACATTATTACAGTGTATGATTCCTATGTGGTTTACTTAAAGCATCCTAGAATGGTAAATGTGTGAAATACAAGGCAGAATACACTTGAAATAGAGAAATAAACACATTTAGTAGCTTTGGCAAGCCTTACACTTCACTCAAATGTATCATTACACAGTATCGTATAGTAGAGAGACAATGTTCCAGAGCTTTTCAGGTTCATAACAGAGTTTAGGTAGTTGTTTGTACATATTCCGAATGTAACACCTGGACAAGAAGGCAAAATGTCAGAAACTACAAGAAAACTTCAGTAATTCTAGGAAAATGACAATAAATAGATTCGAACTCGCATAGAAAATGTATAAAACACTTCTAAAACTGAGCTGTTCGTGTAAAAAAGATATCTTAGGTTCAGGAATTCCTTAATTTGAGTTTAGAGCACATTAAACACTGTACGAATCCTATGTGGTTTACTTAAAGTAGCGTAGAATGGTAAATGTGTGAAATACAAGGCAGAATACTCTTGAAATAGTGAAATAAACACATTTAGCAGCTTTGGAAAGCCTTACACTTCACTGAAATATACCATTAAACTCTATCGCATAGTAGAGAGACAATGTTCCAGAGCTTTTCAGGTTCATAACGGAGTTTAGGTAGTTGTTTGTCCATATTCTCAATGTTACACGTGGACAAGAAGGCCTAATGTTACAAACTGTAAGAAAACATCAGTCATTCTGTGAAAATGACAATAAATAGATGAGAACTCGCATAGAACATGTATAAAACACTTCTACAACTGAGTTGTTCGTGTAGAAAAGATATTTTAGGTTCAGGAATTCCTTAATTTGAGTTTAGAGCACATTAAACACTGTACGAATCCTATGTGGTTTACTTAAAGGAGCCTAGAATGGTAAATGTGTAAAATACAAGGCAGAATACACTTGAAATAGAGAAATAAACACATTTAGCAGCTTTGGAAAGCCTTACACTTCATTGAAATGTATCATTACACTCTATCGCATAGTAGAGAGACAATGTTCCAGAGCTTTTCAGGTTCATAACAGTGTTTAGGTATTTGTTTGTCCTTGTTCCCAATGTTTATACCTGGCAAGAAGGTTAATGTTAGAAAGTACAAGAAAACAACAGTAATTCCGTGAAAATGACAATAAATAGATGAGAACTCGCATAGCACCTGTATAAAACACTTCTCCAACTGAGCTGTTGGTGTAGAAAAGGTATCTTAGGTTCAGCAATTCCTTAATTCGACTTTAGATCACATTATTACAGTGTATTAATCCTATGTGGTTTACTTAAAGGAGCCTAGAATGGTAAAGGTGTGAATACAAGGCAGAATACACTTGAAATAGAGAAATAAACACATTTAGCAGCTTTGGAAAGCTTTGCACTTCACTGAAATGTATCATTAAACACTATAACACACTTGAGAGACAACGTTTCCCAGCCTTTCTGGTTCATAGCGGTGTTTGGGTAGTTGTTTGTACATATTCCCAATGTTACACCTGGACAAGAAGGCAGAATGTCAGAAACTACAAGAAAACTTCAGTAATTCTAGGAAAATGACAATAAATAGATTCGAACTCGCATAGAAAATATATAAAACACTTCTACAACTGAGTTGTTCGTGTAGAAAAGATATCTTAGGTTCAGGAATTCCTTAATTCGAGTTTAGAGCACATTATACAGTGTATGAATCCTATGTGGTTTACTTAAAGGAGCCTAGAATGGTAAATGTGTGAAATACAAGGCAGAATACACTTGAAATAGAGAAATAAACACATTTAGCAGCTTTGGAAAGCCTTACACTTCATTGAAATGTATCATTACACTCTATCGCATAGTAGAGAGACAATGTTCCAGAGCTTTTCAGGTTCATAACGGAGTTTAGGTAGTTGTTTGTCCATATTCTCAATGTTACACGTGGACAAGAAGGCCTAATGTTACAAACTGTAAGAAAACATCAGTCATTCTGTGAAAATGACAATAAATAGATGAGAACTCGCATAGAACATGTATAAAACACTTCTACAACTGAGTTGTTCGTGTAGAAAAGATATTTTAGGTTCAGGAATTCCTTAATTCGAGTTTAGAGCACATTATACAGTGTATGAATCCTATGTGGTTTACTTAAAGGAGCCTGGAATGGTAAATGTATGCAATACAAGGCAGAATACACTTGAAATAGAGAAATAAACACATTTAGCAGCTTTGGAAAGCCTTACACTTCATTGAAATGTATCATTACACTCTATCGCATAGTAGAGAGACAATGTTCCAGAGCTTTTCAGGTTCATAACAGTGTTTAGGTATTTGTTTGTCCTTGTTCCCAATGTTTATACCTGGCAAGAAGGTTAATGTTAGAAAGTACAAGAAAACAACAGTAATTCCGTGAAAATGACAATAAATAGATGAGAACTCGCATAGAACCTGTATAAAACACTTCTTCAACAGAGCTGTTGGTGTAGAAAAGGTATCTTAGGTTCAGAAATTCCTTAAATCGAGTTTAGAGCACATTATTACAGTGTATGATTCCTATGTGGTTTACTTAAAGCATCCTAGAATGGTAAATGTGTGAAATACAAGGCAGAATACACTTGAAATAGAGAAATAAACACATTTAGTAGCTTTGGCAAGCCTTACACTTCACTCAAATGTATCATTACACAGTATCGTATAGTAGAGAGACAATGTTCCAGAGCTTTTCAGGTTCATAACAGAGTTTAGGTAGTTGTTTGTACATATTCCGAATGTAACACCTGGACAAGAAGGCAAAATGTCAGAAACTACAAGAAAACTTCAGTAATTCTAGGAAAATGACAATAAATAGATTCGAACTCGCATAGAAAATGTATAAAACACTTCTAAAACTGAGCTGTTCGTGTAAAAAAGATATCTTAGGTTCAGGAATTCCTTAATTTGAGTTTAGAGCACATTAAACACTGTACGAATCCTATGTGGTTTACTTAAAGTAGCGTAGAATGGTAAATGTGTGAAATACAAGGCAGAATACTCTTGAAATAGTGAAATAAACACATTTAGCAGCTTTGGAAAGCCTTACACTTCACTGAAATATACCATTAAACTCTATCGCATAGTAGAGAGACAATGTTCCAGAGCTTTTCAGGTTCATAACGGAGTTTAGGTAGTTGTTTGTCCATATTCTCAATGTTACACGTGGACAAGAAGGCCTAATGTTACAAACTGTAAGAAAACATCAGTCATTCTGTGAAAATGACAATAAATAGATGAGAACTCGCATAGAACATGTATAAAACACTTCTACAACTGAGTTGTTCGTGTAGAAAAGATATTTTAGGTTCAGGAATTCCTTAATTTGAGTTTAGAGCACATTAAACACTGTACGAATCCTATGTGGTTTACTTAAAGGAGCCTAGAATGGTAAATGTGTAAAATACAAGGCAGAATACACTTGAAATAGAGAAATAAACACATTTAGCAGCTTTGGAAAGCCTTACACTTCATTGAAATGTATCATTACACTCTATCGCATAGTAGAGAGACAATGTTCCAGAGCTTTTCAGGTTCATAACAGTGTTTAGGTATTTGTTTGTCCTTGTTCCCAATGTTTATACCTGGCAAGAAGGTTAATGTTAGAAAGTACAAGAAAACAACAGTAATTCCGTGAAAATGACAATAAATAGATGAGAACTCGCATAGCACCTGTATAAAACACTTCTCCAACTGAGCTGTTGGTGTAGAAAAGGTATCTTAGGTTCAGCAATTCCTTAATTCGACTTTAGATCACATTATTACAGTGTATTAATCCTATGTGGTTTACTTAAAGGAGCCTAGAATGGTAAAGGTGTGAATACAAGGCAGAATACACTTGAAATAGAGAAATAAACACATTTAGCAGCTTTGGAAAGCTTTGCACTTCACTGAAATGTATCATTAAACACTATAACACACTTGAGAGACAACGTTTCCCAGCCTTTCTGGTTCATAGCGGTGTTTGGGTAGTTGTTTGTACATATTCCCAATGTTACACCTGGACAAGAAGGCAGAATGTCAGAAACTACAAGAAAACTTCAGTAATTCTAGGAAAATGACAATAAATAGATTCGCACTCGCATAGAAAATATTAAAACACTTCTACAACTGAGTTGTTCGTGTAGAAAAGATATCTTAGGTTCAGGAATTCCTTAATTCGAGTTTAGAGCACATTATACAGTGTATGAATCCTATGTGGTTTACTTAAAGGAGCCTAGAATGGTAAATGTGTGAAATACAAGGCAGAATACACTTGAAATAGAGAAATAAACACATTTAGCAGCTTTGGAAAGCCTTACACTTCATTGAAATGTATCATTACACTCTATCGCATAGTAGAGAGACAATGTTCCAGAGCTTTTCAGGTTCATAACAGTGTTTAGGTATTTGTTTGTCCTTGTTCCCAATGTTTATACCTGGCAAGAAGGTTAATGTTAGAAAGTACAAGAAAACAACAGTAATTCCGTGAAAATGACAATAAATAGATGAGAACTCGCATAGAACCTGTATAAAACACTTCTCCAACTGAGCTGTTGGTGTAGAAAAGGTATCTTAGGTTCAGCAATTCCTTAATTCGACTTTAGATCACATTATTACAGTGTATTAATCCTATGTGGTTTACTTAAAGGAGCCTAGAATGGTAAAGGTGAGAGTACAAGGCAGAATACACTTGAAATAGAGAAATAAACACATTTAGCAGCTTTGGAAAGCTTTGCTCTTCACTGAAATGTATCATTAAACACTATAACATACTTGAGAGACAACGTTTCCCAGCCTTTCTGGTTCATAGCAGTGTTTAGGTAGTTGTTTGTACATATTCCCAATGTTACACCTGGACAAGAAGGCAGAATGTCAGAAACTACAAGAAAACTTCAGTAATTCTAGGAAAATGACAATAAATAGATTCGAACTCGCATAGAAAATATATAAAACACTTCTACAACTGAGTTGTTCGTGTAGAAAAGATATCTTAGGTTCAGGAATTCCTTAATTCGAGTTTAGAGCACATTATACAGTGTATGAATCCTATGTGGTTTACTTAAAGGAGCCTAGAATGGTAAATGTGTGAAATACAAGGCAGAATACACTTGAAATAGAGAAATAAACACATTTAGCAGCTTTGGAAAGCCTTACACTTCATTGAAATGTATCATTACACTCTATCGCATAGTAGAGAGACAATGTTCCAGAGCTTTTCAGGTTCATAACGGAGTTTAGGTAGTTGTTTGTCCATATTCTCAATGTTACACGTGGACAAGAAGGCCTAATGTTACAAACTGTAAGAAAACATCAGTCATTCTGTGAAAATGACAATAAATAGATGAGAACTCGCATAGAACATGTATAAAACACTTCTACAACTGAGTTGTTCGTGTAGAAAAGATATTTTAGGTTCAGGAATTCCTTAATTTGAGTTTAGAGCACATTAAACACTGTACGAATCCTATGTGGTTTACTTAAAGGAGCCTAGAATGGTAAATGTGTAAAATACAAGGCAGAATACACTTGAAATAGAGAAATAAACACATTTAGCAGCTTTGGAAAGCCTTACACTTCATTGAAATGTATCATTACACTCTATCGCATAGTAGAGAGACAATGTTCCAGAGCTTTTCAGGTTCATAACAGTGTTTAGGTATTTGTTTGTCCTTGTTCCCAATGTTTATACCTGGCAAGAAGGTTAATGTTGGAAAGTACAAGAAAACAACAGTAATTCCGTGAAAATGACAATAAATAGATGAGAACTCGCATAGAACCTGTATAAAACACTTCTCCAACTGAGCTGTTGGTGTAGAAAAGTTATCTTAGGTTCAGCAATTCCTTAATTCGAGTTTAGATCACATTATTACAGTGTATTAATCCTATGTGGTTTACTTAAAGGAGCCTAGAATGGTAAAGGTGTGAATACAAGGCAGAATACACTTGAAATAGAGAAATAAACACATTTAGCAGCTTTGGAAAGCTTTGCACTTCACTGATATGTATCATTAAACAGTATAACATACTTGAGAGACAACGTTTCCCAGCCTTTCTGGTTCTTAGCAGTGTTTAGGTAGTTGTTTGTACATATTCCCAATGTTACACCTGGACAAGAAGGCAGAATGTCAGAAACTACAAGAAAACTTCAGTAATTCTAGGAAAATGACAATAAATAGATTCGAACTCGCATAGAAAATATATAAAACACTTCTACAACTGAGTTGTTCTTGTAGAAAAGATATCTTAGGTTCAGGAATTCCTTAATTCGAGTTTAGAGCACATTATACAGTGTATGAATCCTATGTGGTTTACTTAAAGGAGCCTAGAATGGTAAATGTGTGAAATACAAGGCAGAATACACTTGAAATAGAGAAATAAACACATTTAGCAGCTTTGGAAAGCCTTACACTTCATTGAAATGTATCATTACACTCTATCGCATAGTAGAGAGACAATGTTCCAGAGCTTTTCAGGTTCATAACAGTGTTTAGGTATTTGTTTGTCCTTGTTCCCAATGTTTATACCTGGGAAGAAGGTTAATGTTAGAAAGTACAAGAAAACAACAGTAATTCCGTGAAAATGACAATAAATAGATGAGAACTCGCATAGAACCTGTATAAAACACTTCTCCAACTGAGCTGTTGGTGTAGAAAAGGTATCTTAGGTTCAGCAATTCCTTAATTCGACTTTAGATCACATTATTACAGTGTATTAATCCTATGTGGTTTACTTAAAGGAGCCTAGAATGGTAAAGGTGAGAATACAAGGCAGAATACACTTGAAATAGAGAAATAAACACATTTAGCAGCTTTGGAAAGCTTTGCACTTCACTGAAATGTATCATTAAACACTATAACATACTTGAGAGACAACGTTTCCCAGCCTTTCTGGTTCATAGCAGTGTTTAGGTAGTTGTTTGTACATATTCCCAATGTTACACCTGGACAAGAAGGCAGAATGTCAGAAACTACAAGAAAACTTCAGTAATTCTAGGAAAATGACAATAAATAGATTCGAAATCGCATAGAAAATATAATACACTTCTACAACTAAGTTGTTCGTGTAGAAAAGATATCTTAGGTTCAGGAATTCCTTAATTCGAGTTTAGAGCACATTATACAGTGTATGAATCCTATGTGGTTTACTTAAAGGAGCCTCGAATGGTAAATGTGTGCAATACAAGGCAGAATACACTTGAAATAGAGAAATAAACACATTTAGCAGCTTTGTAAAGCCTTACACTTCATTGAAATGTATCATTACACTCTATCGCATAGTAGAGAGACAATGTTCCAGAGCTTTTCAGGTTCATAACAGTGTTTAGGTATTTGTTTGTCCTTGTTCCCAATGTTTATACCTGGCAAGAAGGTTAATGTTAGAAAGTACAAGAAAACAACAGTAATTCCGTGAAAATGACAATAAATAGATGAGAACTCGCATAGAACCTGTATAAAACACTTCTTCAACAGAGCTGTTGGTGTAGAAAAGGTATCTTAGGTTCAGAAATTCCTTAAATCGAGTTTAGAGCACATTATTACAGTGTATGATTCCTATGTGGTTTACTTAAAGCATCCTAGAATGGTAAATGTGTGAAATACAAGGCAGAATACACTTGAAATAGAGAAATAAACACATTTAGTAGCTTTGGCAAGCCTTACACTTCACTCAAATGTATCATTACACAGTATCGCATAGTAGAGAGACAATGTTCCAGAGCTTTTCAGGTTCATAACAGAGTTTAGGTAGTTGTTTGTACATATTCCGAATGTAACACCTGGACAAGAAGGCAAAATGTCAGAAACTACAAGAAAACTTCAGTAATTCTAGGAAAATGACAATAAATAGATTCGAACTCGCATAGAAAATGTATAAAACACTTCTAAAACTGAGCTGTTCGTGTAAAAAAGATATCTTAGGTTCAGGAATTCCTTAATTTGAGTTTAGAGCACATTAAACACTGTACGAATCCTATGTGGTTTACTTAAAGTAGCGTAGAATGGTAAATGTGTGAAATACAAGGCAGAATCCACTTGAAATAGTGAAATAAACACATTTAGCAGCTTTGGAAAGCCTTACACTTCACTGAAATATATCATTAAACTCTATCGCATAGTAGAGAGACAATGTTCCAGAGCTTTTCAGGTTCATAACAGTGGTTCGGTAGTTGTTTGTCCTTGTTCCCAATGTTTATACCTGGCAAGAAGGTTAATGTTAGAAAGTACAAGAAAACAACAGTAATTCCGTGAAAATGACAATAAATAGATGAGAACTCGCCTAGAACCTGTATAAAACACTTCTCCAACTGAGCTGTTGGTGTAGAAAAGTTATCTTAGGTTCAGCAATTCCTTAATTCGACTTTAGATCACATTATTACAGTGTATTAATCCTATGTGGTTTACTTAAAGGAGCCTAGAATGGTAAAGGTGTGAATACAAGGCAGAATACACTTGAAATAGAGAAATAAACACATTTAGCAGCTTTGGAAAGCTTTGCACTTCACTGAAATGTATCATTAAACACTATAACACACTTGAGAGACAACGTTTCCCAGCCTTTCTGGTTCATAGCGGTGTTTGGGTAGTTGTTTGTACATATTCCCAATGTTACAACTGGACAAGAAGGCAGAATGTCAGAAACTACAAGAAAACTTCAGTAATTCTAGGAAAATGACAATAAATAGATTCGCACTCGCATAGAAAATATTAAAAACACTTCTACAACTGAGTTGTTCGTGTAGAAAAGATATCTTAGGTTAAGGAATTCCTTAATTCGAGTTTAGAGCACATTATACAGTGTATGAATCCTATGTGGTTTACTTAAAGGAGCCTAGAATGGTAAATGTGTCAAATACAAGGCAGAATACACTTGAAATAGAGAAATAAACACATTTAGCAGCTTTGGAAAGCCTTACACTTCATTGAAATGTATCATTACACTCTATCGCATAGTAGAGAGACAATGTTCCAGAGCTTTTCAGGTTCATAACAGTGTTTAGGTATTTGTTTGTCCTTGTTCCCAATGTTTATACCTGGCAAGAAGGTTAATGTTAGAAAGTACAAGAAAACAACAGTAATTCCGTGAAAATGACAATAAATAGATGAGAACTCGCATAGAACCTGTATAAAACACTTCTCCAACTGTGCTGTTGGTGTAGAAAAGGTATCTTAGGTTCAGCAATTCCTTAATTCGACTTTAGATCACATTATTACAGTGTATTAATCCTATGTGGTTTACTTAAAGGAGCCTAGAATGGTAAAGGTGAGAATACAAGGCAGAATACACTTGAAATAGAGAAATAAACACATTTAGCAGCTTTGGAAAGCTTTGCCCTTCACTGAAATGTATCATTAAACACTATAACATACTTGAGAGACAACGTTTCCCAGCCTTTCTGGTTCATAGCAGTGTTTAGGTAGTTGTTTGTACATATTCCCAATGTTACACCTGGACAAGAAGGCAGAATGTCAGAAACTACAAGAAAACTTCAGTAATTCTAGGAAAATGACAATAAATAGATTCGAACTCGCATAGAAAATATAATACACTTCTACAACTGAGTTGTTCGTGTAGAAAAGATATCTTAGGTTCAGGAATTCCTTAATTCGAGTTTAGAGCACATTATACAGTGTATGAATCCTATGTGGTTTACTTAAAGGAGCCTGGAATGGTAAATGTGTGCAATACAAGGCAGAATACACTTGAAATAGAGAAATAAACACATTTAGCAGCTTTGGAAAGCCTTACACTTCATTGAAATGTATCATTAAACTCTATCGCATAGTAGAGAGACAATGTTCCAGAGCTTTTCAGGTTCATAACAGTGTTTAGGTATTTGTTTGTCCTTGTTCCCAATGTTTATACCTGGCAAGAAGGTTAATGTTAGAAAGTACAAGAAAACAACAGTAATTCCGTGAAAATGACAATAAATAGATGAGAACTCGCATATAACCTGTATAAAACACTTCTTCAACAGAGCTGTTGGTGTAGAAAAGGTATCTTAGGTTCAGAAATTCCTTAAATCGAGTTTAGAGCACATTATTACAGTGTATGATTCCTATGTGGTTTACTTAAAGCATCCTAGAATGGTAAATGTGTGAAATACAAGGCAGAATACACTTGAAATAGAGAAATAAACACATTTAGTAGCTTTGGCAAGCCTTACACTTCACTCAAATGTATCATTACACAGTATCGTATAGTAGAGAGACAATGTTCCAGAGCTTTTCAGGTTCATAACAGAGTTTAGGTAGTTGTTTGTACATATTCCGAATGTAACACCTGGACAAGAAGGCAAAATGTCAGAAACTACAAGAAAACTTCAGTAATTCTAGGAAAATGACAATAAATAGATTCGAACTCGCATAGAAAATGTATAAAACACTTCTAAAACTGAGCTGTTCGTGTAAAAAAGATATCTTAGGTTCAGGAATTCCTTAATTTGAGTTTAGAGCACATTAAACACTGTACGAATCCTATGTGGTTTACTTAAAGTAGCGTAGAATGGTAAATGTGTGAAATACAAGGCAGAATACACTTGAAATAGTGAAATAAACACATTTAGCCGCTTTGGAAAGACTTACACTTCACTAAAATATATCATTAAACTCTATCGCATAGTAGAGAGACAATGTTCCAGAGCTTTTCAGGTTCATAACAGTGGTTCGGTAGTTGTTTGTCCTTGTTCCCAATGTTTATACCTGGCAAGAAGGTTAATGTTAGAAAGTACAAGAAAACAACAGTAATTCCGTGAAAGTGACAATAAATAGATGAGAACTCGCATAGAACCTGTATAAAACACTTCTCCAACTGAGCTGTTGGTGTAGAAAAGGTATCTTAGGTTCAGCAATTCCTTAATTCGAGTTTAGATCACATTATTACAGTGTATTAATCCTATGTGGTTTACTTAAAGGAGCCGAGAATGGTAAAGGTGTGAATACAAGTCAGAATACACTTGAAATAGAGAAATAAACACATTTAGCAGCTTTGGAAAGCTTTGCACTTCACTGATATGTATCATTAAACACTATAACATACTTGAGAGACAATGTTTCCCAGCCCTTCTGGTTCTTAACAGTGTTTAGGTAGTTGTTTGTACATATTCCCAATGTTACACCTGGACAAGAAGGCAGAATGTCAGAAACTACAAGAAAACTTCAGTAATTCTAGGAAAATGACAATAAATAGATTCGAGCTCGCATAGAAAATATATAAAACACTTCTACAACCTAGTTGTTCGTGTAGAAAAGTTATCTTAGGTTCAGGAATTCCTTAATTCGAGTTTAGAGCACATTATACAGTGTATGAATCTTATGTGGTTTACTTAAAGGAGCCTAGAATGGTAAATGTGTAAAATACAAGGCAGAATACACTTGAAATAGAGAAATAAACACATTTAGCAGCCTTGGAAAGCCTTACACTTCATTGAAATGTATCATTACACTCTATCGCATAGTAGAGAGACAATGTTCCAGAGCTTTTCAGGTTCATAACAGTGTTTAGGTATTTGTTTGTCCTTGTTCCCAATGTTTATACCTGGCAAGAAGGTTAATGTTGGAAAGTACAAGAAAACAACAGTAATTCCGTGAAAATGACAATAAATAGATGAGAACTCGCATAGAACCTGTATAAAACACTTCTCCAACTGAGCTGTTGGTGTAGAAAAGTTATCTTAGGTTCAGCAATTCCTTAATTCGAGTTTAGATCACATTATTACAGTGTATTAATCCTATGTGGTTTACTTAAAGGAGCCTAGAATTGTAAAGGTGTGAATACAAGGCAGAATACACTTGAAATAGAGAAATAAACACATTTAGCAGCTTTGGAAAGCCTTACACTTCATTGAAATGTATCATTACACTCTATGGCATAGTAGAGAGACAATGTTCCCGAGTTTTCAGGTTCTTAACAGAGTTTAGGTAGTTGTTTATCCATATTCCCAATGTTACACCTGCACATGAAGGCTTAATGTCAGAAACTACAAGACAACATCAGTAATTCTGTGAAAAAGACAATAAATATATGAGAAGTCGCATATAACTTGTATAAAACACTTTTCCAACTGAGTTGTTTGTGTAGAAAAGGTATCTGCTATACAGGAATTCCTTAATTGGAGGTTAGAGCACATTAAACAGTAGTTGTTTGAATAGAGCACATTAAACAGTAGTTGTTGAATCCTATGTGGTTTACTTAAAGTAGCGTAGAATGGTAAATGTGTGAAATACAAGGCAGAATACACTTGAAATAGAGAAATAAACACATTTAGCAGCTTTGGAAAGCCTTACACTTCACTGAAATGTATCATTAAACTCTATAATATTGTTAACAGACAATGTTCCAGAGCTTTTCAGGTTCATAACATTTTTTGGTAGTTTTTTGTTCATGTTCACAATGTTTATACCTGGACAAGAAGGTTAATGTTAGAAACAAAAAAAAAAACATAGGTAATTCTGGAAAATGACAATAAATAGATGAGAACGCGCATAGGACATGTATAAAACACTTCTCCAACTGTGTTGTTCGTGAAGAAAAGATATTTTACGTTCAGGAATTCCTTAATTCGAGTTTAGAGCACATTAAACACTGTATGAATCCTATGTGGTTTACTTAAAGGAGCCTAGAATGGAAAATGTGTGAAATACAAGGCAGAATATACTTGAAATAGAGAAATAAACACATTTAGCAGCTTTGGAAAGCCTTAAACTTCACTGAAATATATCATTAAACTCTATCGCATAGTAGAGAGATAATGTTCCAGAGCTTTTCAGGTTCATAACAGAGTTTAGGTAGTTGTTTGTCCATATTCTCAATGTTACACGTGGACAAGAAGGCCTAATGTTACAAACTGTAAGAAAACATCAGTCATTCTGTGAAAATGACAATAAATAGATGAGAACTCGCATAGAACATGTATAAAACACTTCTACAACTGAGTTGTTCGTGTAGAAAAGATATTTTAGGTTCAGGAATTCCTTAATTTGAGTTTAGAGCACATTAAACACTGTACGAATCCTATGTGGTTTACTTAAAGTAGTGTAGAATGGTAAATGAGTGAAATACAAGGCAGAATACACTTGAAATAGAGAAATAAACACATTTAGCAGCTTGGGAAAGCCTTACACTTCACTGAAAATATCATTAAACTCTATCGGATAGTAGAGAGACAATGTTCCAGAGCTTTTCAGGTTCATAACAGTGGTTCGGTAGTTGTTTGTCCTTGTTCCCAATGTTTATATCTGGCAAGAAGGTTAATGTTAGAAAGTACAAGAAAACAACAGTAATTCCGTGAAAATGACAATAAATAGATGAGAACTCGCATAGAACCTGTATAAAACACTTCTCCAACTGAGCTGTTGGTGTAGAAAAGGTATCTTAGGTTCAGCAATTCCCTAATTCGAGTTTAGATCACATTATTACAGTGTATTAATCCTATGTGGTTTACTTAAAGGAGCCTAGAATGGAAAATGTGTGAAATACAAGGCAGAATATACTTGAAATAGAGAAATAAACACATTTAGCAGCTTTGGAAAGCCTTACACTTCACTGAAATATATCACTAAACTCTATCGCATAGTAGAGAGACAATGTTCCAGAGCTTTTCAGGTTCATAACAGAGTTTACGGAGTTGTTTGTCCATATTCTCAATGTTACACGTGGACAAGAAGGCCTAATGTTACAAACTGTAAGAAAACATCAGTCATTCTGTGAAAATGACAATAAATAGATGAGAACTCGCACAGAACATGTATAAAACACTTCTACAACTGAGTTATTCGTGTAGAAAAGATATTTTAGGTTCTGGAATTCTTTAATTTGAGTTTAGAGCACATTAAACACTGTACGAATCCTATGTGGTTTACTTAAAGTATCATAGAATGGTAAATGTGTGAAATACAAGGCAGAATACACTTGAAATAGAGAAATAAACACATTTAGCAGCTTTGGAAAGTCTTACACTTCACTGAAATATATCATTAAACTCTATCGCAGAGTAGAGAGACAATGTTCCAGAGCTTTTCAGGTTCATAACAGTGGTTCGGTAGTTGTTTGTCCTTGTTCCCAATGTTTATACCTGGCAAGAAGGTTAATGTTAGAAAGTACAAGAAAACAACAGTAATTCCGTGAAAATGACAATAAATAAATGAGAACTCGCATAGAACCTGTATAAAACACTTCTCCAACTGAGCTGTTGGTGTAGAAAAGATATCTTAGGTTCAGCAATTCCTTAATTCGAGTTTAGATCACATTATTACAGTGTATTAATCCTATGTGGTTTACTTAAAGGAGCCTAGAATGGTAAAGGTGTGAATACAAGGCAGAATACACTTGAAATAGAGAAATAAACACATTTAGCAGCTTTGGAAAGCTTTGCACTTCACTGATATGTATCATTAAACACTATAACATACTTGAGAGACAACGTTTCCCAGCCTTTCTGGTTCATAGCAGTGTTTAGGTAGTTGTTTGTACATATTCCCAATGTTACACCTGGACAAGAAGGCAGAATGTCAGAAACTACAAGAAAACTTCAGTAATTCTAGGAAAATGACAATAAATAGATTCGAACTCGCATAGAAAATATATAAAACACTTCTACAACTGAGTTGTTCGTGTAGAAAAGATATCTTAGGTTCAGGAATTCCTTAATTCGAGTTTAGAGCACATTATACAGTGTATGAATCCTATGTGGTTTACTTAAAGGAGCCTAGAATGGTAAATGTGTGCAATACAAGGCAGAATATACTTGAAATAGAGAAATAAACACATTTAGCAGCTTTGGAAAGCCTTACACTTCATTGAAATGTATCATTACACTCTATCGCATAGTAGAGAGACAATGTTCCAGAGCTTTTCAGGTTCATAACAGTGTTTAGGTATTTGTTTGTCCTTGTTCCCAATGTTTATACCTGGCAAGAAGGTTAATGTTAGAAAGTACAAGAAAACAACAGTAATTCCGTGAAAATGACAATAAATAGATGAGAACTCGCATAGAACCTGTATAAAACAGTTCTCCCACAGATCTGTTTGTGTAGAAAAGGTATCTTAGGTTCAGCAATTCCTTTAATCGAGTTTAGAGCACATTATTACAGTGTATGATTCCTATGTGGTTTACTTAAAGGATCCTAGAATGGTAAATGTGTGAAATACTAGGTAGAATACACTTGAAATAGAGAAATAAACACATTTAGTAGATTTGGCAAGCCTTACACTTCACTGAAATGTATCATTACACACTATCGCATAGTAGAGAGACAATGTTCCAGAGCTTTTCAGGTTCATAACAGAGTTTAGGTAGTTGTTTGTACATATTCCGAATGTTACACCTGGATAAGAAGGCAGAAGGTTAGAAACTACAAGAAAACTTCAGTAATTCTAGGAAAATGACAATAAATAGATTCGAACTCGCATAGAAAATGGATAAAACACTTCTACAACTGAGCTGTTCGTGTAAAAAAGATATCTTAGGTTCAGGAATTCCTTAATTCGAGTTTAGAGCACATTATACAGTGTATGAATCCTATGTGGTTTACTTAAAGGAGCCTAGAATGGTAAATGTGTGAAATACAAGGCAGAATACACTTGAAATAGAGAAATAAACACATTTAGCAGCTTTGGAAAGCCTTACACTTCACTGAAATGTATCATTAAACTCTATAATATTGTTAACAGACAATGTTCCAGAGCTTTTCAGGTTCAAAACATTTTTTGGTAGTTTTTTGTTCATGTTCACAATGTTTATACCTGGACAAGAAGGTTAATGTTAGAAACAAAAAAAAAAACATAGGTAATTCTGGAAAATGACAATAAATAGATGAGAACGCGCATAGGACATGTATAAAACACTTCTCCAACTGTGTTGTTCGTGAAGAAAAGATATTTTACGTTCAGGAATTCCTTAATTCGAGTTTAGAGCACATTAAACACTGTATGAATCCTATGTGGTTTACTTAAAGGAGCCTAGAATGGAAAATGTGTGAAATACAAGGCAGAATATACTTGAAATAGAGAAATAAACACATTTAGCAGCTTTGGAAAGCCTTAAACTTCACTGAAATATATCATTAAACTCTATCGCATAGTAGAGAGATAATGTTCCAGAGCTTTTCAGGTTCATAACAGAGTTTAGGTAGTTGTTTGTCCATATTCTCAATGTTACACGTGGACAAGAAGGCCTAATGTTACAAACTGTAAGAAAACATCAGTCATTCTGTGAAAATGACAATAAATAGATGAGAACTCGCATAGAACATGTATAAAACACTTCTACAACTGAGTTGTTCGTGTAGAAAAGATATTTTAGGTTCAGGAATTCCTTAATTTGAGTTTAGAGCACATTAAACACTGTACGAATCCTATGTGGTTTACTTAAAGTAGTGTAGAATGGTAAATGAGTGAAATACAAGGCAGAATACTCTTGAAATAGAGAAATAAACACATTTAGCAGCTTGGGAAAGCCTTACACTTCACTGAAAATATCATTAAACTCTATCGGATAGTAGAGAGACAATGTTCCAGAGCTTTTCAGGTTCATAACAGTGGTTCGGTAGTTGTTTGTCCTTGTTCCCAATGTTTATATCTGGCAAGAAGGTTAATGTTAGAAAGTACAAGAAAACAACAGTAATTCCGTGAAAATGACAATAAATAGATGAGAACTCGCATAGAACCTGTATAAAACACTTCTCCAACTGAGCTGTTGGTGTAGAAAAGGTATCTTAGGTTCAGCAATTCCCTAATTCGAGTTTAGATCACATTATTACAGTGTATTAATCCTATGTGGTTTACTTAAAGGAGCCTAGAATGGTAAAGGTGTGAATACAAGGCAGAATACACTTGAAATAGAGAAATAAACACATTTAGCAGATTTGGAAAGCTTTGCACTTCACTGAAATGTATCATTAAACATTATAACATACTTGAGAGACAACGTTTCCCAGCCTTTCTGGTTCATAGCAGTGTTTAGGTAGTTGTTTGTACATATTCCCAATGTTACACCTGGACAAGAAGGCAGAATGTCAGAAACTACAAGTAAACTTCAGTAATTCTAGGAAAATGACAATAAATGGATTCGCACTCGCATAGAAAATATTAAAACACTTCTACAACTGAGTTGTTCGTGTAGAAAAGATATCTTAGGTTCAGGAATTCCTTAATTCGAGTTTAGAGCACATTATACAGTGTATGAATCCTATGCGGTTTACTTAAAGGAGCCTAGAATGGTAAATGTGTGAAATACACGGCAGAATACACTTGAAATAGAGAAATAAACACATTTAGCAGCTTTGGAAAGCCTTACACTTCATTGAAATGTATCATTACACTCTATCGCATAGTAGAGAGACAATGTTCCAGAGCTTTTCAGGTTCATAACAGTGTTTAGGTATTTGTTTGTCCTTGTTCCCAATGTTTATACCTGGCAAGAAGGTTAATGTTAGAAAGTACAAGAAAACAACAGTAATTCCGTGAAAATGACAATAAATAGATGAGAACTCGCATAGAACCTGTATAAAACACTTCTCCAACTGAGCTGTTGGTGTAAAAAGGTATCTTAGGTTCAGCAATTCCTTAAATCGAGTTTAGAGCACATTATACAGTGTATGAATCCTATGTGGTTTACTTAAAGGAGCCTAGAATGGAAAATGTGTGAAATACAAGGCAGAATATACTTGAAATAGAGAAATAAACACATTTAGCAGCTTTGGAAAGCCTTACACTTCACTGAAATATATCACTAAACTCTATCGCATAGTAGAGAGACAATGTTCCAGAGCTTTTCAGGTTCATAACAGAGTTTACGGAGTTGTTTGTCCATATTCTCAATGTTACACGTGGACAAGAAGGCCTAATGTTACAAACTGTAAGAAAACATCAGTCATTCTGTGAAAATGACAATAAATAGATGAGAACTCGCACAGAACATGTATAAAACACTTCTACAACTGAGTTATTCGTGTAGAAAAGATATTTTAGGTTCTGGAATTCTTTAATTTGAGTTTAGAGCACATTAAACACTGTACGAATCCTATGTGGTTTACTTAAAGTATCATAGAATGGTAAATGTGTGAAATACAAGGCAGAATACACTTGAAATAGAGAAATAAACACATTTAGCAGCTTTGGAAAGTCTTACACTTCACTGAAATATATCATTAAACTCTATCGCAGAGTAGAGAGACAATGTTCCAGAGCTTTTCAGGTTCATAACAGTGGTTCGGTAGTTGTTTGTCCTTGTTCCCAATGTTTATACCTGGCAAGAAGGTTAATGTTAGAAAGTACAAGAAAACAACAGTAATTCCGTGAAAATGACAATAAATAAATGAGAACTCGCATAGAACCTGTATAAAACACTTCTCCAACTGAGCTGTTGGTGTAGAAAAGATATCTTAGGTTCAGCAATTCCTTAATTCGAGTTTAGATCACATTATTACAGTGTATTAATCCTATGTGGTTTACTTAAAGGAGCCTAGAATGGTAAAGGTGTGAATACAAGGCAGAATACACTTGAAATAGAGAAATAAACACATTTAGCAGCTTTGGAAAGCTTTGCACTTCACTGAAATGTATCATTAAACACTATAACATACTTGAGAGACAACGTTTCCCAGCCTTTCTGGTTCATAGCAGTGTTTAGGTAGTTGTTTGTACATATTCCCAATGTTACACCTGGACAAGAAGGCAGAATGTCAGAAACTACAAGAAAACTTCAGTAATTCTAGGAAAATGACAATAAATACATGAGAACTAGCATAGAACATGTATAAAACACTTCTCCAACTGAGTTGTTAGTGTAGAAAAGGTAACTTAGATCCAGGAATTCCAGAATTCGAGTTTAGATCACATTATACAGTGTATGAATCAAATGTTGTTAACTTGAAGGAGCCTAGAATGGCAAATGAGTGAAATACAAGGCAAAATACACTTGAAATAGAGGAATAAACACATTAACCAGCTTTGGAAAGCCTTACACTTCACGGAAATGTATCATTAAACTCTATAACGTAGTTGAGAGACAAAGTTCCTGAGTTTTCCAGGTTCATAACAGTGTTTAGGTAGTTGTTGTAGATGTTCCCAATGTTTATACCTGGTCAAAAAGGCCTAATGTTAGAAACTACAAGAAAACATCAGTAACTCTGGCAAAATGACAATAAATACATGAGAACTAGCATAGAACATGTATAAAACACTTCTCCAACTGATTTCTTCGTGTAGAAAAGGTATCTTAGATCCAGGAATTCCAGAATTCGAGTTTAGAGCACATTTAACAGTGTGTGAATCCTACGTTGTTAACTTGAAGGAGCCTAGAATGGTAAATGTGTGAAATACAAAGCAAAATACACTTGAAATGGAAGAATAAACACATTAACCAGCTTGGAAAGCCTAACACTTCCATAACATAGTTGAGAGACAATCAATGCTCCTAAGCTTTTCAGGTTCATTACAGTGTTTAGATAGTTGTTTGTTCATGTTCCCAATGTTTATACTTGAACAAGAAGGCCTAATGTTAGAAACTACAAGAAAACATCAGTAACTCTGGCAAAATGACAATAAATACATGAGAACTAGCATAGAAAATGTATAAAACACTTCTGCAAATGAGTTGTTCGTGTAGAAAAGGTATCTTAGATCCAGGAATTCCAGAATTCGAGTTTAGAGCACATTAAACAGTATGAATCCTACGTTGTTAACTTGAAGGAGCCTAGAATGGTAAATGAGTGAAATACAAGGCAGAATACACTTGAAATGGAGGAATAAACACATTAACCAGCTTTGGAAAGCCTTACACTTCACGGAAATGTATCATTAAACTCTATAACGTAGTTGAGAGACAATGTTTCCAAGTTTTCCAGGTTCATAACCGTGTTTAGGTAGTTGTTTGTAGATGTTCCCAATGTTTATACCTGAACAAGAAGGCCTAATGTTAGAAATTACAAGAAAACATCAGTAACTCCGGCAAAATGACAATAAATACATGAGAACTAGCATAGAACATGTATAAAACACTTCTCCAACTGAGTTGTTTGTGTGGAAAAGGTATCTTAGATCCAGGAATTACAGAATTCGAGTTTAGAGCACATTTAACAGTTTGTGAATCCTACGTTGTTAACTTGAAGGAGCCTAGAATGGTAAATGTGTGAAATACAAAGCAGAATACACTTGAAATGGAAGAATAAACACATTAACCAGCTTGGAAAGCCTAACACTTACATAACATAGTTGAGAGACAATCAGTGTTCCTAAGCTTTTCAGGTTCATTACAGTGTTTAGATAGTTGTTTGTTAATGTTCCCAATGTTTATACCTGAACAAGAAGGCCTAATGTTAGAAACTACAAGAAAACATCAGTAACTCTGGCAAAATGACAATAAATACAAGAGAACTAGCATAGAACATGTATAAAACACTTCTCCAACTGAGTTTTTCCTGTAGAAAAGGTATCTTAGATCCAGGAATTCCAGAATTCGAGTTTAGAGCACATTAAACAGTGTATGAATCCTACGTTGTTAACTTGAAGGAGCCTAGAATGGTAAATGAGTGAAATACAAGGCAGAATACACTTGAAATAGAGGAATAAACACATTAACCAGCTTTGGAAAGCCTTACACTTCACGGAAATGTATCATTAAACTCTAAAACGTAGTTGAGAGACAATGTTCCTGAGTTTTCCAGGTTCATAACAGTGTTTAGGTAGTTGTTGTAGATGTTCCCAATGTTTATACCTGGTCAAAAAGGCCTAATGTTAGAAACTACAAGAAAACATCAGTAACTCTGGCAAAATGACAATAAATACATGAGAACTAGCATAGAACATGTATAAAACACTTCTCCAACTGATTTCTTCGTGTAGAAAAGGTATCTTAGATCCAGGAATTCCAGAATTCGAGTTTAGAGCACATTAAACAGTTTATGAATCCAACGTTGTTAACTTGAAGGAGCCTAGAATGGTAAATGAGTGAAATACATGGCAGAATACACTTGAAATAGAGGAATAAACACATTAACCAGCTTTGGAAAGCCTTACACTTCACGGAAATGTATCATTAAACTCTATAACGTAGTTGAGAGACAATGTTCCCGAGTTTTTCAGGTTCATATCCGTGTTTAGGTAGTTGTTGTAGATGTTCCCAATGTTTATACCTGGTCAAGAAGGCCTAATGTTAGAAACTACAAGAAAACATCAGTAACTCTGGCAAAATGACAATAAATACATGAGAACTAGCATAGAACATGTATAAAACACTTCTCCAACTGAGTTGTTCGTGTAGAAAAGGTATCTTAGATCCAAGAATTCCAGAATTCGAGTTTAGAGCACATTTAACAGTGTGTGAATCCTACGTTGTTAACTTGAAGGAGCCTAGAATGGTAAATGTGTGAAATACAAAGCAGAATACACTTGAAATGGAAGAATAAACACATTAACCAGCTTGGAAAGCCTAACACTTCCATAACATAGTTGAGAGACAATCAATGTTCCTAAGCTTTTCAGGTTCATTACAGTGTTTAGATAGTTGTTTGTTCATGTTCCCAATGTTTATACTTGAACAAGAAGGCCTAATGTTAGAAACTACAAGAAAACATCAGTAACTCTGGCAAAATGACAATAAATACATGAGAACTAGCATAGAAAATGTATAAAACACTTCTGCAAATGAGTTGTTCGTGTAGAAAAGGTATCTTAGATCCAGAAATTCCAGATTTCGAGTTTAGAGCAAATTAAACAGTGTATGAATCCTACGTTGTTAACTTGAATGAGCCTAGAATGGTAAAGGAGTGAAATACAAGGCAGAATACTCTTGAAATGGAAGAATAAAGACATTAACCAGCTTGGAAAGCCTAACACTTCCATAACATAGATGAGAGACTATCAATGTTCCTAAGCTTTTCAGGTTCATTACAGTGTTTAGATAGTTGTTTGTTCATGTTCCCAATGTTTATACCTGAACAAGAAGGCCTAATGTTAGAAACTACAAGAAAACATCAGTAACTCTGGCAAAATGACAGTAAATACATGAGAACTAGCATAGAACATGTATAAAACACTTCTCCAACTGAGTTGTTCGTGTAGAAAAGGTATCTTAGATCCAGGAATTCCAGAATTCGATTTTAGAGCACATTAAACAGTGTATGAATCCAACGTTTAACTTGAAGGAGCCTAGAATGGCAAATGAGTGAAATACAAGGCAGAATACACTTGAAATAGAGGAATAAACACATTAAACAGCTTTGGAAAGCCTTACACTTTACGGAAATGTATCATTAAACTCTAAAACGTAGTTGAGCGACAATGTTCCCACGTTTTCCAGGTTCATAACCGTGTTTAGGTAGTTGTGTGTAGATGTTCCCAATGTTTATAGCTGGTCAAGAAGGCCTAATGTTAGAAACTACAAGAAAACATCAGTAAATCTGGCAAAACGACAATAAATACATGAGAACTAGCATAGAACATGTATAAAACACTTCTCCAACTGAGTTGTTCCTGTAGAAAAGGTATCTTAGATCAAGGAATTACAGAATTCGAGTTTAGAGCACATTTAACAGTGTGTGAATCCTATGTTGTTAACTTGAAGGAGCCTAGAATGGTAAATGTGTGAAATACAAAGCAGAATACACTTGAAATGGAAGAATAAACACATTAACCAGCTTGGAAAGCCTAATACTTCCATAACATACTTGAGAGACAATCAATGTTCCTAAGCTTTTCAGGTTCATTACAGTGTTTAGATAGTTGTTTGTTCATGTTCCCAATGTTTATACCTGAACAAGAAAGCCTAATGTTAGAAACTACAAGAAAACATCAGTAACTCTGGCAAAATGACAATAAATACATGAGAAGTAGCATAGAACATGTATAAAACACTTCTCCAACTGAGTTGTTCGTGTAGAAAAGGTATCTTAGATCCAGGAATTCCAGAATTCGAGTTTAGAGCACATTAAACAGTGTATGATTCCTACGTTGATAACTTGAAGGAGCCTAGAATGGTAAATGAGTGAAATACAAGGCAGAATACACTTGAAATAGAGGAATGAACACATTAACCAGCTTTGGAAAGCCTTACATTTCACAGAAATGTATCATTAAACTCTATAACGTAGTTGAGAGACAATGTTCCCGACTTTTCCAGGTTCATAACCGTGTTTAGGTAGTTGTTGTAGATGTTCCCAATGTTTATACCTGGTCAAGAAGGCCTAATGTTAGAAACTACAAGAAAACATCAGTAACTCTGGCAAAATGACAATAAATACATGAGAACTAGCATAGAACATGTATAAAACACTTCTCCAACTGAGTTGTTCGTGTAGACAAGGTATCTTAGATCCAGGAATTCCAGAATTCGATTTTAGAGCACATTAAACAGTGTATGAATCCAACGTTTAACTTGAAGGAGCCTAGAATGGCAAATGAGTGAAATACAAGGCAGAATACACTTGAAATAGAGGAATAAACACATTAAACAGCTTTGGAAAGCCTTACACTTTACGGAAATGTATCATTAAACTCTAAAACGTAGTTGAGCGACAATGTTCCCAAGTTTTCCAGGTTCATACCCGTGTTTAGGTAGTTGTGTGTAGATGTTCCCAATGTTTATAGCTGGTCAAGAAGGCATAATGTTAGAAACTACAAGAAAACATCAGTAACTCTGGCAAAACGACAATAAATACATGAGAACTAGCATAGAACATGTATAAAACACTTCTCCAACTGAGTTGTTCCTGTAGAAAAGGTATTTTAGATCAAGGAATTACAGAATTCGATTTTAGAGCACATTAAACAGTGTATGAATCCAACGTTTAACTTGAAGGAGCCTAGTATGGCAAATGAGTGAAATACAAGGCAGAATACACTTGAAATAGAGGAATAAACACATTAAACAGCTTTGGAAAGCCTTACACTTTACGGAAATGTATCATTAAACTCTAAAACGTAGTTGAGCGACAATGTTCCCAAGTTTTCCAGGTTCATAACCGTGTTTAGGTAGTTGTGTGTAGATGTTCCCAATTTTTATAGCTGGTCAAGAAGGCCTAATGTTAGAAACTACAAGAAAACATCAGTAAATCTGGCAAAACGACAATAAATACATGAGAACTAGAAAAGAACATGTATAAAACACTTCTCCAACTGAGTTGTTCCTGTGGAAAAGGTATCTTAGATCAAGGAATTACAGAATTCGTGTTTAGAGCACATTTAACAGTCTGTGAATCCTATGTTGTTAACTTGAAGGAGCCTAGAATGGTAAATGTGTGAAATACAAAGCAGAATACACTTGAAATGGAAGAATAAACACATTAACCAGCTTGGAAAGCCTAACACTTCCATAACATAGTTGAGAGACAATCAATGTTCCTAAGCTTTTCAGGTTCATTACAGTGTTTAGATAGTTGTTTGTTCATGTTCCCAGTGTTTATACCTGAACAAGAAGGCCTAATGTTAGAAACTACAAGAAAACATCAGTAACTCTGGCAAAATGACAATAAATACATGAGAACTAGCATTGAACATGTATAAAACACTTCTCCAACTGAGTTGTTCGTGTAGAAAAGGTATCTTAGATCCAGGAATTCCAGAATTCGATTTTAGAGCACATTAAACAGTGTATGAATCCAACATTTAACTTGAAGGAGCCTAGAATGGCAAATGAGTGAAATACAAGGCAGAATACACTTGAAATAGAGGAATAAACACATTAAACAGCTTTGGAAAGCCTTACTCTTTACGGAAATGTATCATTAAACTCTAAAACCTAGTTGAGCGACAATGTTCCCAAGTTTTCCAGGTTCATAACCGTGTTTAGGTAGTTGTGTGTAGATGTTCCCAATGTTTATAGCTGTTCAAGAAGGCCTAATGTTAGAAACTACAAGAAAACATCAGTAACTCTGGCAAAACGACAATAAATACATGAGAACTAGCATAGAACATGTATAAAACACTTCTCCAACTGAGTTGTTCCTGTAGAAAAGGTATCTTAGATCAAGGAATTACAGAATTTGATTTTAGAGCACATTAAACAGTGTATGAATCCAACGTTTAACTTGAAGGAGCCTAGAATGGCAAATGAGTGAAATACAAGGCAGAATACACTTGAAATAGAGGAATAAACACATTAAACAGCTTTGGAAAGCCTTACACTTTACGGAAATATATCATTAAACTCTAAAACGTAGTTGAGCGACAATGTTCCCAAGTTTTCCAGGTTCATAACCGTGTTTAGGTAGTTGTGTGTAGATGTTCCCAATGTTTATAGCTGGTCAAGAAGGCCTAATGTTAGAAACTACAAGAAAACATCAGTAAATCTGGCAAAACGACAATAAATACATGAGAACTAGCATAGAACATGTATAAAACACTTCTCCAACTGAGTTGTTCCTGTAGAAAAGGTATCTTAGATCAAGGAATTACAGAATTCGAGTTTAGAGCACATTTAACAGTGTGTGAATCCTATGTTGTTAACTTGAAGGAGCCTAGAATGGTAAATGTGTGAAATACAAAGCAGAATACACTTGAAATGGAAGAATAAACACATTAACCAGCTTGGAAAGCCTAATACTTCCATAACATACTTGAGAGACAATCAATGTTCCTAAGCTTTTCAGGTTCATTACAGTGTTTAGATAGTTGTTTGTTCATGTTCCCAATGTTTATACCTGAACAAGAAGGCCTAATGTTAGAAACTACAAGAAAACATCAGTAACTCTGGCAAAATGACAATAAATACATGAGAACTAGCATAGAACATGTATAAAACACTTCTCCAACTGAGTTGTTCGTGTAGAAAAGGTATCTTAGATCCAGGAATTCCAGAATTTGAGTTTAGAGCACATTAAACAGTGTATGAATCCTACGTTGATAACTTGAAGGAGCCTAGAATGGTAAATGAGTGAAATACAAGGCAGAATACACTTGAAATAGAGGAATAAACACATTAACCAGCTTTGGAAAGCCTTACATTTCACGGAAATGTATCATTAAACTCTATAACGTAGTTGAGAGACAATGTTCCCGACTTTTCCAGGTTCATAACCGTGTTTAGGTAGTTGTTGTAGATGTTCCCAATGTTTATACCTGGTCAAGAAGGCCTAATGTTAGAAACTACAAGAAAACATCAGTAACTCTGGCAAAATGACAATAAATACATGAGAACTAGCATAGAACATGTATAAAACACTTCTCCAACTGAGTTGTTCGTGTAGAAAAGGTATCTTAGATCCAGGAATTCCAGAATTCGATTTTAGAGCACATTAAACAGTGTATGAATCCAACGTTTAACTTGAAGGAGCCTAGAATGGCAAATGAGTGAAATACAAGGCAGAATACACTTGAAATAGAGGAATAAACACATTAAACAGCTTTGGAAAGCCTTACACTTTACGGAAATGTATCATTAAACTCTAAAACGTAGTTGAGCGACAATGTTCCCAAGTTTTCCAGGTTCATAACCGTGTTTAGGTAGTTGTGTGTAGATGTTCCCAATGTTTATAGCTGGTCAAGAAGGCCTAATGTTAGAAACTACAAGAAAACATCAGTAACTCTGGCAAAACGACAATAAATACATGAGAACTAGCATAGAACATGTATAAAACACTTCTCCAACTGAGTTGTTCCTGTAGAAAAGGTATCTTAGATCAAGGAATTACAGAATTCGAGTTTAGAGCACATTTAACAGTCTGTGAATCCTATGTTGTTAACTTGAAGGAGCCTAGAATGGTAAATGTGTGAAATACAAAGCAGAATACACTTGAAATGGAAGAATAAACACATTAACCAGCTTGGAAAGCCTAACACTTCCATAACATACTTGAGAGACAATCAATGTTCCTAAGCTTTTCAGGTTCATTACAGTGTTTAGATAGTTGTTTGTTCATGTTCCCAATGTTTATACCTGAACAAGAAGGCCTAATGTTAGAAACTACAAGAAAACATCAGTAACTCTGGCAAAATGACAATAAATACATGAGAACTAGCATTGAACATGTATAAAACACTTCTCCAACTGAGTTGTTCGTGTAGAAAAGGTATCTTAGATCCAGGAATTCCAGAATTCGATTTTAGAGCACATTAAACAGTGTAGGAATCCAACGTTTAACTTGAAGGAGCCTAGAATGGCAAATGAGTGAAATACAAGGCAGAATACACTTGAAATAGAGGAATAAACACATTAAACAGCTTTGGAAAGCCTTACACTTTACGGAAATATATCATCAAACTCTAAAACGTAGTTGAGCGACAATGTTCCCAAGTTTTCCAGGTTCATAACCGTGTTTAGGTAGTTGTGTGTAGATGTTCCCAATGTTTATAGCTGGTCAAGAAGGCCTAATGTTAGAAACTACAAGAAAACATCAGTAAATCTGGCAAAACGACAATAAATACATGAGAACTAGCATAGAACATGTATAAAACACTTCTCCAACTGAGTTGTTCCTGTAGAAAAGGTATCTTAGATCAAGGAATTACAGAATTCGAGTTTAGAGCACATTTAACAGTGTGTGAATCCTATGTTGTTAACTTGAAGGAGCCTAGAATGGTAAATGTGTGAAATACAAAGCAGAATACACTTGAAATGGAAGAACAAACACATTAACCAGCTTGGAAAGCCTAACACTTCCATAACATAGTTGAGAGACAATCAATGTTCCTAAGCTTTTCAGGTTCATTACAGTGTTTAGATAGTTGTTTGTTCATGTTCCCAATGTTTATACCTGAACAAGAAGGCCTAATATTAGAAACTACAAGAAAACATCAGTAACTCTGGCAAAATGACAATAAATACATGAGAACTAGCATAGAACATGTATAAAACACTTCTCCAACTGAGTTGTTCGTGTAGAAAAGGTATCTTAGATCCAGGAATTCCAGAATTTGAGTTTAGAGCACATTAAACAGTGTATGAATCCTACGTTGATAACTTGAAGGAGCCTAGAATGGTAAATGAGTGAAATACAAGGCAGAATACACTTGAAATAGAGGAATAAACACATTAACCAGCTTTGGAAAGCCTTACATTTCACGGAAATGTATCATTAAACTCTATAACGTAGTTGAGAGACAATGTTCCCGACTTTTCCAGGTTCATAACCGTGTTTAGGTAGTTGTTGTAGATGTTCCCAATGTTTATACCTGGTCAAGAAGGCCTAATGTTAGAAACTACAAGAAAACATCAGTAACTCTGGCAAAATGACAATAAATACATGAGAACTAGCATTGAACATGTATAAAACACTTCTCCAACTGAGTTGTTCGTGTAGAAAAGGTATCTTAGATCCAGGAATTCCAGAATTCGATTTTAGAGCACATTAAACAGTGTATGAATCCAACGTTTAACTTGAAGGAGCCTAGAATGGCAAATGAGTGAAATACAAGGCAGAATACACTTGAAATAGAGGAATAAACACATTAAACAGCTTTGGAAAGCCTTACTCTTTACGGAAATGTATCATTAAACTCTAAACCGTAGTTGAGCGACAATGTTCCCAAGTTTTCCAGGTTCATAACCGTGTTTAGGTAGTTGTGTGTAGATGTTACCAATGTTTATAGCTGTTCAAGAAGGCCTAATGTTAGAAACTACAAGAAAACATCAGTAAATCTGGCAAAACGACAATAAATACATGAGAACTAGCATACAACATGTATAAAACACTTCTCCAACTGAGTTGTTCCTGTAGAAAAGGTATCTTAGATCCAGGAATTACAGAATTCGAGTTTAGAGCACATTTAACAGTGTGTGAATCCTATGTTGTTAACTTGAAGGAGCCTAGAATGGTAAATGTGTGAAATACAAAGCAGAATACACTTGAAATGGAAGAATAAACACATTAACCAGCTTGGAAAGCCTAACACTTCCATAACATACTTGAGAGACAATCAATGTTCCTAAGCTTTTCAGGTTCATTACAGTTTTTAGATAGTTGTTTGTTCATGTTCCCAATGTTTATACCTGAACAAGAAGGCCTAATGTTAGAAACTACAAGAAAACATCAGTAACTCTGGCAAAATGACAATAAATACATGAGAACTAGCATAGAACATGTATAAAACACTTCTCCAACTGAGTTGTTCGTGTAGAAAAGGTATCTTAGATCCAGGAATTCCAGAATTCGATTTTAGAGCACATTAAACAGTGTATGAATCCAACGTTTAACTTGAAGGAGCCTAGAATGGCAAATGAGTGAAATACAAGGCAGAATACACTTGAAATAGAGGAATAAACACATTAAACAGCTTTGGAAAGCCTTACACTTTACGGAAATGTATCATTAAACTCTAAAACGTAGTTGAGCGACAATGTTCCCAAGTTTTCCAGGTTCATAACCGTGTTTAGGTAGTTGTGTGTAGATGTTCCCAATGTTTATAGCTGGTCAAGAAGGCCTAATGTTAGAAACTACAAGAAAACATCAGTAACTCTGGCAAAACGACAATAAATACATGAGAACTAGCATAGAACATGTATAAAACACTTCTCCAACTGAGTTGTTCCTGTAGAAAAGGTATCTTAGATCAAGGAATTACAGAATTCGAGTTTAGAGCACATTTAACAGTCTGTGAATCCTATGTTGTTAACTTGAAGGAGCCTAGAATGGTAAATGTGTGAAATACAAAGCAGAATACACTTGAAATGGAAGAATAAACACATTAACCAGCTTGGAAAGCCTAACACTTCCATAACATACTTGAGAGACAATCAATGTTCCTAAGCTTTTCAGGTTCATTACAGTGTTTAGATAGTTGTTTGTTCATGTTCCCAATGTTTATACCTGAACAAGAAGGCCTAATGTTAGAAACTACAAGAAAACATCAGTAACTCTGGCAAAATGACAATAAATACATGAGAACTAGCATTGAACATGTATAAAACTCCAACTGAGTTGTTCGTGTAGAAAAGGTATCTTAGATCCAGGAATTCCAGAATTCGATTTTAGAGCACATTAAACAGTGTATGAATCCAACGTTTAACTTGAAGGAGCCTAGAATGGCAAATGAGTGAAATACAAGGCAGAATACACTTGAAATAGAGGAATAAACACATTAAACAGCTTTGGAAAGCCTTACTCTTTACGGAAATGTATCATTAAACTCTAAAACGTAGTTGAGCGACAATGTTCCCAAGTTTTCCAGGTTCATAACCGTGTTTAGGTAGTTGTGTGTAGATGTTCCCAATGTTTATAGCTGTTCAAGAAGGCCTAATGTTAGAAACTACAAGAAAACATCAGTAAATCTGGCAAAACGACAATAAATACATGAGAACTAGCATAGAACATGTATAAAACACTTCTCCAACTGAGTTGTTCCTGTAGAAAAGGTATCTTAGATCCAGGAATTACAGAATTCGAGTTTAGAGCACATTTAACAGTGTGTGAATCCTATGTTGTTAACTTGAAGGAGCCTAGAATGGTAAATGTGTGAAATACAAAGCAGAATACACTTGAAATGGAAGAATAAACACATTAACCAGCTTGGAAAGCCTAACACTTCCATAACATACTTGAGAGACAATCAATGTTCCTAAGCTTTTCAGGTTCATTACAGTTTTTAGATAGTTGTTTGTTCATGTTCCCAATGTTTATACCTGAACAAGAAGGCCTAATGTTAGAAACTACAAGAAAACATCAGTAACTCTGGCAAAATGACAATAAATACATGAGAACTAGCATAGAACATGTATAAAACACTTCTCCAACTGAGTTGTTAGTGTAGAAAAGGTATCTTAGATCCAGGAATTCCAGAATTCGATTTTAGAGCACATTAAACAGTGTATGAATCCAACGTTTAACTTGAAGGAGCCTAGAATGGCAAATGAGTGAAATACAAGGCAGAATACACTTGAAATAGAGGAATAAACACATTAAACAGCTTTGGAAAGCCTTACTCTTTACGGAAATGTATCATTAAACTCTAAAACGTAGTTGAGCGACAATGTTCCCAAGTTTTCCAGGTTCATAACCGTGTTTAGGTAGTTGTGTGTAGATGTTCCCAATATTTATAGCTGTTCAAGAAGGCCTAATGTTAGAAACTACAAGAAAACATCAGTAAATCTGGCAAAACGACAATAAATACATGAGAACTAGCATAGAACATGTATAAAACACTTCTCCAACTGAGTTGTTTGTGTGGAAAAGGTATCTTAGATCCAGGAATTACAGAATTCGAGTTTAGAGCACATTTAACAGTGTGTGAATCCTATGTTGTTAACTTGAAAGAGCCTAGAATGGTAAATGTGTGAAATACAAAGCAGAATACACTTGAAATGGAAGAATAAACACATTAACCAGCTTGGAAAGCCTAACACTTCCATAACATACTTGAGAGACAATCAATGTTCCTAAGCTTTTCAGGTTCATTACAGTTTTTAGATAGTTGTTTGTTCATGTTCCCAATGTTTATACCTGAACAAGAAGGCCTAATGTTAGAAACTACAAGAAAACATCAGTAACTCTGGCAAAATGACAGTAAATACATGAGAACTAGCATAGAACATGTATAAAACACTTCTCCAACTGAGTTGTTCGTGTAGAAAAGGTATCTTAGATCCAGGAATTCCAGAATTCGAGTTTAGAGCACATTAAACAGTGTATGAATCCTACGTTGATAACTTGAAGGAGCCTAGAATGGCAAATGAGTGAAATACAAGGCAGAATACACTTGAAATAGAGGAATAAACACATTAAACAGCTTTGGAAAGCCTTACACTTTACGGAAATGTATCATTAAACTCTAAAACGTAGTTGAGCGACAATGTTCCCAAGTTTTCCTGGTTCATAACCGTGTTTAGGTAGTTGTGTGTAGATGTTCCCAATGTTTATAGCTGGTCAAGAAGGCCTAATGTTAGAAACTACAAGAAAACATCAGTAAATCTGGCAAAATGACAATAAATACATGAGAACTAGCATAGAACATGTATAAAACACTTCTCCAACTGAGTTGTTCCTGTAGAAAAGGTATCTTAGATCAAGGAATTACAGAATTCGAGTTTAGAGCACATTTAACAGTGTGTGAATCCTATGTTGTTAACTTGAAGGAGCCTAGAATGGTAAATGTGTGAAATACAAAGCAGAATACACTTGAAATGGAAGAATAAACACATTAACCAGCTTGGAAAGCCTAACACTTCCATAACATACTTGAGAGACAATCAATGTTCCTAAGCTTTTCAGGTTCATTACAGTGTTTAGATAGTTGTTTGTTCATGTTCCCAAATTTTATACCTGAACAAGAAGGCCTAATGTTAGAAACTACAAGAAAACATCAGTAACTCTGACAAAATGACAATAAATACATGAGAACTAGCATAGAACACGTATAAAACACTTTTCCAACTGAGTTGTTCGTGTAGAAAAGGTATCTTAGATCCAGGAATTCCAGAATTCGATTTTAGAGCACATTAAACAGTGTATGAATCCAACGTTTTACTTGAAGGAGCCTAGAATGGCAAATGAGTGAAATACAAGGCAGAATACACTTGAAATAGAGGAATAAACACATTAAACAGCTTTGGAAAGCCTTACACTTTACGGAAATGTATCATTAAACTCTAAAACGTAGTTGAGCGACAATGTTCCCAAGTTTTCCAGGTTCATAACCGTGTTTAGGTAGTTGTTGTAGATGTTCCCAATGTTTATACCTGGTAAAGAAGGCCTAATGTTAGAAACTACAAGAAAACATCAGTAACTCTGGCAAAATGACAATAAATACATGAGAACTAGCATAGAACATGTATAAAACACTTCTCTAACTGAGTTGTTCGTGTAGAAAAGGTATCTTAGATCCAGGAATTCCAGAATTCGATTTTGGAGCACATTAAACAGTGTATGAATCCAACGTTTAACTTGAAGGAGCCTAGAATGGCAAATGAGTGAAATACAAGGCAGAATACACTTGAAATAGAGGAATAAACACATTAAACAGCTTTGGAAAGCCTTACACTTTACGGAAATGTATCATTAAACTCTAAAACGTAGTTGAGCGACAATGTTCCCAAGTTTTCCAGGTTCATAACCGTGTTTAGGTAGTTGTGTGTAGATGTTCCCAATGTTTATAGCTGGTCAAGAAGGCCTAATGTTAG